>BMAV01024402.1:0-129929 GCA_019973955.1 Trichonephila inaurata madagascariensis | reverse complement strand
CAAATAAATTCACAAAGTGTTTCCCCAAACTGGGGGCGCACCCCTGAGGGGGCTGTGATAACTCTAAGAGGGGGAGGTGCGAGCATATTGAAAAGTCGAAAACAAAAGATTATTTTAAATAAATTAATAATTTGCTGAAAGTTAACAAACAAAATAAATTCTGACATAATAAGAAATAAATACACAATTACATTGATAAAAAACACTTATAAATGTATCAGTACTGCCCAATATAATTTATGATTAATTTAGTAATACTAACAAGTTTGATAATTACTATTGACCCCATGGGCGTGTCACGTATATACAAAAATTAACACTTATCTTGATAATTTGTACTGTTTAAAATTAATTCTTTTCCTGCCGATTTAAAGATACGGGATTCGCTTACCAATGCCTCTGTTCTCCACATAGGCGTGCATCTATGATGTATTAGGAGGGGGGAGGTCGGAGAGAAAAGGAATAAATAAGTAAAAATCCTCTGAAATAAGTAAATCCTTCTCAAACATTACCAAGGTTTTTATATTGCATTCCAAAGCCATCGGAATAATTTTATGAATGTATATATACGTGCGGGGCAATTAACGCTTTGGCAGAGCGAGACGTTTATATACACCGGTGGCACTTAAGAGGTTAAAGTCGTATTGTAGCTTCAACATCAAAGTATAGTATTATTGAATTCAATACATTGTTATTGTATGAGGGGGGACGCGATGAAATTTATGATTGAATATTGGGTCACAAATATTGAAAGTTTGAAAAGCACTGCATCAAGGATTAATGGAACCCTGTGACGAAAATGCATAACCACGTACGAAGTTTTCGCAATGGATTAAAGTGTTTTATTCGAATTGAAATGAGCCCGAATTAAAGCGTAAATCTAATGAATAGTGTCATCGAGGTGCGTCACGTCCTCAGAAATTTCGATAGGAACCCAGTCGGGTGCAGGTTTTGCTGATTGTGACATACGATTGGGAGGGTGTGATTCTTACTATTCTATAGTTGTAGGATAAACTTTAAACGTAGACTACTTCTACAGCACCATCTGCGTCTGACTATGCGGTGGAAATGTCCATGAATTTTTAGGTCTAAAGGATTTTCAGTTTTGGTTTTTATTCTTCATAACTTTCTCGTACTATTGCATATAAATGTTGTGCTGAAGAGGAAGATTTGGATTCTATAAAACAAAATCTGAACTCACTTCCTACACACACACACACACACACACACACACACACACACACACACACACACACACACACACACACACACACACACACACACACACACACACACACACACACACACACACACACACACACACACACACACACACACACACACACACACACACACACACACACACACACACACACACACACACACACACACACACACACACACACACACACACACACACACACACACACACAAAACCCCAAAAAAACCCCCCCCCCCTTTTGCGATTGTTGTGGCGTAACGGAGTATTGGGTTTTTCCCCAAAGTCAGTTTTGGGGCTCCAAGCCGGATTTTACAAATAATTACAACTTGGCGTCTGTCAGGCTTTATACCCTCTAGAGTTCTGGGCCCCCTGCAAAGTGGGGGTTGCGTAGGTGTACGTTACGCCATGGTCCTGATTATAAATATTCTACGTTATTAAATATGTCAGTTTTGATGTGGTTTTTTTGTGAGCAGTATATTGCACGAAGGCTTCTTCAGAAGTGACTTAGGAGGAGCATTTGTAAGAAAGACACCACATTTTTCCGAAATGACGTCAATTCAAGAAAGAGCCGATTATGTGCTTTGGTTTCATGAAACGAAATCACTCATTAATGGTCAGTGTAAAATTCGATGTTGTTATGGAAGCAAAGCCCTTGGCACAAAACCAGTTAAATGATGGTATGAAATATTGCAAGCAAATTTGGTAAAAATCCTTCATTAAATACTTAGATTGAGTGCTTATAAAATGCAAGACATGTCAAAGCACTTTGGAAACTGAGATACTGCTTAGACATTCTCATAGCAGCAAAGGAGAACGCAATGAAATTTACTGAGGTAAATGGTCTTATAAAAATTTTATAATAATACTTACAATATATCGAAAAAAAAAACACATGCTTAATTATATTAGTTAGAGCACAATAAATATTAATGATCAAGGCAAGGCTTTTGGTTCACCCCATATATTATTTATCCATCCATGTATCTGTATGTATACAATTGTGTCTTTTTTATAAATTCCTACTATTCGTATATATATATATATACGAATATATACTATATATATATATATATATTTTGTTCAAATTTTCAATCTTTAATAAAATACTTTCTATTCATCCATTCAAGTTCAAATACATTTTTTAAACTTGAAGTAGATGACACTTGATGCTAAAACAGTTTTTTTAAATATTAATTCATTAATCAAATTAAACAATGAATAAATAGTAACAAAAAATAAAAGTCCAACAGCATATATGGAAAAAAAAAAGATCAATTTTCCCTGTTGGTGATGGATGGGGTTGGGACCTAATCTGGGTCTTTGGGGTTTAAATCCCCCCCTGGGGTCCTTTTTTGAGAATGTGATTTTTTTTTTATATACTGTTTTTAAAAATAATTAAATTTAATGAAAAATAAATGTAACAAAAAATTGTCCTTACCATATAAAAAGGAAAAAGGGAAAATCTTTTTTGTAGCATTAATATTATGTTCTTTTACGTATGTACTATTTTTTTTTTTAAAATGGAAAAAGTAACTATAATTTTTTTTTCTTTGTTGACCTGAGTAGGAACTGACTTAAATTTTTTTTTACATTACTTGTTTATATTGTTGGCGAGAATTTCATCTACAAACTTGTTAAATTTCTTTAGTGGACATATTTACAGAGGAGAGTTAATCACTTCTTGCGTGCTGGAGTGAAAGTAGAAAGATGCCACTAGAGAACAGTGGCTATAGAGTGGTACTCGTGCTTGATTCCTATTAACAGAAGGGATGTAATTGGGTGATATATGCCTTTGAGCCAATCCTAAGCAACTCTCTGTATTCTTATCCCAAGCGTGCTATCGAGGCAGTTGTTCAATTAAAACCTTTTTCTCGGGAGCACATGGCAATAGGAGCTCCCTCTTTCCTCATTTAGGAGGGAAACGGTTAATTGGAATCGTAAACGAAAAACCATTGGGTTGATACGTTGAAGATCCCACTTTTTTCAGCAAAAAAAATGATAGTCTATAGTTTTAATTACATTTTGGGGTAAATATTTTTATCTTATTGCAATATATATTTTATTAATTTTTTATACAATAGGAATTTCTTAGTTACTGAGGGAAAACATTTTTTTATATACAAATGCTACTGCGAAATGAGCTGAAATAATTTTACTGCAGAGGTAAAATGGTAAGATATGGAACAATAAACGCTAGAGTTTTATTAATAACTCTAAAGATAAATTTACAGGTATTTTTTTGAATTATAGTAAGACCCCACTTAACGCTGTTTCGTTTAGCGCTGTTTTGGTTTAAAGCTGTATTATTAATAACACTGTTTTATTTATCTATTTGAATAGTAAGATTCCCTAAAATTGTACTCAACGTTAGGCTTCCCGATATCCGAAGCAGTGTATCAGTGTTTCTTCTTTCCTGCGGTATTATACGAATTTTTTTTTATCGTTTCAAATATTTGTTGACGTTTTTAAGTAAAATTTTTAAAAGATGATTGTATAGTGACAAATATAATGATTTTAGTTTTATCATGATGATAATAAAACACAAAAAAAGCAACAAGAAAAAGCATTTTCTAAAACTAAAATGCAAGGTTTAAAAGATTAGATTGATGAACGCTTAAAAATTTGGGTTCTGCATTGAATTTGGCAATTTCAACAATAAGGACCATTCTCAAGAATAAAAAAAAAATCGTCGGGAAACTGCAACTAGACAAGCTCAGAAACTAGAATGATCCGTTCAAAAAAAATACAAGGAGAAACTAAGGGAAAAAAGACTTTTTTATGGATTGATGACAAAAATTTAATGAAAAATGTTTTGCCAATCTCCTTCTTGATAAAAGGCAGAAAATTTAAAAAACAGAAGGCTGAAGTCGGAAAAGTAAACATACGACTTAGAATTTTATTAATTTTTTTATGTATAGTCGTTTATAAGTTTCTATATTTGTAAAAAAAATTTTTTGTTTTTTTGTTATAAAAAAACATAATTTAAAAAAAATTTTGAAAATACTTCACCAATTTTTTCCCACTTCTCATAACCCCTTTTTTAAGATGAGATACCTCTTTAACGCTCTACTTTGATGGAACGTATACCCCGCGTTAAGCAGGGTCCCACTGTACTAACGCCATTGCTAGAGGTATTTAATTGTTTTAAGAAAGAAAAAATTCATGTACTCTGCTTTCTGCTTTTTTTTTCCACACATCGAAGTAAAAATTCTTTCATTATATGAAAAATATTCCGAGTCCGCAATCAATAACTCAATGCTCTGAATCGTGTCAAATTGAAAGTCCCAAATTATACTCCTGATTTTGCTGTATGAAAGTAGAATTATGCAAGCACTAGGTTCGCATTCATATTTTTATTTATCTTAAGATAATGGAAGGAAATTCTTTATTTTTTAAATTGTCATTTCTTTTTTAAAAAAATGTCTGCAAAAATATCAAATTTTTTTTTTTTAAAATTTTGGAAAAATATTTATATTTTATCTTTTATATATATTATATACTTTTACGTTGGAATTCTTTAAATGTAAAAAAATTTTAATAGTAAAACTGTAAAAAATTTTTAATTTACCATTTTAATTTAAAATATTTTTGGGAAACGGGAATTTAAAATTTCTTCTTGGGCACGCTGAATCAAAAGGTAGATTGGTTTTTTACACACAAAAAGGGTTCCACGACTTTTGAATATGGTTAAAAAAAGATTTTATGATTATTTAAAAAAATTGTGTAAATTCTCTTGAAATAATTCATTTTATAAAATTATTTTTAAAATAAAAAAAAACACAAAATACACTTTAAGTTGGTTTGTATTTTATTAAATAAATGAAATGTAATACATTTCTCATACTGAATCAATATAAATTAAAATATACATTTATTTTTTACATAAAATACAAACCAACTTTAATTTAATATTGAAACTAAATAAAGATAATATTTTATCTTAATAATTCTCTTCTAACTATCACTGGCGACAAACGGAGAAATAAATCTTTCAATGGTCGGGCTCTTCAGTGTTTTTATTTACGTATTTCAAATGGGTAAAGATTTTTAAAAATAAAACAGTACCAATTTACTAAATAGTGCTTTATGCAAATAGACACAAAGCAAAATTTTAAGCATGAATTGTATAAAAGAGGAAAGATAGCAACTCTTTGAAACCTTTATACATCTCCAATACTTTTTTGCCTGTTTGTTTTGATATGACCTATTCTTCTTCGGATGGCTCCCACAGGTAAATCCCTGATCCATTTGGGGAATTGCAGAATTGAGAATTCCAGACGAAGGACTCATCTCAATTGCATCACCAGAAACATCGAGTTATCTGGGGCAATTCAACATTATCCGGTACATGTCCACTTGAACCTTTGTTGGGAATCGTGATTCTTTTAGCAGAAAAAAAAAAAAAAAAGCTGATCTTTGATTTCATGGAACTCCATCCAATCATGTTTCTTCCATTTTCCAGTTTTTCTCTGAGTCCCATTTTTTTTTTTAAGTAATAGAGGGAAATGGGAACGAGTTGTGTTAATGATAAAAATAAAATACAAAAAAGTGAACTTCAGACAATTGCATTATAAAATATTTTGGGGCCCAAGAAAAAGGGGGAAAAAGTTCATAGATCCGAAAAAGAGAACGAAAAATGGGAATTCATCTTAGAATTCTTTTTAATGTATTTGGGATAAGGGGTTTGAACAAATTGATGTTTTTTTTTTCTGAAAGTTCTTTATAACGGGGTATAAATAAAAAAAAAACCATTAAAAAACGAACCACTGATTAGAAGGACGTCAAATTTGAACGGATTATTAATGTATAAAGGGAAAGTGTATGCCATAAAAAAAAATTACAATTTTTAGGAATAGATGGCGCTGTAAGCATTATAATTTGAAAGGGTTAAATTAGAAAAACGGAATTAAAAAAAAAACAAAGGTAATTTACACGTTAAACCAAAGTGCTGTTCGGGGGTGATGACTGCTCAAAAAAAAATTTCCCCCCACCGGCAAGTCATCCTGGGTTGAGAAAATTCAGTTTTTAATTGTCCTGTGGGCGAAAACCGCATAAAAAGCGTCCATAAAATCGGTTTTTTAATTTCACGAGACTGGTGCAAATAATGTTCCGTCCACCGTTGTCGTAAAAAATTTTAAAACCGGAAAAAACTGTTTCAAACGATCGAAGTGACTTCGGGGGCAGTTCGAATTTTTGCCCATTGGGGACCGATTCAGCTAAGTGTGCAAACGGGCGAAAATCCTCTTTCAGATAACTTCAAGCCAGAAGTCTAACGGATTAAGATCAGGTGATCGGAGTGGCCAGGCTGTAGGGAAATGGTGGCTTATAACTCTAGCATTTCCAAAATGCCTCTTCAGCAGCTGCTTCACAGGGTTTACAGTGTGCGGAGGAGCTCGATCATGATTAAAAATAATCCTATTCACACAACCACGTTATTGAAGATCTGGAATGACGTGGTTGCGCAAAAGACACTCATATCATTGACCAGTGCCGGTAACGGTAAAAGGACCAAAAGTACCAGTCTCCTCAAAAAATGGATATGATAAATGATGCCGTTAACCCCCCAAACGGTTTTTGAAAGCAGTGGTACATTTTAGTTGCGAGTGGATTTTCTGTTGCTCGTATTCGGAACCCGGGGATTGTATCCTTCCCAATGGAAAAGGACTTTTCTGACCACAAAAGAAATTTTCTAAAGATCATAGACCCCCCAAAAGGGGCTAATTCACTTCAAATCTATCAGGAACAAAGCTAGTACGAATTTGTGGAATTTGGTGAGGGAATGCCTCTTAGGTTTCCCCCTTTTACCTGATTGTGATTCATAATCAAGAAAGGGTTTTGTAATTACGTTTTTACCTCTCAGTGCAACGTAAATAAAAAATAAATTAATAAATCATAGAAAATTTCGTTTGGTATTGTTTTTGGGGAAATCATTTGGTTTTTACTTAAATTTTTTAAAATCGAAAAAAAATCATACAAACGTTTGGGAATGTAAATTTCAGTTATCTGTATTTTTCTAATTTTAAATATCAATTACTTGGGAAAAAAAAATTTATGTAAAAAAATTAATGGGAATCAATATGAATACAAGATAAAGATGATTGATTCAATATTTTCAGGATTGCAACTTATTTCCTTATAAATAGGTCATAAATACACTCATTAAAAATTCTTTTACATTTTTTTATACATTGTTTTGTACCAGGTTTCACTCTCCTTACAATTCAGCTATTACATCAAGAATAATATTTTTTTTAACAATTAAGCCGTGAGAAGAACGGGTAATAGTTCATAAAAACCTTCTACTAATTTCCTCCACAAAATTTTTATTCAAGCAAGTGTCAATAATTAGCAACATTGAATTGGGATAATAGCCTTTGTCCTCCATGTCCCACAAAAATAATAACTGTAACTGTAATAACATTAAAACTTAAAGAAAATAACTTACATCACCAAGCTAGCAAAAAAATTAATGATTTTAATTTAAAAGTCAGAGTATGATTTAACTAAAAACGATCGATTATCTAAACAAGAATTAATTCAAGCGTTCAAATTTAATAGCGAAGCCGTCACTCGATGGTCCCACTATGAAAATGGCTCTCAATTTTGGGGACTTGCCGTGTCTTCAAAGGTTAAGTTACTAAAATGCAGCTCCATTAAAAATTATCTGAATAATTGGAAGTCATGTGATTGAAATGTAACGAAACGAATAATATAAAATCTCCCTTTTGAGCTTTCTGATCATAATTCAACTCTATCTTTACCATTTTCTTTTAAAATTTATTCTGAATCTGATTTGAAACCAATTAAAACATTCTGCTGTATTCAGATTCTTCTTTAATAGGATTGGAGTTGGGTTATCGATCGGCTAAATGTTTACCTAGGAACACCTTTCGAAACGACTTTACTTCCCACTCCGAACTTTAATTAGCAAACGCTTTTCACGATTTCGATATTATTTGAGTACTATTTCGTTCTCTCAACCAACTCCCCTCTAATGAGAGAATTAGTATTCATAAATTACCTAAGGCAATTCATCATGCTCACTTTTGAATTGACAATGCGCAAGGGATGGCTATCACACGTCTTTTGGAAATCGGATTGGAAAAAAAACAGAATTCTGATTACATCTGCTGGAACATGCTTCAAAGATGTATAAAGGTATAGTATGCGGAAAATAAAACTCAGTAAAAAATGAGGTGAACAATTGAATAATATCATTTAAAATATATCACTTATTTTTCAGTAAAAAGCCAGGGATTTTGTAACTAATAAATCAATTAAGTGTAGTATGAAAAATTCCGTAGATTTTTGTTATCCAAATTCAACCCATTAAACAATTGATTTTATTATATATTATTAGTAATGAAGGTTCATTTTTCTAATTTAAAATTTTTCCTTTGTCACAATTTATCCTTTTCAAAGTGTTTATAAATTGTAGCTGAATTAAAGGAAAAAAATGCCATCTTAATTTTATTACAATGAAGAAGGTGAAAATGATGTGTATAGTGGCTTAAGAAAGTAAAGAAAATTAAATTTCCATTTAAAATATTGGTTGAGGAATAAGAATATGTGATATGAGACTCAAGTAAATTTACAAATTTTTTTCATAATTATTTTTGTTTATTTCGAGATGGATGACATATAGCTTTTCTGTTATTAAACTAATAATAATGAATATTAAACAACATTTTATGTACTTTTACAGTTTTTTTTATTTCAAAAGCCTTTTGTCATATATTTTCTTTATATGTTTATGTTATACTTTGAATTTTTTTTCACCGATGAAACAATGATAAAATGTTTATTTTTCCTGAAAATTGTTTTTATTTTTTTGTTGTGTAAATAATATTCTTCTGTAATATAAAATGTCTGAGTGTTTTAAAAATATAATGAATTTGCACTTTTTAATTAATATTATTTCTTTTTTTGCTTTATTTTTAAATAAGTATGTCAGAGTATTGCTGATATTACTGTTAGTGACAGATATCGAAATTAGAAATTACTTTAAGATGACGTGTAAATGATTCATAAATTCACACACACACACACACACACACACACACACACACACACACACACACACACACACACACACACACACACACACACACACACACACACACACACACACACACACACACACACACACACACACACACACACACACACACACACACACACACACACACACACACACACACACACACACACACACACACACACACACACACACACACACACACACACACACACACACACACACACACACACACACACACAAAACCACACACACACACACACACACACACACACACACACACACACAACAAAACCACGATTCAAAATTTTATAAATTCTAGGATCAGTTATATATAGGTGTAGCGTTAAGTTAATCCTATCATTTTGTGAGAGGGATATTTTGTAAATTATAGCTTGAGCATGTGTAGCTTTAAAGCTCACTATCCGTTTTTGAAGCTCAATAAATCTCTTTACAATTCAACATTGGAAGGACTTAGATAAATTTTTTAAAGTCTTAGTGTGATCTTTAACCAATATTTTCCATTTCAAAATTCATAATTAAACTAATATCCTTTATATTGATAACTGACAATAAAAGACGTACTATTTATATTTAGCTCTCTTTTAAAACAAAATGAATTTTTTTTTATTAGAGTAGAAAAATATGAAAGAAAATACACTTATTAAATAAACAATTGAACGAATTTCTTCGTCTAAGGAATGGAAATTTCAGAGATAAAAAATGAGACCTAAACTTAGAAGTTAATAACATTATTTGCACTTACCTTGATTTCACTTGTAAAGATATTTTTCTTAGCTATCGATTCAATCCGAATTTTTCATCAATATATTTTTTTAAAATTAATTTATTTTCAAAACTCCTCATGCTTCCCATTGCATAACATGAGGCTTACAGACGTAAGTGGTAACACAATTAAATAATTTTAAACAAAATTAAAATAAATTTAAGATGAAAATATAAAATTAAAAAAAAAAAAACAGGAGTAAAACAATATACAGTAAACAAATTTTCTTAAGACTTTCAGTACAAATGATTTACAAAAACGAAACAGGTGGCCAGAAAATACCTAAACGTTTCAACTCCTTTTAAAATGTTCTCTTTCACAAAAGTATATTGGTTACAATACAATTCATATTTTGGAGTTTCAACATTCTGACCACGAAAACAAATATCAGTACCAATTAAATTTAACCTAGAAAAATAGCTCTTAAAACTTCCATGTCCTGTTAGAATGCGGGATAACTTTAAATCAGTGACAAATTTTTTACATTTTAGCCATTGATAAAAATTCCATACATTTATCAATATATGGAACTATTTAATGTTTTCCTTCTAAACAGCCTAAATAGCTAAGAACTTCAGAAAATTCGCTCTAAAATAAATTTATTTTTCTGAGACAAAAGAGCAATGAAAAAGACCAAAACATCAGTTAACATTCTTGTAACTTTTAAATCTAGTTTCTGAAAGAAAAAAATATTTGCTTAATTTTTCCCATGAATCATCTCAGTTTTCAAGCTTTCCCCAATAAAGTGAATGAAAACAGATCCGTCTATATGATTACGGGAAGTTTCATTTTCACAAAACTTCATTAGGTACTTAATTACACAGATATTTATCTTAACTGTTTTTATTCATGGCTGAAAATTAACGCTTTTTAGGAAAGAAGAGATGAAAAAGCTCAAATATCTTACTGAAGAAATGAAGGTTCTATAAAATAGCAACTCATCCTTTCTTCTTTGAAAATAGATATACATTTATATTATATGAATATGAAAGGGAGGTAGTTGAGGTATCTTCGGTTTTTTCGATTAGTTGAGGTTTTAATAGGATACTTGGACATTTTTATCGTAAGACGAACTCGAATAAACGATTATTACAGCACGAGTTTTGCTGCATTTATACTATCTTTATGAATTTATTATGCTTGCAATCTGCTACACACACACACACACACACACACACACACACACACACACACACACACACACACACACACACACACACACACACACACACACACACACACACACACACACACACACAACACACACACACACACACACACACACACAACACAAAACCCCCCTCACAAAACCCAACACACACACACACACACACACACACACACACAACACACACACACACACACACACACACACACACACACACACACCCCAACACAAAAAAAAAAAAAAAAAATTCTCTAATTAGTAACATTTATTTTTTTTTTGAAAATCATGCACGTCACCACTTGCAGTCACAATAAAATTAACACAAAAACTTTTGGAGTCAGTTATTTAAATATTTTTTTTAACAAAATAACTCAGCAAGCATTTGGCACTAGAAACTATTTGGAACAACAATTCGTAATTAGCATATTTTTAAAAGCATCTAAAATTAGTTGTTGCAAGAATAAAAAAAAAAAAAATCATTTACTATTCATTGTACCTGTAAATTTACTTTCATAAGCTTTATTCTATTGCTTCACTTTATCATCATACTTAGAGAATGATTCTAATATAAATTAATTTTACAAGTTTTATGAAAATTCTTCTCTAAGAAAAAGAGAAATAATGAGCTTATAACAATATTGTAACAGAGTGAAGCGAGTTGAATGGGAAAAACACTTACAACCAGATCGCTTTCAAAATTGAAAAAGCTGAGAAGAAAAATAAAACAAATATTTAATTTACAATAAATATTTGTAATACAGGATAGAGTGTCTACAAATTAATTGGGCAAAAAGAAGGATTTATTGCATGTATTTTACAGGAAAAAATTAAAAAGCGTGTTGCTGTAAGATAGAAAAAACCAAAGTACACCATTATTACAAATGTTGAATGCGGCATCCTTTCTTTGCTCTGAAAATGTCCCATCGGTAAATCAGTTCTTTCCAAACATTTATTGGCATACTTCTTTCAATCAAATTGTTGCATAGATTCTTGATTTTAGTTCAAGAATGGATGTAGGAAAAGGCGGAATGTACACTAGTTCCTTTTCAAAACCCCATGTACTGAAATCCATCGATGAAACACCTAGCGATTGTGATGACACGTATCATCTTAATATTGAGGTAAGATGTAATGCCTCCATTCTGTGGAAAAATGTATAGCCTCCCGGCATTTTTTCTTTGATGATTGGTCTAAAGAAAATCCGCAACTTGTCCAGATGAATAATTCTTTTAACGGTCTTTTCAACGAAAAAAAAATGAGCTGAATACATTCCAGGGACTCACTTTACAAAATAATGGCTAAATTCGGAGATAAAAAAATATTTAAACCGAAGAAGGTGGTTAAAAATAGAATTGTAATCATATTTTAACGTAGATCATTTAGGAAAAAATTCAGAGTTAAAATTTTAATTAGCATGTTAAAATGTCAAATGAACACTTTTAACTTAATAAAGTTTTAAAATTCAATTTTCTAATGTTAAAATGATTTATTAACTGAATTTTTTCTACTATATTCTTACCCTTAAAGCGGTCATCTATTGATATTCTATAAAAGTCACAGCAAAAACCTTCAATAAAGGTACATAGACATAAAATATTGTGTTTTGTAATTTTAGTAGCGTAATATTTATTGAAACAAAATTTAGTCAGCTTAAGAAACCATACAATAGTATACAAGGGTTCGCATTTTGGATATGAAATGTCAATATTTTTCATTTCGTGCTTTTTCTTTTATAGGAACACTTAAACTTAAATGTTTAATCTACGTGTAATACATACTGAACATGAATTTAATTTTTTAAAATTAATGTCACTTATTTGAAAACTAAATATTCAAAGGCAAGACGAAAATAATTTAAATTTCAATGATTTCGTGCATTTTAAAATCAAATCTCCCAACACTCTTCGGCATCACATATTTCTAGAGATTCTTTACGTCGAAGAAATTCTACGAGACCATTGAATGTCTTTTCCTTCTGAATTGCCAATTTCACCATCAACTATATTAGTAGGTGAATTGAAAGAACTTTCTTTTCATTTTTTCTATTAGACGAGAAAATCAGGAATTCTCCCTTCGTTCTTTTATCATTCAAATGTGACCATAGATTTCTAACAGCTGCAAAAAGGACAACCGCGCGACCGCTAGAAGATATGCTGAATTCGTCAGACGATTTTTGTTTGGTATTGCATTCCCTTCTCATTCACAATTCATTGATAGCCATCTCTGTTTCTAGTGAATCATTATAAATTTACTATCTACAAAATAACGTAGCAATAATATTTAGTTGATGCTTCAAATCGTTATTTATAAATTTTAATAACAAAATATATAAATTTTTTTCAAACAGATAATTTTAGAACAATAATGTGTCTTCATATATTATAATTTTATCCTAATGCAGTGTTTCTCAAACTGTGGGGCGCACCCCCTAGGGGGTCGTGATAATTCAACGAGGGAGGCCGGAGCACATTGAAAAGTCGAAAACAAGAGATTCTTTTAAAAAAAATTACTGATTAATTATTTTTGTAAGGCGGCGTCTGTAAGTTGGTCCGCTATAGGGAATGAAAATTCAGACACAAGACTCTAACAGGCAAGCCACATTCCGGCAATATCCAACAAAATTCCAGGAGTTTCTGAAATCCGAAACCAGATTATCCCCCAGCTCCCGTAAGTTTAGTCCCTAGAAGAGGGAATGGGCATTACGATCGTCCTGCATTATCTGATTAAGTTATGGGAATTTCTAAAATCCGATTTCAGATTCTTGTTCGCCGCCCAGAAAAACAACAGGAATGCACTTTCACGCCCCAAATTTTAAAGTAAGCTCCTGCACGTTCCGCGTAAAATACGGTTGTCTGGCAATATTTATCGCACTGAATTTTCAGATCAGCCTTGCCAAAATACGTCAGAGACCTACTTTCTAAGTCTACACATCTGTAAATTCGGCCGTTGCTGTGGTCGGCGTATAATACGGCCGTCCGGTTCTCTCTCTATCCAGCATAGTTACCAGAACCCTAAAATTAAATTTAAGACTCTTGTTCCCCACCCCTAAACGCACCAGGGACTGATTTTTGGCACTCATGCACGTGCAGTCGCTAGAGGGAATGAAAATCCGTACTCAGGACTCGAACGCGAAGTCATTCAACCTAATTCTGGCAGTATCCAGCAAAGCTGATTTTATTCTCGTTCTTCGCCACTACACGCAAGTGGAACCTACTTACTTTCGGTGGCCCTGTGCCTGCATGTGGGCAGGCGGGCATGAGAGTAGACGGGAATTCTCCGGTGAAGTTAAAGAAATTTCTAAAATCCGTTTTCAGATTCTCGCTCACCGCCTCAAGATACACCAGGAAGCTCTTTTTAGGATGCCATGGTCTGCGTAAAAGGCGGTCGCCCGGACTTATCTCGCAAACTTACACGAATTTCTCTGATCGGGTACCAGATTCGAACTGACCATCCCGAAATACTAAGGGATCAAGTTTTCCCTCTCCGAGGCTTTTAAGGTAAGTCCCTGCCAAGGTGTCGTCTGGCATTATTTGGCAAAGTTACGGATATTCTTGGGAAATGATTCAAAATTCAGTTTTAGTGTCCGGAAACACGCCAGACACTCATTTTTCGTACACTTTGGTCAGCAAAATCCGCTTCCTTCGACACGCATGCATTGAGAAATTTTGCGAATTTTCCCGTTTTTCATATTTTATGCATTTCCAGCTGCAAAAAATATAGACGTCATTAATAGAGATAAAAACTATCGTATCTTCTTAGTTGGACGAAATGACACACACAATGCAAAATTATATTAAGATGGGTTGAGTAGTTTCGGAGTTCACATCGCGCGCGCGCGTGGACAAACACTGTGACACGGAATTTTTTTATTTAGTATTACCAGAAAATAAGCTTCCCTTTTCAGAAGGCACTAGAATCTGTGTCCTATTGATCCAAATGTCATAGAATTTGAATTTCGAAAAACCCAAAATGATGCGTTTTTACATTTTTTTAAATTTTAAAAAGAAATTTTTTTCTGCAGAGGGATGACGCTTTTAACAAAATGGTATTTTTATTTAATATATTAAAACCAAAACACCATTTGTTTTTCAAAATTAAGTCTTTTTTTGGATAATAGAAATGCAGATTCTCTGAAAGTTTTGGGTTTTTGGGAATTCTCTGCTTACATTGAAAGAAAAAACGCTATTGGTGAAATTGTTTTACCAAAGTCTGCAGAATTCCGTTGCAGCTTTAAAGAATTCAACCATATGAAGCAAAATCGGAAAAAACCCTTTTTCGGCAAAGGTTTTTCCCAAAAAATCCGGGTCTTTGGGGATGGGGACCCAGGGGTTTCCCGGTTTTTAATTTAAAGGTGGTTTGGTTTGATGTCAATGGGGGGCTGGAATTTGGGGAAGCAATTTGGTTTTTCCCCGGGGGCCTTTAACCCCCAAATTTTACGGCGAAAATCCTCCCCTTCCAGGAAAAAAACCCCGTACCCTAAAAAAAAAGGGCCCGGCCCCGGTTTTTAAGCTACCCTTCTAGGCCCCCTTTTTTTTTGGAAGAAGGAAAGGAAAAAGGCCCGGAACCCTGCCCCCGGAAAACCCCAAATTCAATGGGCCCCCCAAAAATTAACAGCGTGGACCCCCGGATGGCCCCGAAATTTTAAAAGTTTTGCAAAACCACCAAAATGCGGGAAATGGCCCCCTTTTCCCCCCAAAGCATGGCCCCCTTCGGATGCCCCCACCTGGGGAAAAAAAGGGTTATCCAAAGATACAAGGGGACGGGAAGCATTCTGCCCCTGTTTTAGATATTTCGGGTTTCCCCGGTCAATTATTAAAACAAAATTATTCCGCAATTACAGCACTTTGGGTGAACGGAAAAAAATTTTGGGGGCAGTTTTTTCATGTTCTTTATTTTTTAAATTTTATATTAATGGTTTTAAAAAGGGATTTTTTTTAAATTACGGGACCTCCCGGTGGAATTTTTGTATTAATTTTATTTAATAAATATCAAGCGCGTAATTTGAATTTCTGTAGTTCAAATTATATGTCATTTGAACAAATAGGCCCGAATACGGGGCCCCTTTTGGGGGAAACTTATTTTTGGGGGAAATTTTTGGGAAAAAAAGAATAAAAATACTTTAAAAAAATTTTGGGAAAACAGATGAACTTCCCGTTTTAAAAACCTTATAATTTTATCTAATTTTTGGGTTTAAAAAAAACCAAAAAATTTTTTTCGTTTTTTGCTTTAAATTTTTTAAAAAAACCAAAAAAACCTGTTAAACCGAGGTTTTCCCATTAACGAATAGTTTAAAATTGGGTGATCCATGCCTCTTGGCTTATTCTTAGAAACTCTCCCCATTCAGCGGGAGAAAGCTTTTTTGTTAGGGCTCAAAAAAATTTTCCCCAAAAAAAAAACGGGGAAAAAGGACCCCTTTTCTTTATTTAAGAAGGAAGGCAATTAATTAAGAAAAAGGAGTTTTTGTTGATGTTTTCTTTTAAAAAGTAATAATAAGGCCCTTTTTTGATGTAAAGTTTATAGTCTGCTAGTCGGTATTAATTATATCCCCCTTTGAAATTTAAATTTTTATGTATATTTTGGGTTTTTTGACAAATGAAATGAATGTTCTTACTTTTATTTCCTATACTGATTATTTGAGATCGATTTATTACATAAATCATCTGTTTTCTCATGATCCTCGGGGAAAATAAACCAACCCTCACTTTCTTTTTAAAATTTCAAAATACTTTTTCTTATTAAAAAAAATCAGTACTTGCAATAATGGTTGGTTTTAAAGTAAACTATAGATTTTAAACATAAAATCAGCTTAAGGGAAGCACAAATTTATAGTTAAATTATTTTAATGGCAGCACTGTATATTAGATAGTTCTTAAATTGCAAAAAACCCATAAAAATTAATTTCAAAAAAAAATAAAAAAAAATTAAAATAAAAAGGAGGATAAAAAGTTTCCCCTGGGAAATTCAAAGCAATAAATAGCCTTATTTTGGATGAAATCTTTGGGGGCCCTTTTGGCATAATATGTTAAACATAAGAGACACTGAGTGAAAAAACTTCATTATTATAAATTAGACATTCTGAATATATATATTTTGGGTATTGGGCAGTGACAAAAAAATAAATTTATATAGAAAAGTTCTCAAACTTTCAATTTTTTGCGCCCCATTTTTCAATCATAATTTTCATCACCCCCCCTTCCATACAATAACAATGAAAAACCTCAATAATACTATAAATTTGAAACTAAAAGATACAATACGACTTTTTTAAATGCCCCCGACGTATATAAACGTTTTTTCTCAGACAAAAACAAAGGGGGCATATATAAGTCTTGAAATACGAATCTTTTTTGTGCACTGCTTTTATAAAATTATTCCCAAAAGGGTTTTTGGGAAAACAATAAAAAAAACCTGGACAAGGGGCTGCTAGGGTTTCTTATTTTAAAAAGGGTTTCTTTTTTTGGCCCTTTCCCCCAATGCACCACCCGCAAAGCCATTTTAAACGGAAAGGGGGGGAATCGCCCACATTTTAAATAGGTATTTAAGGAATTAATTATAAACCGTACAAATTATCAAGAAAAAATTTTAATTGTTTTATATTATATATGAAAAGTCCCCATAGGGTCCTGGTAATTATTAAAAAGTTCTTAACTTGAAATATTGTTTTTGTTAATGGTAAAAAACCCTTTTGCTGAAAGTGTCAGTGTAAATGTTTTTATTTTTTTTTGTCAGAATGTATTTTTTTTCCCTTTCTTTCCAGTTGTTTAAAATTTTTGGTTTAAAACTCTTCTTTATTTTTTGACTTTTTAATTTAACGCGCCCCCCGGAAAGGAAAATTTTACCCCCTGGGATGGCCCCCCAGGAAAAAACCGGCCAAATAAAAAAAAGCAAAAATCGATGTGTATATATATATATATAGATATATTTATATTTTTTGTTTTGTATATAATAAGTTATATTTTAATTCTACCCAAACCCTCTCGAAACCAAACAAAAAAATATAGTTAAATTTCCCAAAATTTTACTTTCTATTGATTTTCCTATCCTTTTATCTATCTATCCCCCTCTTTTCCTTAAAAAATCACCCAAAATTTTATCAATTAAATTTGCAAATTATGATTTAGTTTTTAAATCCAGCACACCACAGTCATTACAGAGTCATTTCGCCAATGGTATAGTTGAGAAAGCATAGTAATTTTTTCATGCGTTACATTTGCGAAATATATATTCAAGCATTTAATTTACTTACAAATTACAATATTTTGCACAACCAATTAGGTTTCATCAGTTCGTATTTTCTTACCATTTTGATGTTGTACATGCATTGTTTTTGGTGTCATTAAGCTATATTATTATTGATTGCATAATATATTTCCACTCATGTTATAATGTTCATTTCTGTGAATTATACTGCATTAAGTATCATTTTTATATATATCTTATACAGCATTTGGATGTCTTTTGAATTTTCATTAGACTGCTTAGTTTTAATTATTTTATTTTTAAATATCACTTGTTGCATCCTTTTTTTTAATTTCTGTATTAGACTATAAGATTGTAAAGGTGGTAGGAATGTTTGTACTCTCAAATTAGTTAAATTTTGCATTCCTCAATCATCAGTTAAACTTTGAGTTCTTAGAAGTTTTTGAAAAATTAACTTTACAGAAAACTAAGTTTCTTTTTCACTAAGATATTTAATTCAAGAATTTAAAATTTTTCAAGCATAAAAAAAACTTATTTCTTATAATTTTTTAATCGAAGAACTTACTTATACATTTCTCGAAATAATAACTTGCAGTTTTACAAAAAAATTATCAATATATTAAATCTCTTACAAATAAGAGTTTTATTTCAAATTAAAAAAAATGAATAATCCAGTGCCTGCTGAATACTTTCCAGAAAATTCCGAACTCCTTATCCTAAACTCAATTTTGATCAAAGTAAACTTGCATGCGTTTTGGGTTTCGCTTAAATCACATGTTTAATAGTAGTCTTTTGATAATTAACGTGAAAACACAAATATCCCTAAATACTGCGATATTGATGAAAGTTTAATGGAAACTTTAGCATCAAAACTAGTATAGAGATTCGCTGAGATATAAAAGGAAAAGTTGTCCCATTGCATATTTATTGAGATTTAGTAAAGTAAGCTTTTACGTTAAAAATGCTAATACCAATATCTTTTAAAACCTCAAATTGGTATTGAGGGAATGAAGAGCTCTGCTTATTTCCGTCTCCATCAAGAACGGAAGTAATCTTTTGCGGTTCCATTTGCTTCGTTAATGCGTGTTAGATGAATATTTTCTTGAGAACTTTCCTCAAGGCAAATGCGTCAACGGAGTAAATAGAAAGAGAGATATTTACCAGACGTGTATTGATGCATCATTAATGAATCCTTTGCAGTGATATTTGTTTTGAGAGGAGGCATTAAGGAATATGTAGGTTTGGTTGGAAATGAAAAGGTACTTTAGGGGGAGAGATTTCATTAAAACTGCAATACATCTCAATAGTTTATGCTAATGTATTCATAAGAGCTTGGTTTAATTTCATTTATTCAACAACACATTTCAGTCCCACAAGGCCTCTTTGAAAACTTTTCAATCAATTTTAACTAAAGGGTTCTGAGAAAGTGACACCTGAAACAGTACTGTATTGTTTAAAATACGACGGCTAAATCTGTGAAGATTTCGACTATTGAATGGAATTAAAAAACATTGATCTTCATCATTTAACTGGAAATCTGACTAAAAATGTTGATTAGTGAACTATTCAAGCTGTATTGTTGGATAATGAGTACTGATATAAAAGGGATTATTCAATTTATAAAATTTTCTTTGGGAATGTATATATGTATATATGTAATAATTCCCACTTTAATTTAATCTTGAACAAGTTTTTAATTTATAATGGTCCTGACCTTCATATCTCGCATGTAATTAATTATTTGCTGCCAGCCTGTTGAGAATAACTGAAACTGAGAACCTCTGGAAAATCTCTCTGCTTCTTTTGGCAACGTCACCATGTAACTCTCGTGTGTATTTTAGTGCTGTGTGTTTTCTGTGTGGTGTTTAAGATGTGTACGTTTGTGTATCTCTACAAGTTCAATAAACCAGATTTCTTGTCACAAAGGACTGCCTAGTCCATGCTACATCAACAAGTAAATGATGATCTAATTAAGAAATCCCTTCAGTTAAGAACGCCCTTTCAGTTAACCCTTACCAAATGGCCACGATTATTTCATATATATATATATATATATATATATATATATATATATATATATTTATATATCCGCTTTTTGCCTTTAATACTTATATGGATTCTTCCTGATCTCTATGAATTATTGGTAGTTGGTAGGATGAATTTGAGACCATATCCGATGAGTTGCAGTTCTCAATGCTTTCGTTTTAGATGGTACTGAATCCAATTACCAGATGTGCCGTTTGATGTCATTGAACGGATTTTGAATTGAATTGAGATATGGGATTAGGGAAGTAAAGGTAACTAAGTAAGGTAAAACTTTTGTCACGCTCTTTAGACTACCTGCAGACAATGCCAGCGGTATAACCTGGAACATTGTTGTACTGAATGTATCCCTTCCCACGGTACTTTATTAATATAAAAAAGATATACTTGATCTACGATAACACTTATATCTCTTTGTGCATTTACATGAGTCACAGGGTCCATGTTTTTCTAAGAAAACTTTCCTAAATCATAATATTGCCTCCTACAGTTGTGGCAATGTAGATGGGGCTCGTACTTTTTTCTGTTTGCTTCATATTCACCCCAACCTTCTACACGTGTAATGAAAAACGTGAATCATTGGACCACATAACCCTTTTCCAGTCGTCTTAATCCTGTCCTTGTGCTCCTTTGCGAAGTGTAGGAGGTGGTCACGGTAGCCTAGAGTTTAAGGTCACGTACACATGGCTGGCGTGTCATGAGTTCGAGCCTAGTACCCCTAAACACCCGCCATACTAACGAAGCCGATGCACGTTAAATATGTCGAGGCTCAAATATCCTCCCGTTATGTGAGGTGTGAAAGTTAGAAGGGGAATGCCAGCTCAGGTGTCGTCTTCGTCATTACCCTCAATTTGAAAAGTACGGTTTCTCTTCTATTAGATTGGATATATTTTGCAGTTCTTCTTTTGGGCGTATGTTCAGTAGCCTGCAATCCTCACAAGCCTGTTGTTGAGAACCAATTTTCTGCTTGGAAATCCACTCTCTTTAAACATTAATCACAGCTGCCCTCAAATACTTCGCAAGTGCAGCTATTTCATTTTACTGGTTCCGATGCTTCGAGTACCTACAGTCATGACGTGTCAAATACTGTTAAATAACATTTTTTCCCTATTTTTCAAGAGGAATACAGTGCAGGTAAAACTTTTCTCTCTTCATTTTCTATTAGTAGTCACAAGAATTTCGTCACTCTGTATATATACTCTCTCTCTCTATATATATGTAGTCAGTAGCGCGCACAAAAGTTTTTCAAGGGGGGAGGGGTTCAGTATTGAAAGTCCACCATTTTGGTATCATGTTCCAATACGCCACCCCACATATTCTTTAGATTTTATCGATTTTCGGGAACAAAAACTATACAAAATTAATTATTGAATAAATAATTAGCATTAATTAATGAAATTAATTATTAATAACAAATAGATATTTAAGTTTTACGTAATATATACATAGGTTTATAATCAATCGAAAATCGGACTATGGGTGTATCAGACCTAGAAACCCCCTTGTGTGCGCCACTTTATGTAGTATTTATTCTTATATTATGTCATATTGGATAATGTTTTCAGAGTTAATTAGCATCTTTTAAGATTTCAAACAAAGTTTGAAAAACCTTATGCAAACAACATATGTTATTATCTTTTTTTAAATCAATGTAAAACACTCATTTAAAGTGATTATCACTTTACAATGTGTATAGTTATAAAAAATTACATTTTTCAAACAATTCTGGTATATTATCTTCCTGTATATTAAGTTAAATCATTCCTTATGTTCTTGATGAATTCAAAAGTCGTTTCCGGTTTTTCGATTATTCGACGAAATGTTTTCAACACAAATCTATTTATTACTTCATCCTACATTAAATATCGTTTCATATACTAATACAGCATTAAAAAAAATTAGTTATACATTTAGAAGATAAAAGATTTTTTGTATAAATATTGCCCTTCTTTTTTGTATTTCTATATGCTTCCCCATTATGTATTTCGGAAAGTATATATTTAAAAACAATCATTTGGTATAGTTTCAGAGAAATGATGATAATGGTATTCACACATTTAAACGTTTAGGATAATGTTTTCGGAGAACAATGGAGATTGTAGTTTTACAAAGATAACGTGTTGAAATTATTTATGGGTCTTAGTTTTGAAGTAAGGGAATGATTTATAGGAACTAGAACCATTTTACCACTTCACTAAGCTAAAAGGTAATTTAAAACTATCAGTGATATTTGCATCCTAAAATGCTTATCAAAGAAGTATATTGTCCTTAAGCAGCTCCACACTATTATATACATGTATATATTAAAAAAAAAGAGAGATTTTTTAATACTGTACTTGACAGACTGAATTGACTTGAACATTAAAGTTAAAAATATCCCTGAGTTTAAAAACTTAAAAAGTTGGGAAAGTTGCAGTAACAGTGAAAACCAACGACAGGTTTTTTAAATTTACATAAAAGTGAGGTTTAATCAGTTTTTATGTCACGCTAACCTTCCTCCTTCCCATTTGTAATACTGAGCGATTTCCTATGAAAAATAATTCTTAGAATTTCAAAAACCATTATAAATATAAAAGGAAAATTTATTTGAAAAAGGTGATTTGATAAAGATGCATTCGAAAATATGCATGTCGAAATGAATCAAGGAAAGTTTAACAAACTATTGTCTGGTTCAGTGATTTAAATTCAAAGAAGAAAAATGGAGGTTAAATTGTTGCATGGTCATAGCAATTTAACTATATTTAGATATTTTTTTACTTTTACTAGACTGTGCTGCATTTATACTTCTATTTTACATAAAAACACGCTTCTTAAGAATTAATTGAAACATTTTTTTAGTAGGTTTATATTTCAGTTCGTTCTTTTTATTTTTAATTATGTAGAATTATAAATTTTTTTTAAAACTTAAAAGGCTCATCTAAAATTTTGTTTCTCTGAGTGCTGACAAGAAAGTTATAGATCTTTATTGATATCGGATAACATTAGTTACTTAGACTACGAGTCCATTTCATTGATCGATGAATTCAAATGTACATTACTGATGATGAAATAATTATTTAAAAACTAGATATTTGATATATATATATAGTAATATAAAATAACAGTAAAGAAGTACTAGAACCTACATTTAAAAAGCAGGAAGAAATTGAATTCACAGACTAACAAATGTAGTACAAAAAGTCTTTGAACTAAACTGGAATCATTATGATTTCTAAAGTTCGCTGAATTAGGCCAGAGAATTAGGGTTAGCTAATGCTTTACGGATCCTACCTTCCCATTCAGCAGAAACTTTCGACATAATAGGGGAAAAAACATCTAGTTGAAAAGTTAGCTAATACAACACGTGCAAGAAATATATATATATATATATATATATATATATATATATATATATATATATATATATATATATATATATATATATATATATATTAATTTTGAGATTTTTTTCTTCTTTTTTTTCAAAGAAAGATTCTCAGGTATGTTCTGAAAAATTCCTGTAATCGAAGATGCTAATTCAAGAACTACTGCATCAAAAACTGCCATACTCTTATATTTTAGCTTATTTTTTGTCTTATCTTCTTAAATAACCAAAGAAATTTAAATCGAAAGAAAATGATATGGATCAGTATGCTTACAAAATTTTAACAAGTTTATCTCAATTTAAAAGCCAGAATATGATTTAAACTAAGAATATTCAATTCGAAACAGAAACTGAACGAAATAAATTGAATAAACTGAAACTAAAGAAGAAAATACCGAAATTCATTTTCAGGTTATCCCCATTATTCCATCTTATCATTAACATTTCTTAAAATATATTTCTGTTTGGGTTTTTAAAACCCAAATTTTAAAACCCCCTTTTAAACCTTTCCCCAAAAAGGTTTGGGAGTTGGGAAATCGACTGGGGATTGTCGGCGCAACGAATATATATTTTCCCTATACCAACTCTAAACGATTTTATTTTAAATTTCCAACCTTTAATTAATTAGCGGATACTTTTGATGACTTCAATATTAGTGGAGAGCTGTTTAGTTCCGGCTGTTAATGGTTGGGTGAATTAATATTCGAAACAACTGTGAGGCAATCTATCACCATGTCTTACTTTAAAGTCGACAGTATGAACGAAAATGTTTTTTTACATCTCTCTAAATTAAATGGTTTAAAGGGGAAATAATAGAAATTTAAAAACCATCTAGTGTCCCTTTTTAAGGGAAATTGTCGGAGGGATTAGGATGATGAAATTCAAAAAGGGGAAAAGTTAAGGGGGAAATAGTTTAATATTAAAAAGGGCGTTCTTAAGTTTTTGATCGCACCCCCACTGTATGGAACCGACAGACAATGCGGGTCTCAAAATTTTGAATACCCTTCCCCCGTCTCCCAACACATGACAAGTGATTTGGTGTTTTCGGCTAATGTTAAAAATAGGACTCAAATTCAATATTTTTTTATATATAAAAGTACTGAAATTAATATTTTCAAAAATTTTTTAAATAGAGTAAATAATTTTATTTGTATGTGTAATACATTTATATTACTCTTATTTATATTTATTTTGTTTTGTGTAATATTAAAGCAAAAAGCCATTCCTCATATAGTGGCGATTCAATGAGAACTTGGCGAAATTTGGCGATAGGCCCAAATTGACATCATATTTTAAAGACCAGGTTCCCTAATTTGCACTTTGAATTTTGGGGTATTGGCGACCATGTTGGCGAGTTTGGGAACCCCCTAGATTCTTCGAAAGAATGGGTTTCTCCACTAATTGCGAAATTGACCCTCGTTTTTGGAAGTTTCTGCCCGGGGCATAAATCGAGCACCCGCCGCAACCAGTCGCTGATTTCAACCCGAGAATAGTAGAATGGTTTTGATAGCGTTGGGTTTGGCTGTGTTTTGTGAATAATCTTTTACCTTTGTATTTTTTAAAAACTGATAATTGTGTTTGAGTTCTGAGACGGTGAAGAACTCGAATTTATGCGATTTCTCGAATCCAATTCAAGGTTGGATTTTCGTCAATAAATTATCATCGCTAAAAACCGTATTTTGGGGATTGTTTTTAAAAACCACCCCGGGCTAAAAATAAAAATTATATTCTGGTTTAATATCTTAAAAGAGAATCACACTTATATACTGTTCGAAAATTTCAAACATGTTTTCTTGTTTCGGGCTATGATTACAAAGATGCCCTGAACCACCTCAAACCCATTATATATGCCTTTAGGAAAAAGTAAAAAATCGGTTGACTAGAATTCATTCTTTTAATGTATGGAACTCAATTGTGAGCCTTTCTGGGAAAACAGTAATTTTAATTTTGGTTCTGTCTAAACGTGTAATTTTACTTGTTAAAAAGATGAATTTTAAAGGAAAAACCCGTTTGAAATAAATCACTTCAAGAACATACTTCTAGATTTTGAGAGATATAAAAATGGGTTGGGAGGGAAATTTAAGTGTTTCAAGAACATTTCAAAATTTGGATCATCGTCTCCAAAAGTAAAAAAAAATGTGGGCACAAGGGGAAAACACTCAAAAATTGATAAAATTTCAATAAGTAGCAAAATAAATCCCAAGAAAGAAAATCGTTGACCTTTGAAGGGATTTATTGGATAATAGTGTTGAAGTGAGTACTTCAACTGCACGGGAAAAACTTCTGGAAGGTGGCCTTAAGACTGAGGGAAAAAAACTATTTCTAACTCAGAAAATGATGAAATAACATTTAGCATGTGCCAGAAAATACCGATCATGGACTTTTAATAACTGGAAGAAGGTGATTTTGAGTGATGGAACATTTGTTTGAGCAGGATATGTAAAGGAGTTACCAAAGTGAACTTGAAACTTTGCTACCTGATTATGTCCAATAGATAGTAAAACACCCTTCTAAGCAGATGTTTGGGGTTCTTTTCCCTACAAAAGGCCCTGGAAGCTTTGTTCCTCTTTAATACATGCTGAATTCTGTCAAATATGTAAAAATACTATGCAATAGGATTATTCCATTCATAGAAACATTTGATGGAACATTTCAACATCACTAGGCCCTTTGTTACAATTCGAAATTGGTCCATATTTTTATGCGGAAAGTAAAATAAATGCGCTCATTTTAGCTTGGGATTTCCTCAGACTTTAGTCTTATTCAAAACTAATGGCCTATACCTAAGAATTGTTTCGCTAAGATGAATCGCATGGCAAAATAGCAAATGACAAAAAGGGCTGTAATAGTGTTTCCAAGATAATGAAATCAAGAACGTGTGTGCTGCTCTAGTGGAGTTAATGTCAAGACTGGTTGAAAAGATAATTTCTGCTAAAGAAAGACATACTTCGTATATACTAATATCCGCACTCAAGGACTTAGGTCGTTTCTCAAAATTTTTTTCGCTGCCCAAATTTTTAAACCATTTTACGGCCCCCCCCATACAATAACAATGTATTGAATTCAAAAACTTATACTTTGACGCTAAAAATAGAAACGACCTTAACCTCTTAAGTGTCACCAGCGTATATAAACGTGTCACCGTCAAAAGGGTTAAATTTCCTCGGCCCTTTTATACGTCTTTCCTAATGATCTTTTTTGGTGCACTGCTATCCATAAAATTATTCCGAAAGCTTTGGAATGCAATAAAAGGACCTTGACAATGTTTGCAAAGAATTTACTTAATTCAGAATATTTTTGCTTCTTTATTCCTCTCCACCCCTCCAATGCATCGCATGCGTGCGCTTACGTGGAAAATGGTTGGCATTGGGAAGCAAATCGCGTAACTTTTAATTCGCAGTTAAGGGATTAATTATAAACCTTATAAAAAATTATAAAGATAATTTTGTTGTGTGTTGTTTTTGTTATACTTTTATATATATTACCATGGGGGGCACTGGGAATTTTTAAACTTTTTTTTAACTTAGTATTAAATTAATTATAAAAAAATTGTAAAAAACCGATATATTTTAAAATGTAATATATTGTGTAAATAATTTTTTTTTATACTATGCCGGAATATATTTTGTTTGTTTACTTTCAGTAAATTAATATATTTCTTTTTAAAAATAATCTTTTGTTTTTCCCTTTTCAATGTGCTCTCGCTCCCCCCTAAAATTGTGCCCACAAAGGGGGCCCCCTTTTTAGAAACGCGACTTAGGGGAATGCTTTTCCCACTGATAACTTGCCCAAATGGGAAATACGGAGTGCCAAAAAGGTGGGCAACGCTAGCATACATGAACTGAATTGAAATAGGACTTTTCTTTCGCGGAAAAACTGTGTTCTCTGACGTATTTTAATGCATAGACTTTTTTATTATTTACTTTAGAGTGAAATATCTTTTTGGCAATTAGCTGTGGGATACTATAATATAACTATATAAATAACTGAAATATTTTACAACTGATAGTTATTTATGTAGTATTTATATACTATATAAATAACTATCAGTTTAAAATAAATTTTGAAAAAAATATAGATATCAGTAAAACTTTGTTTTTTGTGGGTAGATAGGATCGGGAAAAAATCCTTTAAAAAATATTTGAAAATTTTATAAATACTTACGTATAACAAATAATTTTGTCGACATATAAAAAAAATTTTTTTATGCGGTGTAAAAACCATAAAAAGTCGAGCTTAAAAAATTGTCAATCATTTATGAAATTTATGAGAAACTACTTCCAAAAAAAAATAAATTTTTAAAACTAAGGAAACATTTTTAAAACATATAATTTCTCATTGTATACATGAAGAAATTTTTAAATTGTTCATACAAATGCTCATTTGAATACTCATCGTAATTCAGAGCACGCATCTTCATGTGATAAATTTGTTCAAAATAGCTTTCATTACTTGAAGATACTATCTCAATTGATTTATCTTTCGGCACAATAAAGTAAGTAATAAATTTTTGCGACTACGGTCGGTTGGTCAGTTGCTGGTGAACATCACGATAACCAGATATATGATCGAAACTCTTTTTTTAGAAATTTCATATTTTCAAATTTCTATCTTTTTTTAAGAAAATACTTTTTCAACTTGTTGGAAAACCGTATCCTAGAATATATTGTATCCACTCTCAATGAATCCGGTTCTTCTTGTCCGTCTGCCTAATCTATCAAATTATTTATTATGTCACTGTCATTGAAAGTTTCGTCTTCAATCAAGTGCGTGCTGCTAGTGCGTTGAAGAAATGAATGGAAGGTGCATTTTCGAGAGACTGTTCATTATCAAGAGCGTCTTGAAGTGTTTTTGTGTGACTTTTAAAAGAAAACTTAAAAATGGACCAAAACCGTTAAATTCAAAACATAAAAAAAAAAAAAAATCGCACAAAAAAAAATGGCACAAAAATAAAATCGCATACAAAAAGACCGCACAAAAACAGGTTCCACTGTATGCATAGAAGTTATAAACTTTTTAATAAAACTAGATCAGTAGCTATTAAAAATAAATAAAGAGACAATGGCATAAGAATGAATATAAGACAATGACAAATTAGAACAAATAAAGCTCTTTGAACATTGTATTAATATAAATTAATTCCAACGCATTTAATTTACAATAAAGTAAAATAAAAAAAACTTTTTTCAAGATAAAAAAGTTGCAGTTATATTGTTTTGTTTATATAGTGAAGTGAGTTGAATGAAAAAAAAAAGTTAATCTCTTCGTTTCCTGATTCAATTAAATATAGAGAAGATCAGAACAAAAGAATAAACACTAAATTCCTTGAATGTAATGAATTAAAAATGAAGAAATTGCATTTTAGTTTTCAAAAATGACTAATTGAAATGGTTTTGTTTGCTTCGACGAATTCATTCAGTTAAGTATGCTCATACTGAAAGAATTTTCATGGACTTTTAAAGGTAAATTAAAAGGTTTTGTTTCATAACGATGAAATCCAAAATAACAAATGAATAACATGTACATTTTTCTTAATCAACACTTTCATTAATATTTAATCTAAGCAAATGAGAAAGAAAGTCAATAAAATAATATAATTGTATTAGAATTTTAAATGCAGTATATTCTAAAATAATGATAAATCTTGCACCAATATTTGAAATATTAAATATTGAATTTACGTGAACAGAATAATAAGTTTTTCATATCTGTCAATCTACCAGTGTTTCTCAAACTTTCAATATACACCCAATAATCAATCATAATTTTCATCGCCATACAATAACAATGTGTTGAATTCAGTAATTCTATACTTTGACACTAAAGCTGCAACACAAATTCAACCTCTTACATGCCACGGACGTATATAAACGTCTCGCTCAGCCAAAGCATTAATTTTCTAGGCGTATGTATACGTCTTTCCGAAGTAAGCTCGTTTCTGTGCACTGCTATCCATACAAAGTATTCCGAAGGCTTTGGAATGCAATAAAAGGGCCTTAACAGTGTTTGCGAAGGATTTACTTATTTCAGAGGGTTTGATTATTTATTCCTTTTCTCCTCCCCCTCGACCCAAAAAACATCAAAATACGCGCGTTTACGTGGAAAACGGTGGCATTGGAGATCGAATCGCGTAACTTTTAATCGGCAGTTAAAGAATTAAATATAAGCACCGTACAAATTATCAAGATAAGTGTTAATTAAGTTCATGGTGTCACTGGTAATTATCAAACTTGTTCTTAACTTAGTATTGTTAAATTAACAATAAAATACATTGTATAGTACTGATACATTTATAACTGTATTAAATCAATGAAAATGAGTACTTTATATTTTATTATATCAGAAAGTGTTTTGTTTGTTTACTTTTAAAAAATAAATAATTTTTAAAATAATCTTTCGTTTTCGACTTTTCAATATGCACCCCTCCCCTTGTAGAGTTATCACGCCCCTCAAGAGGGCGTGTCCCACAGTTTGAAAAACGCTGTAATACACAAATAGTTTATTAAATAAATTGTGGGCTATTGATTTTGCTTTAGTGCTATTGTTCTTTACAATCCTTTAATTATTGTAAAAGGAAAATTTCGGAAGTGATACCAATTTGTAAATAAAACTTTTAGCTGGTAAATTAGCATTTTGTAACTTTAGAAGAGTGTAAAATTTAGTAAAATATTTTTTCGTGGAATAGGCTTTTATAAAAAAAGTACACGTGTTCCTCCTTTCTCTTAAAATTGAGAAATTTTCGTTTTATATTCTCATTTACTGCTGTTATATTTGAAGTTAAGTAATCAAAATGTGTATAATGTAAGTGAAGTATAAATTATGTCTAATAAAATAAAATACCACTTCTACAATGGAATACTATACGGGCATGAAATAGCAAGTAATAAAATTTCAATTTCTTTGAAAAACCCTAGAATATATAGCGATTTCTTGTAATTTAAAGACCAGTTCACTATTCACAAATGTCTTTCCACTTCACATCATTTGGAAGACTTTTCTAGACGAATAAAACCGCAACCAGGACAGAAAATTCTATTTGGCCCTTGAGCTTCTTTTCTTTGTGGTTTGTCTTTTCCGGCCTCTTCTGATCAATTTCCCCATCAGCCATTTAAGTATATGAAGTGAAAGAACTCCATTTCCATTTCTTCTATTCCGACGTGAAAATCAAGAATGCTCCCTTCGTTCTTTTGTCATTCAAATACGGCTTGGATCTCAAACAGCCTCAGAAAAAGACGGGTGACTAGCAATCGAGATGACAAATTTGTCAGACGACTTTTTCTCCGGCATTACACTTTCCACCCCATTCACATCTCATTGGTAACTGTCGTTTTTTTCATCAGTATTTTCCATAAATTTACCAGCAACTAAGAAATCTTTTATTGACGATACTAGTAACTCAAGTACTTCTTTGTCATGTTTTTTTATTTCTAATGGGCTGCAGATTGGTGTTTTACCATTTCAGACCTAGTGTGACGTCTCTCGCGTTCTTCTTCTAACATAACTCCTAAGTTCTTTGACGGCCACGATTAAGCGAAAACTTTCCAACCCAATACCAAGAGAGAAACGGATCGATATACAAATGAATATACTTTAAAGGATAGAAAGTTGGGTAAGATATCACGGCAAGCCTAGAGATAACTTAATGCGGAATTGTTTGGAATAAGGTTAGACGTCCTACAGCTTTGGAAGAAGGATACGCTCATTGCCTTAAATTATAATATGGATTAAAAGCCTGAAGTCTTCTCATCTAAAATTAACATATAGAATTTCTTGAACCTAGGAAGGTGACTCTATAAAAGGTAATATTTTGTATAAGATTAAGATTAGACAGTTAAATAAATATAATTAAGATAAGTGTTCTGGATTCGATCTGACTTGAATTAGGTTTAATATTGGCTTATTCTCACTTTAAGAAAGTTGTTATTTAGAATTAAGTAATTTAAGTTATTCTTAATAAAAGTTGTGTTAAAATTACATAATGTCTCATCATTTGAAAAATCCACTATCTAAACACGGGAAAACACGGAAAAGTCATCACAGGATGGCTATGTCTCACTAGTCCATGCCCGGAAGCTGGTATCTCTTTTTAGTGTGGCACCATAAAGGCCAGGGACGATGAACCAGTTGAAAGCGTGCTATAAATGGCAGGCGACACAATGTTTTGGGCACCGGAGCAAAAAGAAAATGGTTTGCATTTTAGTTCAAAATAATAAAGTTCTCTGTGCAGTATTACGAATGAACGCGAGTGATCGGTCGCGGGGTGGCGGTGAGCATTTTTGTTTGTTATTGCCTTAGTCACGTCGTGGACTACAGTTGCTTATGATGTAAAATTTGCCTAAAATTTGTTGAGTCAATTTCGTTCACTAAACTGTATTTTAAAGTTTATTTGTGTTATATTTACGATTTTTAACTGTCATTCAACATGGCTAGTTCAGAACAAAAAGTGCAAGGTAGTAAGTGTAAAGGAGAATTTCAAACTTGGGGAATCTAGAAATATGCCATTGTTAATAAAGGCGTCGAAGTGGTGCTTGTTTTATGTTCTGGAACAGTGGTATGCAGAACATCGTGCTTAAAACGGCATTTTGAAACAAATCACAAATCAGCTTGTCAAAAAAGTGAACCACAGAAAAAATAATTAGTTGCTTAGAAACCCTTTGGCATATGACTCCAATTCGGCATGCATTTTACTAAAAGAGAGTAACATCTTACAATTCTAATATAAATTATTTTTCATCCAATCTGCAGCAACCGAATTCCCTCTAATATATGTTACTTTAATTTAATTACACGTATAACTAAGACATTTACAACTATATAGTGCAAAAGGTATTTTTTCGTAGTAAATAAAGAGTTTTAATATTTATTTTTATTATTTTCCTAATAATCCCGATTCAGAATTATTTTACGGCACGTCTGCACATCATTAAACATTTCTTAAGAAAAAATGGCCACTTTAATCCATAAAGGTTCGCCACGCCTGATATAGGAGGATACCAATCGCCGCAGGTAATTTTGACGCTCAGTTTCCTCCCTAGAGGGAGGCACCAGAGTTCTGTCAATGCGAACCTGTACTAGAATTTAATTTTGTCGAGATCACTCAACTGTCACCGAAATCTACAAAAAATAAGGGACTTAAAGAAGAAGAAATATCTGTAGAAATACATTTAAATGTGGTGATTTATTGTTTCTTATAAAGTCGTACTTTGAAGCAATAGAATGCAATAGGCGATGAACCTCGTATGATGAGTTTTACACCTGTGTTGGCATCCTATTTCCTAAACTTCTACCAATGAAAATGTGATGGCTTTGAATCTCAAAAAATTTAACATAATCATCCCTTCAAATCGCTGTATCTTTGGTTACTCTAAGATTAGAATCCATGACACCACCGAAGCAATGTCTCTTATGAGTTGTCAACCTTAACCACTCAGTTTATTGCAACCGAACATTTCGATGTTTAGTGGTAATGTTGCGATCCGAAAGCTTGTCAACTAATCGCAACAATTCGTTTTAGTAAATTTCTTAATGAATTTTTAAATGCAATATGCATTTGCTTAGATATTTATGTTTCAGATTCTTTCAATAAATTAGGTATTTTTAATATAAGTATTAAATAAAATAATTACGTATTATTTTCTAATTTTATAATTGTATTTTAAAGTTAAATTTTATTTTTTAGGGTTTTCTCTCTTCGTCAAAAATTTTTTTTTTTTAAAAGGGGAAACCCCAAAATTTAAAAAAACTTTTTGAACCCGAAAATTCCCCAAACTTGGGGATCGGACTACGTTTAGAACTGTTATTTTGCAAAAGCGTAAATTTTTAAATCCAATATTTTGGAAAAAAATGAACGTAGTATTACCTATTTCCAAAACATTCTACTTTTATGGGAATTATTTCTATGATAATAATATTTTTCTTATTTATAGCTCAGACTTCTGCACGGAGCCCGAACTATGATTTTTTGATTTTACAAACTTAGATGTGGATTTATCCATATTTTAATGCAACATAGTGGAGAAAATTTTAAGAAAAATCACGGATAGTTATTTCAATTGGATGTAACTCAGAAATTATTGTAAATTTTTTAAAATTCCTCGTTCAGGCCCTCTGGAAAAATGTTAGATTTATATAAGCAAAATATTATTACAGAAGCATTTCCCATAAAAGGAGAATGTTTTGAAAACAGGTAATTCAAAGTCTATTTTTTGCCAAAATATTGCATTTAAATAATTTTTTTTTATTCTAATAATAATAATCTTAAGACAATTTTATACATGTACTCTAATCTAAGTGACACTAAATATCATAAAAATTATCCATTTATACGATTTTTTTAAATCACGGTTTCTAACGTAATCGGATATATAAATTTGTTTGACTGATATTCTAACTGATATTTTATTCAAAGAAGTATATACTAGTAACTTGTGTATACTAATTTTACTACTTAACTAATTTTCTGACGTAGAATCTTTCCCTAATTAAATTATGTGTTGAAATTTCCCAAGCCCAAGAAAACTTCTTAATACTAATTAGAAATTTTTTTTCATAAATCCTTTATAACTAATATGTACTGTGTTGTATATTTTTGTAATATAGTTATATATCTCTAAGAGAGATTATTGAATACGCGTATATATCTTGTTAATAAAAAGTTTTCTTGAAAAGTGCTTAAATCTCTTTGTGAATTGGCTATTGACCATTGAGTATAAATTTGAATGAATTTAGAGCAGCGTTTCAAAAGGGGGGGGCTCCCGGGGTGTGACAACCCACAAAGGGGCGGGAAACATATCGGGGGTCGAAAATAAAAGATTTAAAAAATTGTAAGTTTACTGAAACCAAGAAAAACAAAATGCATTCTGATATAATAAACGTAAAATACACATTTACATTGATATAATATATTTATAAATGCATCTGTACTGTACAATGTATTTAATAATTAATTTATCAATACTAAATTAAGAACAAGGTTAATAATTATTAGTGACTCCCATGGGCTTGCCATATACCAAATTATGCACACAATTTAATACCTATCTTGATAATTTGTACGGTTTATACTTAATATCATATTGAATCTTTAGCATCAAAGTACGCTATTTTTTTTAAAATCAATTCATTGTTATTTTATGGAGGGGGGTGCGATGAAAATAATGATTAAAAATTGGGTCACAAGTATTGAAAGTTTGAGAAGCACTGATTTAGAAGATATGAAAGTCTGGAAACTGACAACTAAGAAGTATCCCTCCCACGAATCCATTAATAACAAGATTAGTCCATTATTGAATTAATCTTCTGATATTTTTAGTTCAGCAATAACTGTGAATTTTTCTCTAGAGCTAACTTTAGCAATAAAATATCGCATTGCTTACGAACGGACAAATGAAAGGACAAACAACTCTATAACAATTCTTAATACAAATTCATGAACTTTATTCTATAAATCACTTTACTCAACTCAATATGTACTGATGTTAGTATTTTATGGTATAATATAATTATATATCTCTAAGAGAGATTATAAAATACGCGTATATATCTTGTTAATAAAAAGTTTTCTTGAAAAGTGTTTATATCTCTTCGAATTGGCTATTGAAGATTGAGAATAAATTTGAATGAAATTAGAGGATATGAAAGTCTGGAAACTGAGAACTAAGAAATATTTTTCTCCCACGAAATAACTGAAAAATTAGTTTTTGTGTTATATGATGTGTCTCAACATAAAATTTAAATGACCTGAATGCCAAAGTTTCTAAAATTTCATTAAATCCGCTTAAAATTAGACCTACACCTAGAAGAAGAAAAGTGAGCAAATATATAGAAATTTCTGTACAAGATATGGAATATTGTAGCAACATTGCATCATGTGATGTAATTTAACATATATACATATTTTTTAACATATTTTTACATATTTTTAACTACGGCAATTGTAGTTATAAGTTAGAGAACAATGACTACTGAGCTAACCTCAATGTGTCTATGCATATATAACCAATTCCTAGTGCAACATTATTTCCTAAAGAAGAATTCTGCATTTTAAAAACATTAAGTAACTTATTTAGATCAAATTGTCACTTGAATATGTAGAAAACTAAAATACAAAAACATAATGTAAAATATATTTTTAAAATTTTAGAATTTTGGAGATCTTCTGAAATGTGTGCGTCATATATATATGTATTTATAAAAAAAAAAATCAGAATGTTTACATTGACCTATAAGAGGCAAAATTTTGTTAAGCAATGTTTCATTCTTTTTTAAAAATTATCTTTTCTTTTTTACAATTGGACATATGATTAACTTTGTATGACCTTTGATCTACTTTTGCTTCTCAATCAAATATCCAGCGTACCAGAGTTCTCAACCAAGACTCTAAGTTTGCAAAAATAGTTTTTTTTTTGTTTCTTTGAACTTATGCTTCATTTATACTTCCATCTAAAAAATTAAACACATTCACCTATACATAAAAATACTTTTGAGAAATAAGAAAAAAAAAGGACCTACAGTTTCAAAAAAAGAAAATCGTTTGGGATGTAGACAAGAAATCAAATTTTCCATGGAACTGAAACTTCTTTCTGGGGAGGAAATTTTCCGCGAACTCCTCTGAGAAATCCCACGAATGATTTTGATGGAAAAACCACCGCAAAGAAGACCAGTGAATCCCAATGAAGAAGTGAATCTGAAATTCAAATGAAAGCCTTTTCTCTTTCCGCTGCTTCTTTTTTGCCATCAGAATTTAGTCCTGTTTGGCATGTAGATCCTTCCCCATAAAATATTACAATTCGTTCGACCTGTTCTTTTTTCTTTTTTTTTCTTCGCCTTCTTTTTTTATTATTAAATTTAGGAAAAAAAAATCAATTTTGGAATTTAAAACGTTAATTTATTTTAATAAATTGAAAAAAAAGAAAAATAACAAAATAAATGCAAATTCCTCCAAATATTCCTTTTTGGAAACTGGTGGCAGAGTTTCAAATGATAAGCATTCCATTTTTTGAAAATTTTTAAAGGAAAAACTTTTCTTTTAAAAAAAATCTAAGTACTGGAAGCTGACATCGTTCAAATGTCAGGTTTTTCACGCAAATTTGACAACTTCGAAACAATTTAATCATTCTACAGTCGCTATTAATTCCGATTTAAGATTTTTAGAAAATGAGAAAATACACTTTACGTAGTGCACGGACATTAAAATTTTAAAACATTTGAAATAACAATTTAACATTTCCAAAAACCTCAAAGCAATTTAATATTTCCAGAATTAACTTACTAATACTGAATGGGTAGCAATCGTTTAAATTTAAAGGGGCGCCCACCCCCTCCGGAAAAAATTTTACAATGGAAAAAAAAGGCCCCAAAAGATTTCCGGGGGTGGGGTTATTTTTTAATTCCTTTTTTTGGAAACGTATTTTTAAATTTTGGAAAATGGAAATTTAAAAATAAATCTGTCTCAAACGTCATGAACAAGAATCTATACCGAAATGGTGAGTCTGAATTCGACCACTAGATGGCACCACGTTATAGCCCTAGTATTTAATGGTTTGGAATTTTCCCCGGGGTACCTTAGGGCCGGTACTTTTCAAAAACCCTGTAGGGGTTCTAAACTCAAGGGGAATGTAAATGACTATGGCACATGCATAAAATAGACCGCCTGTCAAAATTGAAAACTGCTAATGGTGTCAACATGGTAAATACGTCGAAACGCTTATCTTGTAATTCAAAATTAACTATTACAAGAGTTGAGGCGTCTAGTAATTATCCTGATGGCGAATTATTTTCAAGCTTAGTTGTTTATTTTTTAAAAATTAAAAAATAGGAGAAAAAAAAATTTGGCCACAACAATTTTAAAAGAGTAAAACGGGAAAAAACTAATAATTTTGAGGAATGAATAAAAAAATATGTTGCAGATACGAATTAATATTTCCTCACTGTAGTAACTTTGAATTTAGTTCGTACTTTTGGAGAGAAAAAAAAAAACAAAATATTGGTGAAGATTTTTGGGAAAACCTCTTTCGGGAATTTTTCAAAATTGTTATTTTACGTTAAAAGCTCTCTCTCTCTCTGAAGCATTATCAAACTATACAGTACTCGTTTACAGACATGGCAAAAAATAGTTTTCGATGGTGTTTTTTACAAAAAATTACAATTAAAATTTCGTCTATACCCAGACTTATCATCTTGCAAAATAATAAAAATTTTATTCTCTCACCAGATAGGATTTGGAAATAATTAAAAATGTCTTCCATTTCTGAATGGAAACGAAGTGGTGTTCCCCGGGGAAAGGGTTAAAAACCGGGGTTTCCCCAATAGGTTCAAAAAATGTTAATTAAATAGCGTCTGGAGGGGTTTTTTGGTTTCTCAGTTAGTATTCTGGCTATTTTTAACATCTCTTAATGAGGTTTTGGGGGTTTTTCCCAAATTCGGGTTTCCCTTCATTTTTTCTCTTTTTCAATGAAGTTATGGGGGAATTGTTTTCGTTTTGACGAAAAAATGCTGACTTTTTTTGGGTGAAAAAAAAGGGCCTTTGGAAAAAGATATTTAAAGAACTCAAAGTGAGAACAGAAGTTAAAGAAATTCTATCAGTTAATGGTTGGGAGTTTTAAATTTTTGGGTTTTAAAAAAAATTTGTGTTTTTTGGGAAAAAAAATATTATAATCCCTCATTTTCCAAAATTTAAAAGCACGAAGATGTTAAATGAAAAAAAAACCCAACAAATACTGTTTTTGAACAAAATTTGGCGGGAAAAAGCTATATTTTACATAAAAAAAAAGTCAATAATTATATACAGAAATGAAAATAATTTTAAAATTTTTTGTAAGTTATCGAAATGTCATACTGAAGATTTAAAACGGGGTTTGAAAAAAGTGGAAATAAACAAAAAATAAAAAAAAAACCTTAAATGGGGTATGTGATTCCCCCCCCCTTATGTAAAAAGTTTACCTTCTGACCAGGGCTTTCAATTGGGTGGCCCAACCCACAAAGGGAATTAAACAATAGCCTTTCTTCGGGGAAAAATTTCCCCTTTTCAAAAAGGTGGGGGGGGGAAATTTGAAGATACAACACGGCCGAGGGGCACCCCAAAGATTTTAAAATGGGATTAAGGCCCGGGGGGAATATGCAAACCACGCCATACAACCCCCACTACCCAGGTAGTCACCCGGCAATTCGGCTCTATGGGGATGTGCGGTATCATCCTTAAACAAAAGTAAAACCCCCTTTTGCGCTCCCAATTACGGGGGGTTTCCCTAGGATTTCCCAACTCGATACCAGACAGCCGCCCACAGTCCCGTTTAAAGATGGGCGGGTCTTTGCGTATCCAAATGAAATCCCCCCCCTCCCTAAAAATTTTCCATTGGCGGTATGCGTGATTTCGGTATTGTTTTGGGGCTGATTGCGTGTTCCTTGTTTACCCCAAATATCCTTATACACTTGCCATTTTCCCAGGAAAATCTTGACTCATGGTAAACGTTGACTTGCCCCAGTCAGCCCAAGTCATTCCTTATTTGGCCCCCTTTAATCTTTCCTCTCTTGATTGGAAGAATGGGGGAACACAAACTCGAAAGGGACCCCGGGGATACAGTCCATTCATATGTAAACTTCGGCGTACAGTAGCGGCAGATATAGCCTTACCAATGGTCGCTGTAACCATAGATTACATGTGCGGAGGTCTCTCTGCGATTCCGCTTGGCTTCAATAGCAAATATCCCCATCTTCCGTGGGGGCTGTAACCCATGACGACCACCTACAGGGGCTTCGGACAACTGTTTGTGTGGTTTTTGGGAAATTTTTTCCATAAACGTGAAATTACAGAATGATGAAGCGCCGAAAAAGCAACATTTGGGTCCGATTTTTCCTGCTTCAATGCGCTCCGCAGCACGTCAGCGCTTTTAAAAATCTTCCATTTTGTTTTTTGAAAGTCCTTTGAAACACATAAGTCTTGGCCAAAATGTACCCAAAAAATTTTTAAAAACCTTCTCTATCCCCGGGACTTACAATCAACTTCGAACCCTTCCAAAAGCTGGCTTCATATAAGACTGCCCTTTTCAATTTTTCTTGACATTGAAAAGCAGGATTGGCTTTTTACCTAACATATTTGGATACTTCCATCTACCTCTGCAGCAATTTCACCCTCTTCAATTCTGATTGGCTTCCCGGGAAAATTTTTATTTTCCCTCTCCCGGGCTTAGCTTTTTTTGGGAAATGAGTGTATTAAAAGTATAGATTACGATGATTAGGAGGAACAAATATAAGAAATTTCAAGCTAGAATTTTCTATAGATTTCAAAATATAGAAGAAAATCAATTAGAAGATCTAATATCAAAAATCATTATATCAAACATTTCTCGAAATAATAATACAGTCCCAAAAAAAGCGGGGAAAAAAAATATAAACAAAATTTCAGAATCCCCCCATTTGGGGAAAGTTTTATTTATTGGAAAGTTTTTTACAAAAATAACACAGTTATAATGATGAATGTGTCACGGTGATTAAAAATTAAATAATATATTAATTATTAAGAAATTAATATAATAAATTTTTATTAAGTTTAAATAGTTAGAAACTAAAAGGATACAGCAATACAATAAGAGAAGACGAGACAAAAATAAAGTAAAAAAAATTATTTTTAAACCCTTGGGGCGGAAAAACATTTTTAAATTATGCGATAAAATCATTAAGAAATATTTATGAGTAAAAATATAAGTTGAAGCTATGTAAAATTAGCCAATAAATAAGATTAAATTCTAACTGAATATAAATGAAAAGGAATTGTTAGAAGTTATGGGATATGTTGTGATGTAATGTATTATAATGAGAAAACAACTCCGGAAACAAGTACTTAAATAAAAAATTCTAACGTTTTATTATGTTCTATATTTCAATTCAACTGCAGACATTAAAACGTTTCCCCTCAGATGACTCCCATAAAAAATGTTTGGAGTGGTCAAAAATGATATAAAATATAAGCAACAGACATTTGCACACGTGATTCATTAAAAATAATTCCAGAATTCACCTATAGGTGGCATTCAGTGCAACTAATAGTTTTGCATATATTCTTTAAGGTATCCGACAAACGTTCCCGGGAAACCCTGATTTTAAAAACGTATAAATGGATAATTTTAAAGATATTTAAAAGTCACTTAGATTGAAAATGTTTTATGAAATTTGTGACGGGCTCACGTGTCTTTTCTTTAACATAACCTCTTGGATCTTTGGGAGCCAAGATTAATAGAACCTTTTCAACCCAAAAACCCCAAAAAAGAAAGATGAAAAAGAAATGCAAATAAGATAGCTTTTAAATAACAAAATTTCAGTAAGAGATGGGAATTTCGGGGAATGGTATGTGTGAAAAAAGGGGGGGTAAATTGACAGCCAATCTTTAAAATTACCTGAAAAACAAGCTATTAAAACAAATTTAAAAACCTTTCACCCCAGGCCCAAAATTTTCCACATAAAAGATTGAATCTAAGTTTGGATTAAGGTAGGAATGGAAATTTTTTGATATTAGGACTTGTAATATTATTAGAAGTGAGGGGGGGAGGTGGTTAAAAATTATAACTTAGAAAAAAGGGGCTAAATTACGCGATTCGGTTTGCCCTTTACTGTGTGCTTGTTCATTATAAATTCTCGCTTAATTAAATTTATCTAAATTGTTAACATTTAAATTCTATTTTAATAAATTCATATTAAAAATCAAAAAAAATTTTTATTACTTTTTCCCAAAACCCCCAAACCCCTAGCTCACGCTTTTATAAACAAAGATACGGTCACCATAGAGGGTTTTGGGGGTATCCAAAAATTTTTTAAGAATAGTATTACAATAAAAATTATTTAAAATACAATATTTTGACAAAAAATGAACATAGAATGAGAAATTTTCAAAATATTCTCCTTTTGTGAAAAATGCTTCCATTATATAATAATATTTTGCCTGTATATAGCTCAGACCTCTGTACAGAGGCTAAAATAGAATTTTTGAAATATCTAACTTAGAAGAGGGTTTATCCATATTTTACGACAACAAAGGGGAGCAATTTTAAGAAAAAAACGCCAATAATTATTTCAATGGGTTTTCACTCTGAAAATAATGTGAATGTTTCAAAAATCCTAGTTCAGACTCTTTGGAGAAGTTTTTACTTTATATAAACGAAATATTATTTTAGAAGCATTTTTTATAAAAGGAGAACATTTTGAAAAAAGATTATTCTAAGTTAATTTTTTGCCAAAACATTGTACTTAAATAATTTTTTTTGTCAAAATGTCCTTAAAACAATTTTATACATGTATTTTAATCTAAGTGACACTAAATATCATGAAAATTATCTATTTATGCGCTTTTTTAAAATCACAGTTCCGAACGTAGTCGGATACCTTAAGTATCCCGTCATCCTCAACAACCCTTTTAAATCGCAATATAGTTTATTCCACGGAACATAAAAGACCCAACTGGTTCCTCTAACTCGTCCAAAAATATGTTCTTTAAGATGAATCAAGACTTTCAGTTATATTATTTGTACTTCATATTTTAAAAATATCTTTAATCAGAAATCATATAGGATAAGATACAGCGACCGGGGAGGCAAATTCTTAAAAAACAGTGGCTTTTCATTCGTACACCGGTGAAAGTTTGTTCTAACTGTTGTAACACATACTGTACTCTACGATTAATACCAGGAAGTGTTCAAGGTGGCATTGAATTGTAGCTTGGAGGCGATGATGTAGATTCACACAGTTTTGGGAGTGTGTCAACATGTAATCATATATATATATATATATATATATATATATAGTCCGGGTACGTAGGTAAGGGTTCTCTTCCCGGGCTGGGCAAGGTCAACTCAACTTTTCATCCATACTGCAGTGGGTCGATAAATGAGTACCAAGCTTGCTTGGGGACTTAAACACTGGGGGTCTCGCTTCAGACTGACCACCTCAGCGGCAATGGTCACGTATACTGGAATTTGCACAGTAGGTCCTGACCCTCATGAGCTGTTGCACCACTGAGTTTTGAGTTCATATATATATATATATATATATACCTTGTTTTCAAATGCTAAGTGATGACAAGTTTGTGACTTCCGTGCAAGAAGAATCCTACCTTATAGATGATGAAACGGATGAAGACGAGGACAACAACAACAACGAAAGTAGCAAGGGTCCATCAAATGCTGACGCGTTTTCTGCTTTAGAGACAGCTATGGAGTGGTACAAACAACATTCAGAGTGCTGTTCTACTCAACTACTGCTGTTCAAGAGAATCAGAGACCTTACATCGAAAAAATGAAGGTGTACAATAGTACAGCGAAAAATAAGTGATTATTTTCCGCAATAAAGGTAAAATTGCGACATTTTGCATCATTTTGCTTTTTCTTCAGGTACGTTTCCCGCATGTGTTTTCAATATTCGTATAGTGTCCGGTTTCATAGACTGCATGGATCGAATTCGGTTTTCCGTTATCCTAACCATCGCGTATCCGGACACTGCCCAGTTCCAATTGATTCGGATAAATGACGTTCTACTGTAAGTCAAATAATCTTCAAAACTATTTGCTCAATCATGGTGAAGGTTTTTTTCTCTTTTTATCTTCTTTTGTTTTTTCATAATAGTTTCGTGGTAACAACATATATATATTTTTTGGTAAATACAAATATAATTATCAAAATTCAGAATAGAAAAGTTAATAATATTATTTGAATGTTTCAATTCAACTACTAATACCGTCAGAGATCAGGGTTCTAAATCACTCACCTGTTGGTTGTTTTAAGAGACATTTTAATCAAGCAGAACAACAAACTTTATCTATATTAAAAATTGATGTGTACTGTAATTCACCTATAAAATGTAAAATTTATTTTATTATTTGCTTGTCCTCTATATGTATTCGAAAGGCATTTTTAATAACGAAAAAAATGACCTGTGATAGTTAACTGCAGTTTAATCTATTTTAGAATGAAATCTGTTTACTATTTTAAAAGTGATATCATGTAAGAAACTCAAATAATTTTGCCATTTTTATTTCTTGAAATAGAAAATTTTGCACTTTTACAGTTGAAAAAAACAATTATAATAATACTTCCATCTTCTACAAAAATTTTTTTATGGCGCTTTAAATTTTAATTAACTATGGACGCTGGATTTTTATTATCATCAAATCTGAATGGATTAGAAAGGAAAGCTGTTTTCAAAAAGAGTAAAAAAATAATGAAACTAAAAGTACCAAATACAACAAAAAACAATTTTTATCATTATTTTAATAATACACAATTGATTCCACAATATTTATTTGATTTTCTACTTAAAATATAAAGCTGGAATCTGATTAAACTTAAAGCCCTCATTTTCAGATACAATTGAATAGGGTTACTATGTCTAATTGTTTACGTAGAGAAATACCGGAATTCATTTTGCAACTATTCCCCACCACTCTTCACACCTCTTCGTTATTTTTTTTTAAAGAAATTTCTACTCCTAATCGAATTATGAAGTAATCTAGGTAATTAAAAATTACCCTTCATATCTTTTCCCATGAGGAATCGGATTTAGTGATAGAGTGTAGACTGCTGAATTTGAAATTTTACCAAATAATACTAAAAAATTAAATTTTATTCCTTTCTCTCAAACTTAAATTAATTAACTTACATTGAAAATACTTTTGATTATTTAAGTGATGTTTTGTTCTCTTTATCGTTCTCTAATTGCTACATCAATATTTGTAAATCATTGTGGACTATTAATCATATTTCTTTTTTCTTTTCAAATTTTAAAGGGGGTGGATGGGATTCGAGAGATTTCAGTCGGGGATTCTAACTCCAAAATAAATAAGTAAATAAATAATGAAAGTTAGAAGTTTAACCTGTTAACAACATTTTAAAGATTTCAATGGTATACACATAAAAGAATGAACTTGGCATGGTTTCGAAATAAAAAAAAGTTCAACACACAAAAAACTGGATAAATAAGTAGGCGAATGGCTCTATCATTTGCTATTCCAATATAGAAATAACTAGCCAACATTATTTCAATTGAATTTGGTTCAGACTTTGTTTTTATGGATCATAATGTACGGTCACACAGAAACTTTGATGTTGAGAAGATTCTATAAAGTCAAGATGTCTACAATTTAGGGGCTTGTCAAAGTATCCTTGATATATATACACATATCATCGAACATGAGAAGGGTACTTTGGAAAGGCAACTGGCAGCAATATGGTATTTTCCGGAAAACACGAGATAGCTGAAATAGATGCTTCTTGAAGAGTGGCAACGCTCACCTCATGAACTGCTTGATGGCATAAAATTGAGGGGGAAAAGAAAGTGCCAAGCAACCGTTGTAGTTTGGAGAGTTCATATCCCTTCCTGAGGGACTTTGATTTGTTGTTCTTCATTATCAAACAATATTTCATACTAACATTATTGTATCAATATAGCAGTTTTCGTTTTTTTCCATAATGTATATGCACAACTCATTTTTTTGTTGTTGTTGCACGCCCCCATTGATCAGCAGTGCTAGACCAGATCCATGACATCGTACACTTTCAGAAAGTCCAACACCAGTAAGGGATTGTCTTCTAAATCCTGCTTGGTGAGCCCTAGGCATTCGAGGATGTGAGCAGGCGAGGCTGGGTCAGAAGAACAGTTCGAGCACATTTCAAAGCTCTTGCATCCTTCGGAAAATTTCACTGTTTTGATATGGTCACTTCGAAAGCGGGCTAGAAGAGTTTGATACTGTCTTGTAAAACCATTTTTTTTATTTACCACCCAGTGTTCGTCGAACCACTTCCTTTCTTGTGAGGTTGGTGGTAGGGGCAGAAAGATCGTATGCCCTTAACCACCCCCAGTGTGTTCTTTTCTAAAATTGGGTACCAAACCAAATCGTTCTGTCACGTGCAAAGGTGCCAAAGTCAGCTTTAGGGATACCGATAAACGAAAAATAGCTCTTGTGAGCTCGCGGGCAATGACGTTATCCGTCGTTATTATTGTTGCACTCTAGTTTATATTCACATACACGTTTTCAATTAAGTAGAGATTTTGTTAGTTATTTTCCTACTTACCACAAACAATTTCAGCAATCATATTACGTAACAAATGTTATTTAACAGTCGCTGTAGCATGTTTTCCTTTTGACAACATACATGCATCAAGCTAATAATGCAAATAAACACTAGGGATATAATTCTGCCTCTTACTCTCCTTGATTTCTGACCATATGAATAAATTACCATTAACAAATGGATATAAAAGAGGTAAACATGTTTTGAATTAATTCCCCTTCCTTACCAGAAAATCTTGTTTATTTTTGCAGCATTTCATTTATTATATTCAAAATTATAAACAACATGCATGCATATATTTACATATATATTCAATTCATTCTCATGTACTACAATAGAGACATTTTGAAAACAAAATAATCTTTTTGAATCGGATTATAAATCCCCCAACTTCATAAATACAAAGATATTTTGAGAAAACTCTTCCAAAAATTCTTCTCTGTACAAAGAATAACTTTTCTCATTCTACTTATGTTTTTGTATATCTGAATTACTTACACAAATTTAAACAAATAATTGATGTTATTTTGTAATGCAAATTCTTAATTCCCATGACAATAAACATTTTAAATGGTCTTATTTCTTTGAAAACACTTATAAGCCAAAATAAAAGATTCCCTCGGTAATTGCGCACGGTTTATTTTTAAGGAAATAAGGACGAGAAACCAGAGTGCTGAATTTTAAATAAGTAAATATTTTGAGAAATTCCTATCTAATGATATTTACTTAAAACATTCTAGAAATAATAACCTGTGCTTTCAATTTTTTTTCCTGAAGTGGTAAAATGTATTAAAAACGCGGAAGAATTTCCATTTATAAATGTTAAAATAATGTTTTGGGGTAAAATTCAAATATCTCCTTATCTTTAATAACGTGGAGTGAGATTTCTTTCATAACAAAATATTTCCTTATTTCTATAAATCATGAGAAAATTAATTAGAAATGAAATTATTGAAATGTATTCTTAAACACTCAACTGTATTCTTTTATTCATAAATAAAATAATTACATAATGTAAAAAAATTAGGAACTAAGATATCACGGACTTTCATTTTCATTTTTTTCAGACAAAAGTTTTAATATATTACCTCAGTTTTAAAATAATAGCAAACAGGATGAAATGACGATCTTAATAACTAAGCAGGCATCCCACAGTGGGTTTTAAAACCCCCAATGTGTTTAGTTGTAGCACGTGAAGTTTTCATAAGATAAACTTTAGCTATAAAATAATGTCTTTGCTATTAAAATGCTTTAATTGAATTTAAAATAACTTTTTTATTGATATGACATGCTGGTTCGTCCGAAAAGTTCATGCTGAAATTTTGGAAAGTGGCATGAATACAAGTCTTAATATATCAGAAAGAATGTATACAAACGACATACGTATATATCAGCGTTACTCAAACTGTGGGGCGTGTCCCCTGGGGGGGTGATAACCCTATGAGGGGGGCGCGAGTATATTGAAAATTTAAAAAAAAGATTATTTAAACAAAAATATTAATTTACCTAATTAAACAAACAAAATTCATTCTAACATAATAAAATATAAAATACACGCGTTTGAACTCATATAATACCCTCATAAACGTATCAGTAACGCACAAAGTATTTTATAAATACTTTAACAATACTAAGTAAAGAACAAGTTTAATAATTACCGGCGATCCCAAGGGCTTGTGTCATATATAAAAATCTTACAAAAGTTAACACTTATCTTGATCATTTGTACGGTTTATAATTAATCCCGAAACAGCCGATTAAAAGTTACTGGATTCACTCCCCAATTTCACAAGTTTTCCATGTAGCTGCGTGTATGTGATGTATTGAGGGGGGATGAAAAGCGAAAAAATAAATAAAATCTTCTCTGAAATAAGTAAATCCTTCAAAACACTGTCAAGGTCCTTTTATTACATTCCAAGCCTTCGGAATATTTCATGGATAACAGTGCATATTGAAGATAGTAGTTCGGAAAGACGTATATATACGTCCGGGGCATTTAACGCTTTGGCAGAGTAAGACATTTATATAAACCGGTGGCACTTAAGAGGCTAAAGTCGTATTGTAGCTTCAGCGTCAAGGTATAGTATTATTAAATTTAATGCATATTTACTGTATGGAGGGAGGCGCGATGAAAATTATGATTGAATATTGGGTCATAAACATTGAAAGTTTGAGAAGCACTGGTATATATTCAAAAAGATGACACTTTGGTACAATGAGTTAATTGCTGTAAGTTTTATACACCTTGAAATTATAAGCAAAGATAGTACATGGAATATTTTTCTTTTCCTTAGCAGACAAAAAATGTCCAAGACGAACAGAAAACTACTAAGTGATACATATTTTTTGTGATGTGTTTTAACTGAAAAAGAACTGTGTAAAAATTACTTGCTAAGTTTAAAACTGGTGATTCAACTTGTAATCAAATACAGGGAAATCATGAGCATTCAGGTAGGTCTTCCAGCACTGATGGAGAGATCAGATTAAAACACTTACCTTGAATAATGTAAAAATAAAAAAATCCACCATTCATAAGCATTTTGTGAAGATTGGTTGCATAAACTGCGTGCTGATATATGGATTACCCATGACTTAGCAGAAAAAATGTAATAGATATTATTTCCAATTTCAATTAGCTCTATAAACGCAACGACATTTTTGACACACGTAATGGCGGAGAAGAAAAAACAGATTATTTACATTAGTGGTCGCCAATTTTACAACTTCCAAGTCCACTAAATGTATAATTTTATATATTTGGTGAACTGTATAATTTTATATGATTGTCCACTATATGATGATGGTGGACTGCTATAACTAAATTGTCACTTACGTTTTTATATTTTTCCATATCACTAAAAATGAAACTCTCGAAAAAAAGAACAAATCGGAAACAAAAGAAATATGGACAAATTGAGGTTCTACGCCATCAATTTACCATGGTTGACATTCTTCACTTTCAAATAGCATTGGATATCCTACAAAAATAGTTAAGGTATCCGACTACGTTCGGAACCGGGATTTTGCAAAAGCGTATAAATGGATAATATTTATGATATTTAGTGTCACTTAGATTAGAAAATGTATATAAAATTGTTTTAAGATTATTATTACAGTAAAAAATTATTTAAGTACAATATTTTGACAAAAAATGAACATAGAATGACCATTTTTCAAAATATTCTCCTTTTGTGAAAAATACATCTATTATAATAATATTTTGTCTGTATATAGCCAAGACCTCTGTACAGAGGCTCAACTAGAAGTTTTGAAATATATAACTTGCAAGTGGGTTTAACCATGTTTTATGATAACAGAGGGGATAAATTTTAAGAAAAAAAACGCCGATAATCATTTCAAATAGTTGTAATTCTGAAAGTAATGTGAATTTTTCAAAAATCATAGTTGAGCCTCTGTACAGAAGTCTGAACTATATACAGGCAAAATATTACTATAATAGAAGCATTTTTCACAAAAAGAGAATATTTTGAAAAAAGGTTATTCTAAGTTAATTTTTTGGTGAAATATTGGATTTAAATAATTTTTTTTGTCAAAATGTCCTTATATAAAACAATTTTATACATGTATTCTAATCTAAGTGACACTAAATATCATGAAAGTTACCCATTTATGCACCTTTTTAAAGTTACGGTTCCGAACGTAGTCGGATAAGTTAAGAGATCAATTAATTCAGAAAAAATTTCGCTCAAAGTAGTACATAAAATTTAATAAAACTAATACATTTTCCACACAACATTTTATTACTCATTATGCTTGAAACTAAATGTTCATAAAAATATAAATGTGCCAATTTTCCAGAGGAGTATCAAAAGTTTATCACGGATCAACAGCGGACTGTAAACTCTAAGAGTGTGTGTTGACAACTGCTGATTTATATTAATGTTGAGTGAAAAAAAAGTCTCGGAAGCGGAATGAACCATCTAAGCTACATCAAAATCGGTATTCAAACGAAGAAGATCATGTTCTGTAACTGGTAGGATCTGGAAGAAATTTTTCATTATGAGCTTTTACCAAACAACGAAACAATATATTTAGAAAAGTATTATTTCAAATTACACTAATTAAAGACAGTAATTTTACAAAAACATCTAGAAGTATTAAATATGAGAGGTTTCGGGTTTTATCATTACAATGTGTGACTTCGTGTGCTTCACAACTTGATAAAAGCTGTTAAAGCGCTTTGGGATGTTTTACCCCTCACCATATTCACTAGATTACGCTTCTTTTTATTTACACCTGTTTTGATCATTGCAAAATTTTCTTAATGAGAAAACTTCAACTCTTCAGTCGAGATAAAAAATCTCACATAGAAAACATTTTCCTAGGAAAACCTGAGATGCTGTAGAAGGACGTAAATTTAAGTTTTTCTGAAAGATGGAGAAATGTTATCAAGCAGAATAAGAAATATATAATTTAATGTATGTACTCGTATATCAAAACATATATTTGTTGAATTTCAAATTTCCTTCAAAACCAAAACGAGTTTTCCCAAAAAACCAATACACTTAATGTGTATTCACTATTAATGAATACAGCACTGAATTGTAGCAATAGCAAAATTGTAAAGTTTGGGTTTTTACACTGGTGCACAAATATTAATTAACAAGAGATTTTTTTGCCATAACCACAAGAAATCGTCTGATAGGAAATTCAGAAATGAGAGACAGCACTTTAGACATAAACGATGACTAAAGCAAAGTTGCGCAAAAATGAGTACAAGATATTTAGTTGGAATGAAACAAAAAAATGCATTATTGAACTCATAGTATCATTACACATGATTATTTGTTTAAGAGGAAGAACAACAAGTAGATATTCCTTAGTATGGGATATGCCCTTCCCTTGCTGCAATGGGTGCTTCGCATCGTCTCTCCATACTCAGCCCCGGATTGTTCAACAGTTCTTGAGTCAAGAGTACCCATTCCTCAATCAACATCTATTTTAGTTGTTGGGTGTTCCCCGAAAGATGTAATCGCACTACAAAACATCTCTCCAAAGCATTCCGCACATGTTCTATGGGATTTAAATCAGAGGAAAACGCTGGCCAATGTATTCGTGTGATATATTCACTTTCTTGTAGCTACTGAGCATCAGTTGTCCGTTGTGGCCATGCATTTCCATCCATAAAAAAGAAGTCTGGTCCAATAGCACCTGGGAATATACACACAATAGGGAAAGAACACCTTACGATAGTGTTTGGAAAATTTAATTTTCTCGTACTTTAGGTACAAACCTAACCATTTTAGGTGATTCAAATGACACTAACCCCTTTGTTCTTGACCCGGCACTTCATTTGACGTCTATATTGGCATCTAATTTAACTTTAATTAAAATTGAAATGATTTCGTCTTATCATCGATATCGGTATGATATATAAGTAGTGTTCTAAATAAAATTTGTATTATATGTCCACTGGTGTCAGATTTTACTACTGTTGCTCTCTGCTTTTCTCATCAGATAGCAATCTTCAGTTAAAGAGCCTCCTTGAAAATTATGGATTTCAGTCCATCTGCTCAGCATAATGCCTCCGGACGATAATTCCAGGACCACCGTAATGGTTTCTTTCTGTGATGTGGTTCTTTTTTAGGGATTGAAACAATGTCCCGACCTCTGTATAAATCAAATGGCGTAAATGATCACTTGTAGCACTGAAACGGCTCTCATCCGTAAAGATGACAAGATTGCATTGATGAGATATCCAGTTTTTTGTGCTCTTCACACCACTCTAAGCCATGCCGTCGATGGCCAACTTTCAAAAGAATACAGCGTTCAGGACTGCGGGTGAATAGGCTATCTTTGTGAAGGCGTGTGGTTGCAGTAAACCGCAAAGTTTACCACCTTGTTGTACACAGTTGCTGAGCACTGCGCTTGTTGATTGGTATCGGGCTCTTTCTGCCTGCTGGATGATATATCTGTCATCCACTGTAATTGTTTTCCTAGGGTGGCCACCTGTGGTTTGGAAAATTTTCCAAGCGCGTGAAACAACTTTTGTTGATTCCGAACTCTTAAGCTACACTGTTCAATCAATAAATCAATCAATCCGCCAGCTTTATGATCATCTTTCTACGTATGAAGTCCTCTAGGTGATTTCTTCTAGGCATATTTCACGAAAGAACTCACTTCCATTTGCAGCGAATGTTTTTAATTTCATCTCAGTTCTTCCTTTTATTGTAGTCTTGACTTGATTGCGCCGGCCGCATCTGTTTTTCGTACGCTCACGTCATCAAGGATGTTTTGTTCCTGACATTTGCATACGCACGCTTCATCTTTCTACTAGCTTTCCTGTTCTTTGTAATGATCGCTATAACCCCTTTTCTGCAATTTCATAGCTATCTGCATAAAACTTACATTATTGCATAAGTTTTGCACACCAGTGTAAATTAATTACTCGAAAGTAAAAATAAATACCCTCCTTAGTAGTTAATTAAGGTACTACAATAATTAAAAACAAAAAGTATGTGTACCTCCTTATAAAAGTGACATATATAAGACTTTCTTTGATTTATATTTTTATCGTTAACAAGAAGTTTCTTGTGCACAATTTATTTTCACACTATGCACAAAAAAAGAAGGAAGCTATTTATTTTTACACATTAGCAATGTTCAAAATACGACACATTAATTTTTAATAGAAAAGTTTAGAAATGTATAACATGTTTTTTTTAAATAATTGCTTTGAATTTATGTAAGGAGAAATATTTTAAAGAAATGATTTTTGTTTAATAATTAAATAAATTTGAGAAAAAAAAAAGTTTTTTTTTTAAAGAAATTTAGGCATTTTTCAAAACAACAAAAAAATTTTTTCGCCCCGAAAAAGAAATTAAACTTCTTAAGGATCCGACTAGCGGAAAAAAATTTTAAAAGGTAAAATGATATTTCATATTTTTGGGTTTTTTTTTAAAAAAATTTAGAGAAAAAATTTTAAATGCAAAAAAATTTTAAATAACCTTTTTTTAATGTTTTTTTAAAAAAAGGGTCTATAGTAATTTTTTGCTTCAAACGACCTTGTACAGGTTTAACATGATTTTGAAAATTAATTTTTTTCAGAGTTAAATCATTTTTTAAATAAACGGCGTTTTTTTTTAAAAAAAAGGGAATTTTTTAAACGCATCACTTTGGGTCGGTTTATCCATGTTTTATAAAAAAAGAAGGGAGAAATTTTTAAAAAAATACCCCATAATTATTTCAAATTTAACTCTGAAAATAATTTGAACTTTTTAAAAAACATAGTTGTGCCCCTGTACAGAGGTCTGAGTATATACAGGCAAAATATTAATAAATAGAAGTTTTACAAAAAAGGGGAAATTTGGGAAAAAAAGGGTTTTTCTAGTTAATTTTTTGCCAAAATATTGTATTTAAATAATTTTTTTTGTCATAATGTCCTTATATAAAACAATTTTATACATGTATTCTAATCTAAGTGACACTAAATATTATGAAAATTATACATTTATGTGCTTTTTTAAAGTCATGGTTCCGAACGTAGTCGGATATCTTAAGTTAAAAAAGCCACACATATGAACCTTAACCCTCTCGATGCGTATCCCAGGATTTCCACGGGTAACGAAGTAGCAAAATTTAACGAAACCCACGATTCCCACGAGGATGCATTTTTTCCGATTATTTAGCTATGCAACCCGCACTGTTGCCGTTTATGATTTCATTTATGTTTTTATGTCCACGTCTTAGGACCTCATTCTATATAGAAAAATAACTTTTTGCAAAATTTTTTTGTATACTCTAACTCTAGAATGTAGAATTAATATGTGGATTTGAAATATGCAACAAAAAATACGCGATTTTTGAACCTATTTTGATAAAAATAACTACTTCAGCGAAAGGGTTAAAAAATCACAAATATGAGGCAAAGAAAATCCGAATTTTTTTGCTTTTCTTTGAATGGCCTTAATTTATTTTAATAAAGGCAGTTAACGATGTATTAAATCAACTGCATAAATATTTAAAACAAATCTTGAGAGTCAAACATTCTGGTTATATTAATTAAATTCTCCGTGATTATAAATTCAATACATTCCACTGACATACGAGCAATAGCATTGACGAACTCTTATATCTTAGTTTATCTGTTATTTTTTATTGTATATAGTTAACATTGGGATTATATGTAACTCTAAAATGAAACACATTTTAACAAAATTTCCTATGAAAACTGTTAAATTATTCGAAGAATTGATACATTAATTAGAACATACCGACCCTTTTTTTTAATGCTTATAGTTGACGAGAATATGTGGTGATAATTTTTATTACTTTGAAGATTAAGTGAAGAGCTTCATTTGAATAAAGACAGAGAAAATTTTAAAAAATCATGTTATAAATTTGAACAATAAGCAAAATAAAAAAAAAAACAAAAACTAAATCTAAAACTTTTGGCTATGATAAGAATTATATTCTAATGACGGTTTCTCAAAACTTTTTCAAAATATTTGATTTAAATTTAAAAATGGCACATTTTTGCTGCTTTTGCAATTCATTTAGGCATATTTAAATTATTAATTTTTTAAAAGTCTAATAAGAACGAACGGTTTATATTTAACTGCATTTAAAATGGACTTATCTGTTGATTGTACGTACATTATTTCTATATAATGACATTTGTTATTCATATTTCAACTATATGACACATTTTAAGCCTTTTTTAGATATAAATACGTACACATTCGATACATGAGATTTTAATATTCTTATTTCCTAGTTCTTGAAATTACAATTATTAATACAATCTGATAAATTAATATGTATCAATAATCTTTTAATAACGGTAATGTTTCAGGTCTTATGGTAGCAGTTGTAATAATTACAAAGCATTTGTGTAGCAAAAAAAAAATCAATTAAAATTTAAGCTAAATTAAAAAGGCTCTACAAATTTTTATATTACAATAGAAAGAAAAGTTGCTTATCTTTTTTATCTCCTTTTTATAGAGCGTCAGCGAGATTTGGAAAAGCATTGTTTTTTTTGCAACCTTCTTTGTCGTTCAGAAAAAAAAATCTTATAAAAAGTATGTGGAGAGAGAAGCAAATATCTCAAATTTAATTCCACGTAACACTACAATTATACGAACACACAGAGTATAAATTAACAGAAATAATACATTTAACTAAGCCTAAATTAGTACAGCGAATTCGAAAGCATCTTTTCTGCTTCTACAAAATCAAAACAAACATGCAGTTCCTCGCGTATGCGAGAAAACGAAATGTTGATCTTAGTTGGTAAGCGAATGTTGCCGTAAACAACAATTTGCATTAAGATTTCTGTTCTGTACCAACATCAATCTTCTTTATTTTTATAATCATTGTGCTCTACAGATTGTGATAGAATTAGCATTACCCAAGGTCACCGGAGGTGGCCTATCACATTACACCCCCATAAGAAGAGAATACCTCTATATTCCTTTTTCACCCTTTTTTTTAATAAAAAAGGGTGAAAAAGTTAAATGGAGCTTTTTTACGTGAAGAAATTTGTGATTAATCTTGGAGAAACACACTAAATGAGATCCCAGATCACCCAAGACGGCATGAAGTTGCTGCCTTCAAGCTGGAAACCGGGAACGATTGCCTTGAGACTCACCTATATAGACTAAAAGGTCTTCCCTCTACAAATAGTGTTTTGTTCAGAGAGAATTCCCTAATGCAGTGTTTCTCAAACTGTAGAACGCACTCCCCTAGGGGGCGTGATAACCCTACGAGGGGGGCTCGAGCATATTGAAAAGTCGAAAACTAAAACTTACTTAACAAAATTATTGATTTACTGAAAGTTAACACGAACAAATACATTCTGACATAATAATAATAATAATAATAATAAAAACTAAATTACTCTATAATACACTTATAAATGTATCAATACTGTACAGAGTATTTTATAATTAATTTAACAATACTAAGCTTAGGACAAGTTTAATAATTAACAGTGATTCCATGGATTTCTCATATATAAAATTATATGCCAACATTAACACTTATCTTGATAATTTGTACGATTTATAATTAATCTCTTAAATGCCGATACAAATTTACGTGATTCGTTCCCCAATGCCACCGTTTAGCACGTAGGTAAGCGTATGTGGTGGTGGTAGAAAAAGAATAAATAACGAAATTCTGTGAAGTAAGTAAATCCTTCGCAAACACTTCAAGGTCATTTTATTGTTTTCTAAAGCCTTCGGAATAACATTATGGATAGCAGTTCCCAGAAAGGATAGTACTTCGGAAAGACGTATATAAACTTCTGGGGCTGAGCGAGACGTTTCTATACGTCGGGAGGACGTAAGAGGTTAAAGTCGTATTGTATTTTTAGTGAAGTATGGTATTATTGAATATTTAATACATCGTTATTGTATGGAGGGGGGGGGAGACGCATATTATAATTGAATATTGGATCGCAAACTTTGAAAGTTTGAGAAGCACTGACATAATGAATGCTGATTACTAGAAGATTTTAACTTCTGTCTCTGGTAGCATCTATAATTTATACTGGAGGACCAAGAAAACAGTTACCAAATCTTACTGACTTTCTGATTGTGCTTATACTTCTATTTTTTGATTCTTTGCTTTATTATTTATTTATTTTTAATTCTGTTGTTACTCCATGTGTGTAAGGGTGGAGTGTTTTCACTACAGTGAATGTTGTATTCATCGAGTGCTGCTGTTAGGGGAAAAATCTTTTTTTTATATTACTTAGAAATTATTTTTTACTAATGATTACTACTTCAATTCTAAATATTAGTAAGCAAGTGTAAGTAAATACTAGTAAATTTTTAACATTATATCTGTTAATATAATACTGAAGTAAAAAGATATTAATGCGTGAAGCAGTAGCTGGTTATCTGAGACTGTGCAACAAGGCCGAATTAGTGGAGGATGCCGAACACAAGCAGAAGGAACCACGGACTGTTGCTGTGTATTGAACATTTCTATGTCTCTCTAGGTTTTGCGGGCTTCTCCCCATTATCGTCTCACAGCAGATCTTTAAATTGTAAAAGCTACTTAGTTTGAACGTTTGTATTATATAATACACTTTCAAGTTATTCTATGGCCCGTCGTTCTAGTAATGTATAACCACTAGTAAAATTTCCGCACTTACAATATTTTCTAAAAATTACTAAGAAAAACTATGGCCCCTTGATAAGAAAAAAAATCCCCACATTAGGTCATTCATGATTATTTTCCTAATCCCATTTTTAATCAATATCCACTTATTAATCCCACATGATTATTTTCACAATCTATCCAAATTTAAAATACCCACAAATAAATTGGTTTTCTGGAGAGAAAACTTAAAACTAGCATAATTTGACGAAAAATATTATGATGACTTACGAAACAAGATATTTAATAATGCTAGTTTTGTTATATGAAGCCCAGTGGCTAAACGTAACAGGCCTGATGTTCAAACCCCGGGTCAACAAGGTTGACTCAGCCTTTCATCTCTTCAATAGGTCGATAAATAAGTACCAAGCTTGCTTGGGAACTTAACACTGGGGGTCTCGCGTCAGATAGACCACTTGATCGGAACATCTGATCATGCACCTCAGGGGCCGAGGTCACGTATACTGAGTAGGGCACATTAGGCCTTGGCCCTCATGGGATGTTCCGCCACTGAGTTAAGTTTTTTATATTGCTTTTGTATGTATGAGTAAATCTTATATACCTACGGTTCTTAAATTGTGGTCCGCGTCCACAGCACCCTTCTAAGGGGTCCATGGAGACTTTCATGTAATGTTGAAACTTCCCTCTCTGAAATGCCTCTTGGAATAATTGAAAGATGTCCCATACTAGACTAGATAACTAAATTGTTCCCAGTGAATAAACTCTCCTAGAATTTGTTTTTTGATAAAAAAAAAAGTCTGGAGAGGGGCGCTCAAAATCTTGGGGTCCGCGATGTCATGCTGATACACAAAAGGGCGCCATGGTGATCAAAAGTTTAAGAACTACTGTTTTATACCATTTAACTCTTGGTGAAGTCGCTTGCATGCTATGCAACAAAAATAACACTTTTGATCTCAAAAGAAACTATAAGTTTAAGAAATATGAAAAACAAGAAAATAGCTTTGTTTTAAGATAAAGAAAAAAAAGTGCTTAATTTGACATTTTTTATAATATTTATCGAAATATAGAGGATAGGATAAATTAAATTTATTGATGTTAATAGTTCATTTGCACCATTTTAGTAAAAATGTATCATTTTCCAATTAAAAATACTCTTACAAAAGTAATGGAAATATCTTTTTAACAATACTTTCTTATAATAAAATCTTTGGCAAGAAATTTTTAAAGAGATTTCTAGCTTTTAATTATAAATTATGAGAAAGTGAAAGCTTTTAATGCTCTTAAAGATATTTTTCTCTATTGCATATAGAAACAATCTATTAACATAATTGGATCCGTGACAAATCTTCATCTTAACTTACTTATTATTACTTTTCCCTGAAAACTAATCATAGAAATTGAAAAAAACTTGGAAAAGAAATTAATTGAATTTAAGTTTGAAAATACGAATGGTTGGTGATTGACATTCAGCTCTTTTGGTTCTATAAAGCAAAATTCTAGATATGTTAAAAAGAGAAAGGAAAAAATATCCAATTAAAATGTCTTCTATGATTAGTTGAAATGATTAAATTATATTCAATGTATACCATTGCTCTAGGGTGCCTTCAGGAGTTACCTTGCAGACTCAATTAAGATAGGCTAATTATTATTTAAAGTAATTCATTTTTCAAGACACTTTGCGAAAAGCAAAACAGCAAAAAGTACTCGAATGAAAGCAACGGAGAATTTGCTCAAATCCTGTTAAAGCTCTTTTTTTTCTGCAACAATTCTTTTGAAGATAATACCACTTGTGCAATGCGGTACAATAAATGAATGAGTAGAAGTTAAAGAAATGCGAGTAATTCTTACTTTTTGAAAATTCAGATTTTCGAAGATTTTTTAGAGGAGGAAAACTTTTATTATCACTTACTCATTCATAGATTAATCTTTATTTTTACTTGTGTGTAATTCATTGTAGCCAGTGGCATGTGTGTGTAGAAATAATTTTCTAAATGGATTCCTGTTTGATGCTGCTACATAATTGTTTACTAATTATTTATCTTATGTTCTTAGAAAACATTATTTGAAGTAAATTCAATATTAATTTTAACTAATTTATTAAAAAGTCATTATAACATTGTGACGTCTCTCGCGTTCTTCTTCTAACATAACTCCTACGTTCTTTGACGGCCACGATTAATGGCAAAACTTTTCCGCAACCTGTCACCAAGAAGAGAAACAGGGCGAAAATGCAAATAAGATATACTTTAAAAGGATAGAGGGTTTAGTGAATGGACGCGGTAATCTTAGAGATAACTTAGAGCGGAACAGTTCGAACAAGTGTTAGACGACCTACTCAAGGAAGAAGGATACGCTCACGTCGCTAAGAATAATAATTATAAGGAGGAGTAATAGAACTTGAATATACCTATCTACTAGTAGCAGAATAAGTGAGTCTTCAACTGCTGTAGGAGGGTTACCTATAAAGGTAATATTTTTGTATAGAAGTTAGATTAGGCAGATAATTAAATATAATTAAGATAAGTGATCTAGCTGTGCGATCTGATTTAAATATTCAGTTTAATTTGTGGCTTACTCTCTCACTTAAAGAAAGTTGTTCATTAGATTTAAATAATTTGCTATTCTTAATAAAAGTTGTATTAAGAATTATAAATGTCTCATCCTTTTGATAATCTCACACCTTCTAGCTTACGCGGATCCAACAAGACATAGCTGTTTGCGGATGGCTATGTCACAATGGCGCCCGAACTATAATAATGCTGGGTTAGGTATAATGCAGGAGGATTTAGTATATTACCTGAAATGTATTTTCCGGGTATGAGAATGTAACGAGTCTTTGAGACAATAGATAATCAAATACAGTTACTTGAAATCCCAAGTAATCTGTCGCGCTTACTTGAAAAGTCATCTCAGGGAAGGGCTCAAGACGGTACTCAATATTTGGATCGGTGCTAGTGCAAGATACAGCCACGGATTTCGCGCAGCTCAAGGCTGAATTAGCGAAAAGCTTTTCCCGCAATCAAAATAAGAAAGAATTGATAATAGATTTTTCGCGTCACAGCAGGGAAGAAATGAGGAACCCACAGACTTTGGTTACGATTTATTAAAATCTCAAAGAATTTAGAGCTAGGATGTCGCAGGCGGAATTGTTGTTTACATTTGTGTTAGACTCGAACCAATAAATCCAGGACTACGTGGAAGTTCGCAATACGCCTAACACCGTACAACTTTTGAAATATTACAAATTCGAAGAGAGGTATTCTTACAAATTAAAAGGGGTTCACAGAATAGTGATAATGTAGAAAGACGAGGTCAAACGCGCATAGGATGCCTTAATTTTGATGCTAATCGCAGAAACTGGAGAAATTCTTGTGGTGGGCGTGTAGACCAAATAATGGCAGAAATGATTTTATGAGAATAGCCGTCAAAAATAATAGAGGGTTCGAGAGGAATAGATTTCAGAATAGTGATCAGAGATTCAACGAAAGGCTACCAATTTCGAAATGATCGAAATGATAATTTTAATAGAGGACCGTAGAAATAGGGGTCTTGAGTGAAAATTTCAGTAGAGGTGATAGGATGCAAAGGGGACGATTAAATTTTGTAAAAGTTAAAGATCAACTTCAAAAAGAATCGGCAAGAGAAATACCAATTATAAGCTTTCTCCGATATGTATATCACCCGTAGAACTTCCCCACGTTCCTATTTTATTAAATAACATATTTTTGAAAGCGCTATGGGACACCGAGCAGATAAATCATTTATATCGGAAGAAGTATATAGAAAATATTTTTATAAGCAAATTAAAATCGCGAGCCCAGGTAATAACAGCACAGGGTGCGAAATGCCAAACATGGGATTGTAGAATTGAATATCTGCATCAGACAATTTGAAAGACCTGGTCATTTCATGTGTTGACGGATTTGGAATACCCATGTATTCTAGGTGTTGATTTTATAAATGGATCAAGCGATTAGTTTAGATTTTGATCAGAAAACGTTGGCAATTCAAGATTCGCTGGTTGAAGATAATAAGGTAGATAAAGGAATTTGCGCGTTGATGGGTCAGAAAGTAAGTTAAATATTGTATATAATGTTTTATCGAAAAATCATGTGGAAAGTATAATAGGAGAAAAAGTTAATTGTGCAATAATCAGGATTTAGTACTCAATTTCGCGGAACAGTTAATAACAGAAATGCCGATGACCCAGAATTAGGTCATATCTATAGATATTTAGGAAAACCCGAAGATAACTCTGTTAATGCAACGATATGTGAGTATTGGTCCAATGACTTCCGTCTAATTGAAGACTTGTTATTGTATGCGAAACACGCAACGTCGTTAGGGTGAAAATGCGTGTATACATTCCGCAAAATCTTTATGAATGAAATAATGAGAGAATTCACGACAGGCCAATAGCAGGACATTTGGGAAGATTTAAAAACGTATCATAAAATTCGACGTTTGTTATTTCCCATACATGAGAAAATTCATTGATCAATATGTCTCTACATGCCATATGTGCCAAGTTAACAACTATAAAAACGCGTTACCAGCTGGTCGATTAAATCCAATTATATCAAATTATCCAAATAAGATAGTGACGTTAGATTTGTTAGGCCCGTATCCTATATCGAGAATAAGACGTAATCGCTATATTTTAGTAATAACCGATCATTTCAGCAAATGGGCTGAAATTATACCTCTTAAAAAGGCCTCGTCTCGTATAATAGCGCATAATTTTTGATGACTTTATATCGCGTTTTGGAGCTGAAATAAAATTAATAAGTATAATGGTCCCCAATTTATATCCGAAATTTTGAACATTTAAGGAAAGATTAGGCATAAGGCATGTGAAGACTGTTGCATATAGGCCACAAGCAACCTGACTGAAAGAGTTAATCGAGATATAGTGCAAATGATTGCAAATTATGTTAATGATCAACACGATACTTGGGAATCAATTTACGTGAGTTTGCTTACGCTTATTCGTACGGCGGTGAATGAAACAACGGGAAAATCATCACCTGCGGAATTATTTTTGGGTCGAAAAATTACGCCACCATTTCAAAAATTAGTAATGATTTCAGATGGATCGGAATTCAAAGTTAAAAACATAGAAAAAATATTTAAGGAAGCTAGACTAAGTACGAAAACTAAGGTTATGAAAGGTGGAAAGATATTATAATAGACGAAGACGAGATATACAAATTAAGGTAAATGATTGGGTCTCTTTATTAGACACACCCTTTAAGTGCAGCAGCTAATAAAATCTGTTCCAAATTTAAACAAAAATTTGAAGCGACCCTATAGAGTATTAGAAGTCAGAAATAACAATAATATTGTAATATGGAAGTCAGGAAAAAAGATTAACGGTTAACGTTGATCAATGAGAATATATCGTCATAGAAATGACGAGGTCGAGTTAGGAACAGGTAGCCCAGATAGTACCAGATCACGTCAGGAAACGAGTACTTCGAAATTGTACATCAAAGATTAAATGAGTCACACTCATGGGAAAGAAAGATCTGCGGTGAAACGTGAGTTAGGAGGCAAAAGGGATTAATCGCCAATCAAAACAATATAAAACACAGATAGGACCGGATAAGCGCAGATCACTGGTCAGATCGCTTCCTAGTTCTTTACGAACGAAAGGAAAAGTAAAAGAGAAAACTCGCTAAGGAATGAAAAGGTCGTACGGATCGGGGCAAGTGGACCACAGAGAAAGTGGCACAAAAGGACACAATAATATTAACAAAAGACCATTGTCATCCAGTACTACTTATATAAGTAGGAAAAAGAACAAGACGGAGAGACAACTGAAGTTCCGCCAAGAGCTAAAGAAGTACAACCTGAGGCCACGCATGAGAAAGGATCAGAGTCCCGACCGGCCAAGGAAACAAGACCTATAAGGAAAAGCAGCAGACAAGGAGACTACAAAGCCCTACAGCAGGCATCATAAAGAATTCCAATGCAGCCATGAATAAGAAAAAGGAAAGAACAGTGGTAGAACCTCGTCATTGGAAGTCCTATGGGACAAATAAAAAATCAGGTTGTATGCTTCATTTTTATGTTCTTTCCAACAAGTGGTCGGAAGAATTATTGCAAAGAAGGAAGTCTCGGGCGGTGTTTAAAAGTTATAATCTAAGCAAAAGTTGACACTCACAATGAGTGTATATTTATTTTTGAACTTTTTGACTTGTAAAATTTTTTTTCTCTATTGGAGAAAATGTTGTGATTGCGCATTTGTTTGTTTCTGATGTATGACTTCGTGAGATGCTTAGACAATTCCTTTTGGTTATTTGTTTTAATGGTTTATTGAAAAAATGTTTGTAATTGTATAATATGTATGTATGTATATATATGTTGTTGTATTGTTCGTATTATGATGCATCTGGTTCAGGAAACGCGGCGTAAATAGGGCAATTCAACAATAATAGTTAAACTTGAGTTGCGCGGCTCATTGGGAGTTTTGTGGAACCAGATGCGGGAATGGAAATGAAAGTTTATTGTGATTTACAAATGATATATAATGCATAAAAATTGTGAAACTTATTGGTATTATGTAAACATAGATTTGACAAAGTAATCTTGAGGCTTTTTATTTCAGGGTGACAGACCCTGAAAATAGTGTCAATAGCGAGCAGTCACGGAACAGTGGAGCCGAAAATCCAGCTCCATATGAAATGATACTACGGATACAGAGTTTGGGTCTGCGCACCCAGGAAAAATTCAAGTAGAAAATTTAAGTGTATAAACATAAGTTACTTTAAGAGTATATATGTAAAAAGTGAGAATGAACCATAATTAAACAGAAATTATTAATGTTGGCCTAGTTAATGGAATAGTACTTATTGTCACGAGTTTAAATTTAAAATTAAGTTGAATATTAAATTTAATTCTATGACAATGTAATGAAAATTAAAGTCAAGATAAATATTTGAAATTATAGAAGTTAAAATGAGTGATTCAAGGTTAAAATTTAAATAAAACTTAGAAAGCGTAAATATATTCAGAATAAAATTTAGGCACGTAATTTATTAAGGGCATTGAGCCTTTTAAATAAATCACGCTTTTTCTTCTTGGAGGGGTTGTGACGTCTCTCGCGTTCTTCTTTCCTAGTCACATAAATGCCCCTGACGGCACGATTAATGGCAAAACTTTTCCAACCCAATACCAAGAAGAGAAACAGGGCGAAAATGCAAATAAGATATACTTAAAAGGATAGAGGGCGAGGTGGAGAATGGACGGCAATCTTAGAGATAACTTAGTGCGGAACAGTTCGAACAAGTGTTAGACGACCTACCTCAAGGAAGTAGGATACGCCTATCGTCGCTAAGAATAATAATTATAAGAAGGAGTAATAGAACTTGAATATACCTATCTACTAGTAGCAGAATAAGTGAGTCATCAACCAAGGTAGGAGGGTTACTCTTATAAAAAGGTAATATTTTGTATAGAAGTTAGATTAGGCAGATAATTAAATATAATTAAGATAAGTGATCTAGTTAAAAGTGACCTGACTTAAATATTCAGTTTAATTTGTGGCTTATTCTCACTTAAAGAAAGTTGTTCATTAGATTTTATAAATAATTTAAGTTATTCTTAATAAAAGTTGTATTAAGAATTATAAAATGTTCTCATCCTTTTGATAATCCCACACCTCTAGCTTACGCGGATCCAACAAGACATAGCTATCGCAGGATGGCTATGTCACAACATATATTAAGTAAGGTCTTAAGAACTCAATGAATAGATATATCTTAGATCGAGGGTTGATAACCTTTTAGCTGTGGCGTGCCCAACCATTCTACCAATATGCTTCAGCGTGCCATACAGTAGGACATTTTGAAACAATTCGATTTCCACGACAATGCATGCAGAATTAGAGAATAGAAATCAATAATATATCAGTCCATTTTTACTATGTATTTATTTTGCATCATGTAAAGATATTTCTTAATATAAAAATGAACAATGTAGAGTATAAATAATTCTTCAACAACAAGAACAACAAAACTAATTCTACATTTTTTTGTATTTTTGTTGTTACTGATGCCACCTTATCGAGGCCCATGAAATTCATCATGGTAAAGGGATAAGTGATGCCTGTCGTTAGCCGTAGCTTTGTACACCATACAGGTGACTACGATTTGGCTCTTTTACACCCAATTTTGAGGTAGGCCATCTGAGGGTGGTCAGGGGAATCCCACCACTCTTCCCCTTCTAACAATCTTACGTGAGAACTTGCGGCTCGACGGCTATTTATAGTACCCCCATGCCACGGAGACACTACATTTACAAACATCCATGCTTTCTACAGGATTCGAACCCAGATCCTACGGCACAGAAGTCAGCGTCGCTAACTAATATACCGGATCGGTGACTTATGTAAACGGCTGTTTGTAAAAAACGCAACACCTAAGGAACCCATAAGAATTAAAAGAAATTTAATGCACAAACGACATATTAGTACAAATAAATGACGAAATTTTAAAGAAAAAAAATATTGGCCCGAAATTAGTATTTTGGGTAGCCACCACGCCCCGCAATAAGTGTTGTTATAGACGTGGCTGAGTCAAACAGATTTTGAATGTCTGCTTTGTAAGAGAATTATATTATTTGGGCAGCAAAAAGTTTGTCTTTGAAGCTGCGGGGAGGGGATCACGAACGAGACACCGACCAACCAAATTCCACACGTGTTTAAATGGCACATATCCGGTGAATAAGCAGGCCAAGGAAGAAGTTGCATGTGTTGGTTGAGCAGAAGTCTCGAACAATCTTTGCAACATGTGGCGTGCATCATCCGCTAAAAGATAGCTCCAGAGATCCCTTTGAAGGAAGGAACAATTTCGGCAGCACCACGGACGTAATAGTCGTTATAGAGATTACCCACAATTCGTAGAAAATTTGGGACTTCTGATACAAATCGCACCTCAAAACAAACTCCGGGTGTTAGGCCACTATGTCGTTCGATAACGCACTTTGGAAGGCAGCGTTCACCGGCATGGCGTATAACACGAATCCGGACCTCATGGTCCCCCAAATTGAAGAGTGATTTATTTGAAACGACAACTTGGTGCCAATCAGTTTGCCAGGCTCTGTGCTCATGAGCTCATTTCAGACGCAGCCGTCGACGATTTGCCGTGAGGGGATCCTTGCAGGCAATCCACGATGCAGCAGACGTCAACTAATTGACGAAGCTACCATTAGTACCCCTGTAGTAGTAGACCAACATGCTGCCAATTTCCTGGAGAAAGCTGTACGGTCACTCACCACCATGCGGAGCAGGTGTCGATCATTGCTCTGACGTCACCTTCCGTCGTTCACTGCCAGTTTTTCGAGTTTTTTGCTGCTCGTCGGTCCACTGCTTTCAAACCCGCATCACTGTGGAACTGTTCCGCTGCACACGACCTCCTAGGGTGCGAGAGGAAATTCCTTCTTATCGAAGGCTGATATTTCTCCCTTGTTCAAACTCCATAATTTGATAGAATTTCTCCTTATTTCGTCGTGGAGGCATACTTAGGTCTCACTAAACATTCGCCACTAACAAATAATCATTAACTATTTTCAACATTCAGCTACAGCCCTCTATTTATTTTTTTCAGCATTAGTTCAGAGGGCGCTGCGCACGCTACGTATGTGCGGTGGCTCTGAAACTTTACTATCTTAAGTAACATCCTATCATTGATATTTGCAGCAAAGTGCATTTAATTCTGATGATTCCTTCATGGTGTTACATTTTTACAAACAGCAGTGTATTTTTGAATATATTTATTAAAATAAGAAACAGACAACATAAAATATAAGTATTTTTCATCATTATAGTTAAGCAAAAAGGTGTAAAAATTTTAATGCGAACCAAGTGTCACACTTTTATATCACACAATCAGGAGTATAATTTATGACTTTTAATTTGACATGATTCTGAGCATTCAAAAATTGCTAAACACTTTCTTTGTAAGCACTGTTTACATAACAAATTATCGTTATGTTAACAATGCTGTTAATCAAACCATTGTTAAACAATTTTTTTGTTAGCACGTTAACACAGCAAAGCAATGCTAACAATGTTATTAATTTAAACCATTGTTAAACAATTTCTTGGTTGGTACTTTAACATAGCAAAGCATCGTTATGCTAACAATGTTGTTAATCAAACCATAGTTAAACAATTTCTTTGCAGTCTCGAAATTCGTTTCATATGAGCAAAGAATTTTTACTTAGATATATAAAACCAAAAGTGGAAAGCAGAGTACACATAATTTTCTCTTTTCAAAAAATCAAATCTCTCTAGCAATGACATTCAATAATTTATGAAATTGCTGTAAATTTATATTTAGAACTATCTTTCAGATTTTTCTTAATTCCGTAAATGTCCATAATTCTGGAGGTTTTCATGAATGTGCATTACAAATTTATGAACATCCATCCACTCAAAAATTCACAAATTTATAGAGTAGTGTGGAGTGCCACTGAGAATTGTACCACGTGCCACATGTGGCACACGCGTCATAATTTTCCAGCCCCTGTTTTAGATTCTAATATAATATATATCAAGGGATTTTAACTTAAATCTCAACGGTATATACACTGTAAAACTGTATTGCAATTTTTCCTCTCATTTGTGTTGGTTTGGTACAACTGCTACATCAAATGGTTTAGAGATAGTTCATTATCCTTTTATTCAGGCATATACTATCTCTGAATTGCTTGAAACCCCAGTTCAGTCGAAGCAAACATGAAAAATTTTTCTAAGAGGTAAATGTATAATAGTAACTAAAAAGTTATTGTCCGGTTAATACAAATTATTTTTACAAGTTTTGGGGCAAGAAATCTAGAATTTTCATGAAAAGAAGTTCTCTTCGATGTAATTATAAATATAATGTGAGAATTAATAGGATATACATTATGTATTTATTACTGCACACTTATAAATTACTAATTGAATGGAAATATTTCTCTTTTTATAAATAATGTATTAAAAATATTTTGTTTATGATATTAATACATAATTTTCACTCTACTTATAATTTCATCTATGTGATATTCTATATTTTTATGTGCTGATTGAAACCGTGTTTCGTTAGTGTTATTTCAAACAAGTTATTGAAATTCGAAAACTGATTTTAGTGATTGATTTGTTTCAATGTTTTATTCTCCCAAACATGAAAAAAATATACCTTGCGCTATTTTTTTGTTTGTTTAATTAACACTAATAGCAACGTATCAGTGTTAAAAATAACTGCAAAAGTTAGCCATAACTTATTTAAATTTACATTGCTTTATGAAATAATATAAAATACAAATATTTTTAAAGTACCATGCTTCATCAAGTTTTATATTTGCCAAATTAAAGCCCTTATTTTGTAAAACCTAGTGACGTAAGTTAAGCCTTCAAATGAAGGTATCCGAACACGTTGAAATAACCCATTTTGATCAGCATACATTTTTTGAATCTTTCCTTTTTTGAAAAAAGCAATTTCTTGAATATATCAAAATATATTATTTCGCTTCTACGTTACATAGCGGCCGAGAAACTAGAAATTACATAAAATTAGAAAAATCGAAAGAGGGGCTTTTATCAACCAGAAGTGGTGTTCAAAATTGTGTTTAAAATTTATTCCAGTTGAGTGTGATAACTCAAAATATTATGAATGTATTTCCATGAAACATTTTTAACTCTGATATTTATATTAATTTTTAGGGAGTGTGCCCGAATGGTTCTCTACTGAATGAATATTTTTTGACTCAAGAACTGAATTGTAGAATCTCAGAAATATATCCCATTTCAAATAATATTTACATTCTCTTAGCTGTAATTTGTATATATATATATATATATATATATATATATATATATATATATACCTTAAAGAAGTTTTTAAAAAAATGCTAGCATTGCGTTTATAATGGTGACTTTTGTAAATCTAATTTATTTTAAATATTGCTATATATATATATATATATTAAATATTTGTTGATACTGATCCCTTTAAAAGTATTTATAATGCTTTAGTAAGTTGCTTTTATAAAAGTACTCTGAATGAGTTCGGATACCTCAATCATAAATTTCCATTTCGTTGAAAATATAGAATTTTTTAACCAACACATTGTTGAAGAGAACTTGTAAACATCTATGCTCATGCCTGCAAATTTTTTATTAACGCACAATTAATTCTGCTACCAAATTTTTGAAAAAGTTCTAAAAGAGAAAACTTTTTTTTTTATGACGAGCAATTTTATTCCAGCCTTGAAGATCGCCTTTTGCAGTTTGCCTTTCAGAAAGTTTTCTGATCATCTTCCTCCAATAATAGAAGCAAGGGGTGGAAGGTTTGCATTTCCATTTCTACTGTTGGATGGGAAGAATCCTCCCTTTGTTCCATTGTTATTCAAATGTAGTGGGGGGCTTCAACAACCATAAAACATGAATGGCAATCAAACGAAATTTTAAATTTATCAGACGATCTTCGCTGCCACCCTACACCTCATTTATTGTTCCTTTTGATTTCTGTTAAAACATTGATCACACGCTGACAAATAATGAATTCGAGTGAAAAAAACTCAATGCTTCATCTATAATTGAGAAAGATCATCTTAAACAAGAACACTTCGCAAATGAAAAAGGCTCAAAAACCAACTATGCGGAAAACAAAACAAAAAATTTACAACCTCTGACAATAAAGTTCGGTGAATACTCCTGTATCATTAATGCAGATGAAATATTAACAAAAGTTACGTTACTTTCCTTCGAAATAGTTACCTCCCACAACTATGCTCCACGGAGATCTACTATTCTTGTCCTGGAAACTTTGCAAGAAGTCTTCTTTATAAATTGAGTTCAAAAGCCTCATCACGTTTCGTTGGATGTCAGAATTACCACCAATTGAGATCTAGAGAAAACGGTGAATGTTCAATTTGTAAGCCCCCTCCACCCTTTTTGTTTTTTCCAGGAACTTTTTGACGATATTGGCTGTGTGAGGGCAAGCATTGTCGTGAACAAAAAAAGCATGAACCTTTTTTTGCATATTGGGATGGTACCCCGCTTAGACGTTTCCTGAAACAGGTCAAACTTTCAATGTACTTTGCAGCATTCATCGCCCAGCAATTCTGCGCACATTTAATCAACGATTTTTCCTGATTAGTTTATTCATTTTCTCATTCTTTTCGTCACTGATGGACAGCATAGGTCTTTCGCTGTAGGGGTTGTCAAAATTTTCCCTTTTTCAAAACAGACAAAACCACTTTTTAATCTCATTTCCCGGGGGACGGTGCGGGATTTTCTAAACACGTACCAGCATCGAATAAGTTTTTTCGGTTTTCCTTTAAAAAAACTTTAAATTATATTTTGTTCGTTCATTTTTGTTTTCAATTTTTAAAACCCAACGTACAAAAAAGCATTTTGTAAACAAATCTTACAGGGAACACTGAGTCTCAATTTTGGGGCAATAGGGGAGTAGATGGTCAACACCTGCCACTATGTATGTGCAGCGTTTTGTTTCGTCAGTGTTGCCAGATGGGCCGTTCTGTCTTCGTTCACCGTTTTTTATTGACAAAAGGTTGAAAAATTTAAAAATGAACTTCTTTAAAAATATATGATAAGCTAAATTTGCTTTTTTGAAATAAGAATTAGAGGTCAAAAGTTTTGCCCAATTTTTTCAATTTTTAAAATTTTTTTTTGTATTTTTTAATGTAAAAGGGGAATCAAAATAAGTTGTTCCCCTAGTTTGAATAAACAAAAAAGAACCAAACTTTTTTTGTTAAAATGGTCTTCAATTATTTTATCAACAGTTTTGAAATAAAATTATATTTATTTTTAATTTCGGAAATTTTTTTGACATAAACAATTTTTGCCAAAAAAAATCCTCAAAAAATGTGCATGGATATTTATTCCTTATATAGTAAGAATTTATATATAAAAAAAGAGGCATACATAAATGATCATGTCATTAATAAATTCGTAATTTATTTCTTATCTGATGAAATATTTACAAAATTTTCCCAAAAATTCAAAATTGGAAATTTTACAAATAAAGTTCTTTTCCCTAAAATCGGAAAGTTTTTCCTTGAAATGTTTCATCAGTCAAGAAGGCCTTTATATAACCGTGTTTTAGAAGACTCAATGTAGCGTAAATTCATGAATAAACGTATAGTTGTGTGGTGTAACTTCAATTAACTAAATTTATATTACGTCATAGTTACATTTTTGAATGCAAGTACGTGTTTCCATCCAATGGGCTCAATTCATGACGGTCACATGATAAAGACAAACACGTGTTCTCCAATGAATTCAAAACAGACATTAAACTAGTACTTGTTATTCTATTTGTAAACCTTTGATAGAATTTCAAATTTCATAATTGGGTAAAGATGTTGATACGTTAGAAAAAAAAATCTTCAAAAAAATTCGAAAATTAAAAAAAAAATCTTATTTCACACCTGTATTTTTGAAAAAAATGCCTTTTTTATACCTATGAGCATTACTATTGTTGACAAATATGTACTTTTTAAGATAAAGCTTCTGCAATAAGTAAAAATTAGCAACAACAAAACATATGAACTGATTAGCTGAAAACACATGATAATTTTTAATGTGTGACTATGACTACACATGAGTTTTTTAACTGATTGGTGAGAAACACGGGGCAACCATTACCATGTTACTAGGACGTCAAATGAAGTAAGCTAATTAACTCATGTGCTTCATTGTTGCCAACTTTTGGTTTTTGCTGAAATCTTCTTTTAAAAAGTAAAATTTTTTAATAAAAAAGTATATAAAATTTTTTTTTTTTATAAATACATATGTAATATAAACCCCTTCCCAAAAATTAAACACAAAAAAAATGCAAAAAAATTTAAAAAAATACTGCTTTGATTGACACAAAATTTGGCGGGAAAAAAGCATATATATTTATACCCTAAAAAAAAATAATAATTATATACAGAAATGAAAAAAAATATTAAATTTTTTAAAAATTCCAAAAGCCACTGAGGGGGAAGCAGGAATTTTGTATAAAAATGAAAAAAAACATCATTTAAAAAGAAAAAAAACATTAATAGGGTAGGTGATCCCCCCCCATCTGTATGCTGTTTACACCTTTTGACCATGCTTTTAAATTTTGGGGGGTCAACCACCGCAAATTGCAAATTTGCCATTCCCGGAGTTTCCAGCTCAATAAAAAAAGGGGTTGGGGGGCTTAAATTTTAACCGGCCGAATCATTCCAAAGATTTTCAATGGGGGTTAAGGTCGGGCGAAAACTGGGTTAAAAGCCATACGCGCAAACCCCCACTTCCAGGTAGTCATCGACGATTTTCAGCTCTATGGGGACGTGCGTTATCTTCCATTTTAAAAAAAAAGTAGGGGAACTGCTGAGGGACTAAACCCCCCCAATGGGGGTTTTTGGACTTCATCTCGATTCCGGACAGCCTTCATAAAAAACCCGGGGTTTGTCAGATCGGTTGGGTATCCTTTAAAGAAATTAACCTTTTTTGGAAAGGGGGTTCCCCGGGGATTTTTTGGGGCTGATTTGTTTCCCTTTTTTTGCCATACCCTTTTTACGCTTTGTAATTTTGGCTCCAAAAAAATTTTACTCATCAATAACATGACATTTCCCCAGTCGGGAAAGTCCAATTTTATGTTCCCGGCACCCCTTTTAAACGGGCACCCCGTTGGACCGGGCAGAGGGAAACAAACCCCGAGGTTTCCCCATAACCCTTCAAAATGTAAATTTCGGGGGATTAGAAACTGCAGAATAATCCTGAACGCTGTAACCATAGATGTCACACGTGTGGGAGGTTTTCTGCGATTCCCGGGGTTGGCCCGTAACCTTTTATCGATGTTCCTCGGGGTTTTTAACCCCTTTGACCCTACGGGGCCCTTTGGACAAGTTTTGGGGGGTTTGGGAAATTTTTTCCCCAAAAAGTGAAATTACAGGTGATGAGCGCCGGGAAAGGAAAAAGCAACATCTTGTGACTGTCCGGACCGGGAAAGCACGGGCCCACCGAGAACTTCCATTCGTTTTCTTGGGAAATCCCCAGAACACGTATGTCTTTGAAAAAAAAAAATTGTTCGGGAAAATTTTAAACACCTTCTATCAGCACTTACAATCAATTTTTAACCCCTTTATAAAGCTGGGTTCTTATCAGACTGCCCCTTTTCCCTTTTTTTTAACATTTAAGGCACGATTGGCTGTTACCCAACATATTTTCATACTTCCATCTACCTCTGCAGCGAATTACATCGTCTTCAATTCCCGATTGGCGTCCGGGAAAATTAAAACATTTTTCCCCTCCGTGTTTTAACCCTTTTTGGGAAATGAAGGGGTAATTTATTGATTTTTTTAATTTGTAAACCAGTACCCAATATTTTACATTTTACCTAATTATTAAATCTGAAATTTCAATTAAACTTCACAAATGAGAACAAGTACAAATCAAATAACATTTTTGAATCTCAATTTAGAGAATGTAATTACAGGTATTATGTAACCTTTGTAAATTTATCCCATAACTACCAGAGTGAAGCAACGTGATTGTTATGATCTTTAAGGTGACTGATCTCGTAATTTTGAACCAGAATCAAATAACGAATTCGATATCTGACCTGACACTTTGTTTTCCGGATCGCTCTATGCCTATTTGAGGACTTTGGGCTCAATCAGATTTGATGTGCATCACCCACGCTTTGAGACTCGTAACTAATACAGTCTATTTCTTAGAAAACATTGGTCAAAATACAAAAAAAAAGGTAATAAATCCTTGAATGAATATGATGAATGTTACAAAAATAACGGAATTTGATACAGCGTAATAAGATATGAATAAAATCGATCATATTCAGTCAGAATTAAAAAAATATATTTATTTCATTTCAATTCAGATATATTTATATAATTATAAGTTGTTTAAATTAAAATACTAAGACGTACATCCGTAGACTACTATTAAAAGTGTACGTAAATTTTTTTAGAATTAACTGGAACTTAGTAATAGCTATACAAAATCTGAACTTTTTATTAACCCCTTAAGTGCCACGGGCGTGTATACACGTCCTGTTCAGCTAGTGCGTTTAATGTCCCGAACGTGTATACTCGTCCTTCCAAAGGAAGACATTTTGCATTGTTCTGCTCTGTTTAAAATTAGTCCCACTGGAATACAATAAACTGCATTGACAACATTTGCGAAGAATTTACTTATTTCGGAAAAGAGGCGAGAAGAAGAATTTGAAAGGGTATTTTCTGGAAACGGTGAAATTCGTAGATAAGCAGTTTTTCTTGTTTTTCTCTTGAGTGCGCTCTTTTCTATGTTTCATTTGCTCTCATTTTAGCTTACAGTGTGTAACAGTGTGTTTATGGAAGGAAAATTTTAATCGTGAATCTCGCTATCAATGCACTGAGTGAGATGTCGTTTTTGTGTTTAAACCTGTTTCAGAATATATAACACGACAGATGAATTATAACTTTTTTTAATTATATTGCAACTCTAGACATTAATTTTTGTATTTTAAGGGGTGTTGGAAAGCTAAAATTATATTTTTTTGGACAATTTGAGATTTTTACATTTTTAAATTGTATAGATTTTAATCTTTCAAAAAATACCTTTCTTTAACCTCTAGAGTAATTAGAAACCCTTAAAACCTATTTTTAAATAATCGTGGAAACTGGACCACGCCCACAAAGTACTTCGTTTTTGCTTAAAAATTGAACGTCTGATATAAGCCAAAACATGTATCTTTTATTGTAAATTGAGCATTTATTTTATTTTTTTTAATTTCCTAGAGCCAATTAGAAGTTTTACTGTATACATTAAAATCAATTTATCTCAAAATGTAAATTTTGATGTTCGATGTACTTTTTCAGAGAAACTACAGGTATGTACTGTTCTACAGGTATGTAAATTTTTTATGTTAAATTTAAAATGATGACAAATGTATACTAAAATGAGATTTTTGTAAAAAACTCAAAAATTCATTTTTTACAAATACGTGAAAAAGGATCAAATTTCGCAATGTTTGATAAAATATTTCATAAATTATTTAAAAATTCAAAATTAACTAAAAACTCATTTCAGTATGATGAAAAAGGTGTACTTTAATTGTATGAAAAATTTCAAACATGTACATTTAACAGATTTTGAGAAAAGGTACATCGAAAACAACCAATTTAATACTGTCAGTATAGAGAGAGAGAGAGGTTTTCAACTCCCCTTATTTTTATTATTTTATCCTATTCTTTTCTTTTTTAAAGTTAAAGTAAAAAAAGAAAAAAAAAGAAATTATGTTTAAAACACGTCTTTCCCCAATAAACCACATAACAACCCACGCGTGTGGGAAAATCGGTGGCACTGGGGGTGAATTTCGTAGCTTTTCCTCCGCAGTCAAGGGAGTTAATATATATATTAAACTGTGAAGTAAGTATTTAATATATCCTTCGAAAATAACAAAGGATTACCTTAAGATGCCAGAAATAACTTAATCATACTTGCATTTTAACAAATCCAAGTTTTCACTATGCAATAAGCAGATCATTGCTATCTGTATTCATTTTCAATGAAACCTATTTAATAATCTAGACCATCTAAAATAAGAAATGTGTTTCCCAATAGACAAAACTAAAGAAAAAAGATAAAAATAAAAAACAAAACAGAACATAAAGTCAGATTTGCAATGGAATCGTAACCACTCTTAGATAGGGTGAAACTTCCCTTGAATTACGAAAAGAAATCTCGTGAGTGTTCTTGGCGAGAAAAATTACCAAAAAGAACAACAAATCCCAACCGAAGTGAATTTGGAATTCAAATGAAATCTTTTCCATTTCTTTCCATTGGCGAAATTTGTTCCGCTCGGTAACTGAACTCATTCGCATTAAGTACAACGATTTGTTTGTTTTTTTACCCGATCTTTTCTTTTTGTTATTTCATTCTTGTTTACCAGCTTGCGTATATATCACTTGTAATCTTAGAAAGCTATTTTAATTTATGACTACGGAAAGATTCGAATTTATTTTCAGGATTCAATTAAAATAATGATCTTGAAAAGGAAAAAAACCTTTTTGAACAGGGAAAACAGTCGAACCCTATAAACGAACTGCTTTATTGCAAATTTTTTTTGAAGGGAAATTTTTCCCCCGGGAAACCTTTAACACTTTACGATTTTCTTCAAAATACCCCTCTACAGCGAAGTGCATTTCCTATATAACGAACTTTTTCTTTTGTGATTCAATTTTTGTTCTCACTTTTTTTAAAGTATTTCTGAAAAAAATTTCAAGTAATTCTCTCTCTTTAACACATTTTACAGTGGTCATGAATCTTGAACTGGTTTTATTAGATCCTAACTAACCGAAAGCAATAGAGCTCTGGACGTTTCATCCAAGAAGTGCAACCTTTAACCCCCATTGCTCTGTTCACTAGAAACATCTTCGATATCCTCTTTCACCCCCAGTGGAGTTGTTCTGTGTCCCCGTGCTCTAATTATAAAATAATGCATGTTTAATATTACTTGTATGCTTTAAATTATAAAAAATGTCCTTAAAATTCATTAATTTTAGTATAAAACTATTTTCTTAATACTGAAAATACATTGAATTCTTCGACATTATTTTCTTCTTTAACTTGCAGTTTTTCTTTCTTTCTTTCTTTTTTGATGTGTAAGATATAAAAATAAACATATAAACATAAAAAAAAGTGTGAATAATTACTTTTTTTTAATATATAGTGCTTATGAATTTTAAATTTGTTTATGTGGTTTATAAAGTATATTAAAAGATGAACCTCTATATAACGGAACTTTTTTCCGGGACTTAGCGATTTCTTTATATAGAGGTGTCCGACTGTATTATTTTTCTCCTCATATTTTTCAGCTTCATAATTGACAATAATATTTCAAACACACACAGGAAATGCTTTCGTCTTGTTACTTCTTTCTACTAAGTATTTTTTTCTTTGAAATTGAAAAGGTTAAAAAAAAGTGTGTAACCTCCGGCGTACGATTGAAGTTTTATTCTTTAAGTACGGTTTTAATGGTTATATAATGGGAAACAGGGTAAATAAATAGATCTCATGTAATACTGAAAGTATGCATGCATTTTGTTTTTCCATTTACTTTTTTCATCTTGATTCAGAAAAATAATAAATATATGTACAGTAGAAAGTCGTTTATCCGAACGTTTAATATCAAGAGCATCAAATATCCAGACCAGTTATTTTTTTGTCAACTACATGTACTGTATATGAATACGTTTTCAAAAAGTGCAATGGTCAACAGTTGTTTCGCGTGAGGCCAAAAGTGACGGGAAAACCCAAGGTCAGGGATATTTGGGAAATTTTAGTTGTGTAATTTGCTAATCAAATGGTCAATGACGACTACAGAGAGGAAATTACTGACTTTACTCAATCGATCTCAGGATTTCAAGAATGCGATAAAGCAGATGTAGACACTGAGATGGCAAATGGAAGACTCGGATTTCAAAAAGCTACATGATGATATATTGACTTGTGCAAGAAGAATCCGACCCTATCGACGATGAAAGGGATGAAGACAGGACAAACAATAAAAGTAGAAAGGCCACAAATGCGAGCGTTTTTGCTTTAGAGGAAAGGGGAGGGAGAACAACAACAGAATGCTGTTTTATTCAACTACGTTTCTAAGAAATAAAACAGCAAAAAAAGGATTTTTTCCACAAAAAAAAATTTTTGGAAATTTTTTGACCTATTTTTTTTTTTCTTAAAGCATTTCCCTGCATGGATGTTTTTAATATTCGTATATGTCCAGTTTCATATACGTGGACCATTCGACCGATCCAAAATCGCGTATCCGAACGGTGTCCTGTCTCAATTTATTGGGTAAACAGTTCTACTGTGTATTAAAACATATATATAATAAAGCATCAATTATGTTACATAAATATATATGTTATCATAGATATATACATTGTTAAAAAAGTTGATTTACCCCACTGCAAATATCACTTTTTTTAATTTTGTTACCCGCCAATACCATTTCTGTGTCGCCCTTGTGGCAACAAAGAAGATAGGGGATGTAGGAAGATATGTATTTTTTGAATCATGAAAAAATCGCATCATTTCTTTATATCCCATTCCCGGGAACCAGAAACAAAATCCAAATAAAGCTCTGATTTTAAAAATTCTGCCAATCTCAATTCTTCATCTTTATCGAAGTCAATATTGAAATCGTCGCCAAGTCAGAGTAGAAGTACATGATAATGTTTCTTCAGTAGCTTAGAATCTTCTTCCGTATTTGCTAAGGCCCACATTCATTATATATATACTCTTAGAATTTAAAATAATAAAACTGATTTTAAAACTTCATCATGTATATTCATTACATAAAAAAAACATCTAAAATGATAGAAAATGTTCCAACATTTGGTTCTTTGAATAGTTTCTTTCCATACTTCATAAATTAAGAGAATGGTTAACAAACGGTAGAAATTTTTATGGAAGAATGGAAAACGTAAAAATTATAAAAACAATATAATTTTTTATTATAATTTCTTTCTTTTTGGGTTTAAAAAAAATTTTTTTAATAACTTTTTCAACTTGTAAAAATAAAAAAAAAATCAAATGTCCTTATAAAGGACAACTATTAATGGAACTTTGTTGAGTAAATATAAGGCCCAATTTTAAAATAAGGAATAATTATTGTTGTTTTAAATAACAGTTCCAGCGACCTACACATCTGAAGCCCAGTAACATGACCTTTAGACAAAAGTGTAATCATTCCTGTTTGTAGGCTGTTATTGGCTTATTAAGTTACCGCTACACTACTCAAGGAACCTACAGCGATTTGAAGCATGGGCAGAACACAGCGTGACTCTTTTTTGTTAACGCTTGTACAACTTTCACTCATCATCAAATTTCCATACCGGTGGCTCTATATGAAAATCGATTCTTAAGAAGTAAAATCCAAAAATTATTCATATCTACCATAGAACATGAAATTATAATTTGATACTACTGGTATCATTCGAATTGCATAAATTACGTTTTAGTAAAGATTGTAAAAGCTTGCTGAAATAAATACTTTTTCTAAGTCCAATGTGGTGATGATCGGTGTCTAGAAGCATATGACGTCAGATTAAAAGATCGTATATTAGTGCAGCAAAAATGTGCTTATTAATATAAAACATACTTAAAACTTTAAAACTTTTACATAAAATTTAAATAAATTTTCTGCAAGAACTAATATTAAGATGGTCTTTATCCATTGGAAACAGTTAAGAATTTATGATTTTTGAAATCAACTTGTCTAATATTTAAACCTTCAATTCTAAGTAATAATGCATTCAAATATACTCCTTCATAATTTAATAGTTTTGTATATATAAGACATATACTTATATATGTCTTATATATAATGTACTCTGAGGTTAATATAATGAATTTCTCGACCGAAATTGATGTTAATTAAAGCTTTGAAATTACCTGACACTTCCAAGAGAGAATAAATGGATTTGTAGCCGGCAAAATCTATGTAAGCTGAAGTATTCATACGGTTCATGTTCTGGAAGTTAAGAATATAAAATATATGCCACGGTGACATTTTCGACATCTATCTAATGTTATTATGTGAGGAAATTAACCATTATTCATTGAGTACCTCCAAGGTCTCACATTAATTTGAAACTCTGTATGTAATATTAGTACAAAAAATCTTCCTAAGGGAATAAATTTTTAAATGATTTTAGTTAATGAAACATATACGCACACATTTCTCTTTCAAGGTAATTCCAGTATTTAGCAGAAATTTCCTTCAGTATTTTATTTGTATTTCCGTTTTGAATTGAAATGATGTAAGATAGTAAAATTAATCGTAGCTAATGTTTATGTTCCAGTAAACCTTGTAGCGAAACTTCGACCATGGGCGTGAGAGGGTTCGAGAAAAAATCACACAGACTTTTCTCAATTTAAACAGTTTTTATATTTCCTTTTCCAACTTATTAGTCATTATCTAAAACATGAGAATGTACTCTAATAACTAAACTCGAGGAGAAATCAAACTTTTTATTCGAACGGAAACATAAATAAGAGTACTTATCTAGCCTCCTGAGCACTCTTGCTTCAACCCTTACTTATTCATAAACTGTAGAGTGGACGGCTATCTTTTCGTTTACTCTTTCCTCCTGTAGTTATTAATACTAAGTGCGACCACCAGTCGCTAACGCTATGCTTTCTTCTTTTACTTACTTTTCAACCCTCATCTCACCTACTCCACGACTAGCACTTAAATAGAAGCTCGCATTTACATAAAACAAAGTCATCTCTATGGAAAGCGGGTTTCAACTAAAATTACAGTTAAAAGGAGTATTTTACCCAAGAGGATTATAAAAAGCGGGAATAGAACCCCTTACAAACTGACCTATAACAAAATTCAGAACATGATTTAATTAGCACTAATTTCATCCTGATAGTGACTGCCTGAATGTTACACGGTAAAGTTGTGGAACATCATTCTGAATCTCTAATACTCGTCATTGTACAACGTTTCAATTATTTCCTCTAATTTATCTCGAAATAGTTTCAAAACCAGCATGGACTTAAAAATTATCTTCCACAATGCCCCTGAATGTGATAAGGGAATTGCAACATCTAACGAATTATAAATGTTCCCAATAATATATCAAACAGGTATTAACTTCTAGCTTTAATTTAATCACCTACGTGGGAGACATTTTTGACAATTTTGTAATTATTTGAGAGCTGTTTCGCTCGCTTTACCAATTTGCAATGGGCGATGTTAACATTTGTAAAGATCCATTAGTCAATTTATTTTCCCTTTTGATTGGACCACGGAGGAGGGGTGGTCGTCATCCGTCTCGTGCGAATTGGATTAGAGAAGAGACAGAACTTTATTTCACCTGCTGGAACACTTCACATAGGTGTGAGCGGGAGATGAGAAACTCAATAATTAAAGAGTGTGTGGGATGAACGATATATTAACAACCTTAAAAGTTCGTTATTACATTTGTTTGAAGAGTTTGAATCATGGTGCTCTCAATAATGGCATTAACCAAGGCCAGAATAGGAAAATTCCTTGATTTGTGTTCCAACCGTAATTCTACGTGCTTTTAATTATTAAAGTGATCGGAATGTATTCCAAGGAGCTTAAGATCCGTCGTTTCAAAATATCTCTTCTATATTAACTAAATAAAAGTACTTCTCTAAGTCGCATATATATGTGGAATTTTTTCCTACTAATTTATTTATAAATCAAGAAATTAAATGTTCTCGGTATTTTCTTATACTATACACATCATTATGGATTTTTGTTTTATATATATGTAATTTTGATTTATTTATTCTATATATATTCGCTCAGCATGCTCAACAAAATTAAATGATACAAATTATATGTTGGGTTTATAGCAGAATCATTTCAGTTTTGATTCGTGTAAGAACATTTAAAAGTATTAATTGTTGTACGCATTTGAGAAATTTTCAATCAGTATAAAAGTTGGTATAGAACCACATAATCCAGAGTTTCTCAAACTGTGGTGCATGACAATTCTAGGAGGAGGGCTCAAACATACTAAAAAGTCAAAAACAAAAAATTATTTTAAGAAATTAGTAATTTATACTGAATGTAAACAAACAAATACATTCTGACATTATAAAAAATAAAATACACATTTACACACAGATGTATTACACTAATGAATGCATTAGTGTGCCACACAGTATATTTTATAATAAATTAACATTACTAAGTTAAGAAAAAGTTTAATAATTACTAGTGATCCTATGGGATTGTGTGTGTGTGTGCTATATATATAAAATATTATATACAAAATTTAACACTTATCTTTAGAATGTGTACGGTTTATAATTAATCCTTTAACTGCCGATTAAAAGTTACGTGATTCGCTTCCTAATGCCAACCGTTTTCCATGTAAGCACGCGTATGTGATTTATTGAGGTGGGGAGGGAATAACGAGCAAAAAAATAATTTTATATAAGTAAATCTTTGGCAAACATTTTGTCAAGATCCTTTTAATGCATTCCAAAGCCTTCTGTGACTGATTGTGTAGATAGCAGTGCAAAGAAAACATCGTACTTCGAAAAGACGTATATATACGTCAGGGGAAATATATGGGAAACATAAGGGGGTATATATACGTCAGGAACACTTTGACTCAGCGAGATGTTTATATACCACGGTGGCACTTAAGAGGTTAAGGTCGTATCATAGTCTAAGCGTCAAAGAATAATATTATTGAATTCAATACATTGTTATTATATGAGGGGTTATGATGGGTCACGAATATTGAAACTTTGAAAAGCACTGACACAATCCCTATTTTTAAAATTTAAAAACAGATATATTTTTTTCTTCTAAAAACAAAATTATGAAACTGTATAATATTCTCATTTTCTTTTTTTTTATATTTCCACTAAAAAAACCAAAAAAAAGAAGATAATTCAATTGCAAAACTTAAAAAACTATTTTACACTTATACCAGTGCTTCTCAAACTTCCAATGTTTGCGACCCAATATTCAATCATAATTTGCATCGCGGAACCCTCCATACAATAGTGATGTATTAAATTCAATAATACTATGACGTTAAACGTACTATACGACTTAAACCTCTTAAACCCCCAACGTAAATAAACGTCTCGTTCATCCACTGTGTTTATTGTCATCAGACGTATATATACGTCTTTCCGAAGTTATATCTTTTTTGTGAACTGCTATCCATAAAACTGTGTTAATGCTGGCATATAATTTTATGTATGACAAATTCATAGGATCACTGGTAATTATTCAACTTGTCCCTAACTTAGTACTGTTAAATTAATTATAAAATAGATTGTGCACACTGATACATTTACAAGTGTATTGTAAATGAGTATTTTATTTTTTATTATGTCAAAATGTTCCACACATAATTGAAGTAGGGTTTCAAAAAGAAAGGACATGGGTTAGAGACATGAAGGACGGTTCGCGAAAATAAGTTTCTTCAACTTTAGACAGAAGATGGTACACCCATATGAAAAAAGAAAAAGAAGAAAAAAAGAACATTTTTTAGAAGACTCATGCATTGCTGACTAATCGACAGATGGAGCGTCAGTGTAAGAGGAATGACGCAGGCCCAGAAAGCCGAGAGGATAGCAGTAGATCGGTGTGTCCACGTTTATTCGTTTATAAATCATAATGGTAGGCAAACACATTCTGACAACGTGTTCTCCAAAAGAAGTGCATACTGTTTTCTGGAATGAATGAGCACAAGGAACTAGTGTGTCTGTTACCCATGAAATCCTACAGACCGTATAGTCGCACGTTAAAAAGATCATATTCCGTCATAGGTTTATCTCTTTATCTTAGAAGCGAAGGCCGCCTCAATGCCCTGGGATCCTCCTAGTTCACCGGTGAGAATGGATGAGTGAGTGAATTTCGACGTTACACTGTTCAGTTACACAAGAGCTTTTGGCGAAGGATCTGGTAATTTTGAACCATGGCCAAGTGACGAAGAAGACACTTGAGCTGGCATCCCTCCCCTATCCTAACTACCACATAACACCAACGGGAGGAAGTTTGAGCTCTCGACAGATTTAACGTGAAACACTGCCCTACATGGGGGTCTTCAACGGCACTAGGCTTAAGCTCATGAGAGTCCGTTACCTTGGCCACTAGGCTACGGCGGTCACTCCCCAGTGAGAAGAAAGTTTTTCCAAAACAATGCTGAGGTGGAGCAGCCTGTGAGAAAATATTTTGTATATTTGCGAACCGAGAGAGAGTTTCACCAGTGTGTTTATATTAAAACGTATTGCCCGCTGCAACAAAAATCTTAATGTCGGTGGTGATTATGCCAACAAGTAGTGCAAGGTGTATTGTTTATGATGCCATAATGTATTTTTGGGGAGGCAAAATATCCGAGTGAAAAAAATGAAGAAACTTTCTTTCTGAACGTCTTCCTTATGTAGACGGAGATGCAGAAAATATAAAACATAGTGCTCTCTTTTAACTCTGTAAGGCTTCTTTTTGTTGTTGTTGTCTTCAGAATTCTTATGGAAATTCCACAACTACTGCTTAAAAATTTATTTTCATTAAGCATCTTACAATTAAATCAGGTTTCTCTGAAAATAAAAGTTTATTTGAAGCAGCAGCTAGAGAGAAATTTAATGTCTTTATTGGTCTGAAAGGTATATATTATATATATATATATATATATATATATATATATATATATATATATATATATATATATATATATATATATATATATATATATATATATATATATATATTTTACGGATCATTTTAAAAATAATTATTTAAGAACATATTTTGAATTGCGTAATTTTCAGAAAAAAGGGTTAGTTTATTTCTAATTACATTAAAAAAAATTACTTATTGATATTTGTTGTTGTCTTTTGCTTATTTCTTCAAACGTGTTGCCTTTTAATTAATTCAAGAGAACGTGCAGATTCCTAGAGATTTAGGTAAATCCACATCTTTCAAAGGTAATAACATCTTCAAAGCCTTGCAAAATATAGGCAATTCACGAAATTGGAAATAAATTAATCTATTCAAGGATGCAGGACAGTGAACTTTTTAAATATTTACTTATTTCTCATGAAAATATATTCCGGTTACGAAACTTTATTCTTGATATAGCTTAATTCAGTAGAAGTGTTGAATAAAAACACGAACGAGGATTCTAATTAGAAGATTTAACATTGAAGAATATTTGTTCATCCTGTGTTGCACTTAATGAATGAGCGCTTTCTCTTTAATGACGTAAAAGGAATGCGTAAACATTTCGTCGAGGATGTATAAGCCAATAAGAAAATGAACTATGCTTATTAAGGTATTCATTTTCTTTTATTAGCGAAAACATATTCCGTAAACTACAAAAGAGTAATTGAAATACCCCTTTGAAGTATCTATCTCATTATTTTAAACACAAATGGCATCATATTTACTTTTTAAGCAAGAAGCTGAGCATCTTCATAATGTATTATTACCGAAACCACAAAGTTTGTTATCCTAGTTTTCTAGCTCAAATGGGATGTTGAAACCAAAAACTTTAGTTTTGTTTGAAAATTATCTTGATTGGCGCTGCAAGAAAACACTTATCTTGCTTCTTATTTTAAACATTAGAACTCGAATGTGTGGAGAAGACAGTCCACGTTAAATGGTGTATTTTAATTTTTTATTAAATTTATTTAAAAATTTATGGAATCACTTCTTTCTATCCATTGGATTGAATTGATTTTTGTGCAAAGTTATATTTTTTTACATTAGCAAGATTTGTTTGAGATTAGAAGCTTGAATTAGTTAAAAGAAACCTTTTCCTCCATTAGATTTAATGTTAAATTTACTAAAAAATTCAACAAATCAGTCATAATATAATTTTTATAGTGATAGTATGCTCAATAAAAGTTGTGACAAATTTTAATTTAAATGCATTGAAATATTATGCATTTGCTATACAAAGTGATTATAGTTAATGTTCCACTTTCAAAATTTGAAAAAACCTATTCAGAATGACTTGAAATTTGAGCTGAATGTATAGCATAAGAAAACATTCATTGGCGTTTTATTAATACTTTTTATGCAGCGCGGCTCAAAGATAATTAAAACTCAATTTTTCTTTCTAATGTAGTACAACCATACTGTCATGGATGGGCTTTTCATAAACACCATGACACTAAAATAACAACAACCCTGAAGAGATTATACCCATTGAAGTGTGTAGTTGGTTTGATGTGCAACTTATTTGAAAAGCCATTGTAATTCGATTCAAAATGTAGCCGAATCCCATTCGTTTTGCCACTTATCGCGCTATCTAATGTGATATACTTTGGAACCTTTTTTCTTATGTCAAACCGTTTCTCCATTTCTAGTGTATTCAGTTCAGATATGAAGTAATTCGGACCAAGGTTCTTTTTTTTTACAGCATTTTGAAAGTAGAGCTTCCTTTATAATCCTTTTTGACATTTTTGAATGGGTGACCAATTAAATTAGACATTCTAAGTAGTTATATTAAGAACATTCACACGTGAAGAATCTTTGGATATTGAAAATGTTCTATTTCACAAATCCTGTGCATGAATAATTTTAGAATTTAATCGTTAAAATGATCAAATCTCAGCGAGTGAGTGAGTAAATATTAATGTCACCCTACTTATAGCTACAGGAGGGTTTTTGGTGATGGACCTTGTACTATATGGTCAAAATATTTTCTTTTTATATGAAAGTTTTGAACTATAAGAAAAGCATAATAAAAGTAAAAAGGAACAAATCATAGACAAAACCAGGTTCTAAAATAATTTATGAATAATTCCTTTTCATTTCAAGCACCAAAATTCCCCAAGTATTATTGTTTAGTCAGTTGCACACATGTGTTCGAGCATGCGCAATGGGCTCCGCCCGACGGTGATTAAGTGTATTAAGAGAAACGAGAATTAGTTTTCAGAGTGTGTGTGGGAAATCAGACTAGCGAGAGCGTGGAATTACGTTTCCCATCGCAAGTGTTCCGACATACGCCCCGAGCAACAGAGGGTAAAAATAAAGGAGTTTTGTCAACATCCTCGTCTGGTTTCCTGAAAGCAAACACATAGGGACCACTCCCCAACAACATGTACACAGATATATTCCTGGAAGAAATAAAAGAAAAAAGAGAAAATAATCAATTAATTTAGCCGTCAATTACTAGATCAGATATTTGAAAAAATGTTACGGATTAATTGACGACAAATCCTATGATTTTAAAAGATTTCAATGTTTCATGCTTTTAAGAAGTTTTGTTTATGCTATGACATTCGCAATTACCACTTTTAAATTATTACTGATAAATTCAAAAGTTGAAATGAAGCAATGCAAATATTGAAATATTAATTTAAATCTGAAACGAAGCAAGCAATTATAATAGCGCATTAAAAAGTACTAAAACGCCTCTGGTTGTTAAGTTGTTGTTATAGAATTAAAAATACTGTGTTATTAGCAATAAACTTTGGAAATACTAATTAATCAGTGAATACATATTTGGTTAAGTATTGTAAAATACAGAGAGGTAATTAGTAAATATATATTCAATATCCCTGCTATATGCTACTCTAGAAAATTTTTGTTTGGCTTCTCAAGATACATATCTCCTTCAATTAGTAGTTACTAATTTCTCCCTCAAAGTTTGAAATGTTAGCCAGTAAAGATCTTTATGACAAAAAGAGTTACTCTATGCAACACAGACACCCAAGGATAGGGATGGATAACTTTATGTCCATGGAATCCACCGAGCAAAAATCTCAAAGTCACCTTCAAGTGAGAAAGAGGGAAAATATCTAATTAAAATTTCTTTTACTTTTGAATAAGACTATTCAATTACCTTCATTTCCTATCGTTGCTTTGCATAGAACCAAAAGCCGCTTTCGAGATCCCAATTAATATTCGAGAGAGACTCATTATTTAAAGCGATTCCACTCAAACGTAACAATGAAGCAAAACAAAAAAGACAATAATACATGGGGATATTTTTTTTATTCCCTTTTAAGAAAGATTTCATCCGTGTAAAGAGCATTCTTTTCATGTGAATATCTCTTGTTTATTGTCATGCAGAAAAAAATGGACGTAATGGGAATGGAAGAGTAGCGAGGATTTATGTTTATTTTCGGAATTTTAGTTTTGTGTGTTGGAGACGTTTACTCGTAGTTGTGAGAGAACAGAACTGTTATTCGCTAGTAAATTTTTCCTAAATTCCAATGACATACGAGGTGTAAAACACTCACACAAAATCACGAGATTATGTGTGTTGTTTGAAGAGAGCGGAGTTGGCAACAACTGTTTCAGTTACGTCATCCCACATACATATTCTTCTATACATGGGGCCTGATTTGACAAAACCGATTACGCCAATTGGGAAAACTGCGTCATCGTACAACTGCATTCCACCTGGAAAAACGTCTAATGCAAAAACTGAACAGTGAATCAACATCAAATTTCTTGTGAAATTTAAAAAATCAGTTACGGAAACACTTCAAATGTTAATTGAGAATTATGGAGATAAAACTTTGGCTCCTGCATGTGTGTTCAAATGGCATAAGCGGTTTTCTGGGAAAAGGGACAGATTGGAAGGTGATGAACGAGGTGGGCGCTCAAGGTCAGAGATTAGAGACCAAAACATTGATAGAGTTCGTGATGTGTTCCGAGGTGACCGAAGATTAAGTGTTCCTACAGTGGTAGAGTTGATTAACTTGGATAGGGAAGCTGTTCGACGCATTTTAACCGACGAGTTACACAAGGAAAGATTTGTGTAAAGGTTATTCCAAAAGATATGTCCGATGTCCCCAAACACTGAAGTTTAAATGCGTGTGTGTGGACATGTTACAACACATTACAAACGAGCCAAACTTATTGGAATCTGTAGTAACATATAATGAGACATGGAATTGTACCTATAATGCAGAGAGTAAGCTCTAGCTTATGTAGTAGAAGTCTCTTGGTAATGTTACCTGTCTTTTCCGACATTAATGTAAATGTACGATTGAGTAGTTTGCTAATGATAAGCGTGTTAATCAACACTACTACATTGAAGTACTAAAAAATTTCGAGAAAAAATTAGGAAAAAAAGACCACAGTTGGGAAAGGATGGATAGTTGTTGCATCAGGACAATGCACTTGCTCACACAGCCATATCTGTCAAGCAGTTTCTGACCAGCACGAATATTATTATGATCATGCATCCTCCTTATTCACCTTATTTGGCTTCACTACTGCTTTTTTATTTAAGTTTGAGTTTTATTAAAAGTACATATATGGAAGTAGGAGGCGCTACTACATGGCACGTGCCCCTCCCCCCTCCACAGCAACCAAGATCGTTTCGGAAGGAAGCAAAGGGCAGTGTCTCCGGGCAAGAGAGAGAGAGAGACCAGAAAGAGAACGAGACAGACTACCGACTACGGAGAAAGAACCTTTTTAGCCATTAGGCAACGACGCACGTTAAATGTGTTGTTAGTATCTGTATTCTTTTGCTATTTTCTTTATTATTGTTAAAAAAATAAACAGTTTATCTGATAAATATTAGTAATCTTTAAGTAACAACCCACACCAATATAATACATAATATATATATATATATATATGTGTGTGTGTGTATGCAAAGTGTGATCTCGTACTTAGGACCGATAAGTGGGGTTAAATTAGTTTGATGGTGGTTAAATTAGATGGATAATTAAATGATAGCATCTTTCATCCTATTGCAAATTCGTACGTCAATCCGAAAATATCCAAGTTCTTAAAAATTTAAAATGGTTAAAGCTTCAAAAAATAAGTTATTCACCATCGCATTTTAAATGATACATCTTGATATAAAAATATAAAAATTCTAAAGCAACTAAGTACATACTATTACTGAATCATCAAATATCAACTAAAATATACCTGAAGGGAGATTAGAACTGGGCACCTTATTCGAAAACGAGTATCATTAGCCACTATGCCAAAACGATCGTCATCAAATGGAGGCTCTTACTGGTTCATTTAGATATCACACCATCCAGTTTGGAATTTTGTGACATCTCTCGCGTTCTTCTTCTAACATAACTCATACGTTCTTTGACGGCCACGATTAATGGCAAAACTTTTCCAACACAAATCCAAGAAGTAAAAACGAAGCAAAAATGCAAATAAGATAACCTTTAAAAGGATAGAAAGTTTAGTGAGCAAGGATGCTTAATTTAAAAAGCTTAGTTCAGAAAAGGTGGAAGTGTAATTAGACGGCCTACTCAGGAATCACGGAGACGCCCACCCTCTCTAATCTATACAAGGTGCATACTATTGCACGCGAGCTCATCAGTCTACCTGAGGTAACTGTATCGTTGAGTCTTCAACCAAGGTAGGAGGATTATATTTCTGAACGCTAGTAAATTATTGAATCGAGATTAGGTGGATCTAATTAGTTATATTGATAAGTGATCTAATTGCGCGATCTGAGTTAATTAAATCGGCGTACTTTGGTTTATTCTCACTTAATATAAGTTTGTTCGACATCTAAGTAATTTAAGTTAAATTCTTAATAAAAGTCATATTAAGAATTATAGAATGTCTCATATCCTTCCGATAATCCCACACCTCTAACTTACGCGGAAACCCCAAGACATAGCATATACAGATGGCCATGTCGCAATTTTTATAACATTTAATTTAAAAACATGTTTTTTTACCGTAAATATTACTGGAGAGTTTTTTGTTGTTTTGATATTCGCTAATAAGGATTTTCCGAAATCGACTCCTAAGAGTAGTAATAAGGTTATAAAAAAGAAAAATTCAACTTTTTAACTACAAATAGCATGTTGTGTGTGTGTGTTCTGATCTACTAAGAATGAGATTTTCGAAAATGTACCCTTAAGGGGGTATAGGAGGAGTTAAGGTGCATTATAGATAAATATTCAGGTTTTGATTTATTACATTTACAGACTTGAAATTTATATTTATTTTGATGAGAAGGAATCCACAAAAATTAGGTTTTGAAGTTATCAACTTTGGGAGAGGAAGTTGGTTTGGTGGCATAGTTGGTTTGTCACTGACCTTGTACGCCTAAGGTTGCGGGGTCGACCCTAACCCAAGTCAGTGGATTTTCATCATGCACAAAATCAACAGCATCCATGTCATATAATTATGTGGCAGGTTAAAGTTCCTTAGAATGCCTCTCCGATGGGTGCTTTCGGCAAAATTAATCCCTAGTATCCTTTCGCATCGTCTGAGTTCAGGTGAGGAAACTGGTTGTCAAAATTGCATTACTGCGATTGGTATTTCTCCTATATGGTACCACACTAAAAAAAGATACCAGCTCCAGGAAAATCTTTGATAATTTGTACGGTTTATAATTAATCTCTTAACTGTTGATTTAAAATTACGCAATTCGTTCCTCAATCTCACCGTTCTTCACGCAGGCACGTGTATGTTTTGTATTGGGAGGGGATGAAAAAGAAAATAAGTAAAACGTTCTCTGAAATAAGTAAATAATTCACAAACACTGTGAAGGTCCTTTCATTGTATCCCAAAGCCTTAAAAATAACTTTATGGATAGAGTGCACAGAAAAGATCGTACCTCGGAAAGACGTATATATACGTTCGAGGCAATTAATTCCTTGTCAGAGCAAGACGGTTAAATACGATGGTGGCACTTAAGAGGTTAAAGTCGTATTATAGTTTTAACGCCAAAGCATAGTATTACTGAATTCACTACATAGTTAGTGTATGGAAAGGGGCGTGGCAATGAAAATTATGATTGAATATTGGGTCGCAAGTACTGAAAATTTGAGAAGAGCTGGGGTAATGCATTTGCATTTTGAGAGCTCTAATCTGACTAAAACAAAGTCCGTCATTTCAGTGTTTTCTCCAATAATTAATTTAAGGAAGAAAAAAACAGAGCGTCGCTAATTTTTCTAATTTCCCAATTTTTCACTACCTGCCAGGAAGATGACGTTTCAACGTACATTCAACATTTAAAGGTAAATACATATTTTTTACTTATCCGAATTATAGACCATCGAGAGAATGTTGTAATTGCTTTTTCCTCCTCATATTAGAGGAAAAGGGCTTTCCACTTGATCACATGTTCTTCAAACAAAAGAAAATTAATAAAATAGAAGTTATTAAACGAGGACTTTAGGGTTAAGCGTAATTAAACTTTTTCCGAATTTTGAAAATTTTTTATTAAAGCATCTAATTCTGATTCCTTTTATCAAAAGCATTTATTTTTTACCTAGTTATTTTGCGTAATAGATACTAAAATTTAATTTGTAAGGCTCTTGCCACCCACCTGAAGATGTGGGAGAAAGGGAAGGAAGACTAGCCATGTTCGAAATCACTTAGTTTATTTGCAACACAAGCCGCAACATAAGTTCTATCAATAGAAGCTAAGAGATGCACCCAATTTAAGCAATATGAAGACAATTAACGAGGTACACAAGGTATGAGAAGACTTTAATTACCTTTAACACTTACTATATTTCAGGCACTCTGCCTTCTTAGCTATCTAATGCACATTCAATCTCAAGTGACAAATCGTTACGTTACCTTATTTATTACAAATATCAATTACTAAATATCTGCGTTACACTTAAATCTGATTAATCACTGCTCCGCTATCAGCCTATATTATCTCTCTTTTTCAAACTTGAATGCCTAGGCATTATACATTAGTCTTTATTTGTTGGTTCACGTTCTCTTCTTCAGAGGAAGTGCTCTAATAAAATAGTTCTTCAGGGACCAAAAATTCCCCAAACGGATTGTTAGTGAGAAGATCGTGGATAGAATCAATAGTCACAAATATGAGTTTAATTAAAAACGGTTTAAAATCAACATATCCACAAACAAGAACATATTAATGTGCTGTATAAAATACATGGCAGATAAAAATTGGCTCCGAATTTTAAATAAAAGTAGTTTCAATATTTAAGAATTGTCTTTGTTAAAAATGCATATGATATTATTTTCTTTGAGGAAAATTAATTATTTTGTATATATTTTACTATTAGCCATCCTTTTTTTCTTTAAGAAAAAGGAATTTATTTCTTCCGAGCGATTACTGATATCCTCAAAGCAGAAAGAAAGTTTCCAATTCACATTTAAAAAAATTGAAGCGTGGCAGTTCTATAAAATCGATCTGCTCACCTAAATAGATGGGTCGTTAAAACACAATCATCAAAAATACAAAAATCTTTTCTTTCTTTTTCTTATTTCAATTTATTTCATGCTTTGGCATAGAAATAATTTCTTTATTTTAATCTTCGGTTGATTTTGAATGCGATTCCCGAAAACATAAAAGGATAAACTTTAAAAGAAATCTCTCCCTTAACTCTTTTCTCGACGGATAATGATTGCGAATGACATTTTTTTTCTTCACGGGAACAAAAGAACGACTTTCCTTGCTTTTCGGATAAATTTATTTCAACATCATCCTCTTCATGAGATTATTGAAATAATGCAAAACGAGTTTAGAGCTTAAAGAAAAAGAGAAAGTCCATTTCTTATTTTTCAAACATTATTTTTGTTGTTCAACAACTTTTTCCTTATATATATGTGTGTGTGTGTGTGTAAATCTTTATTCTTTAAAGTATTAAAAATATGATAGAATCTAAGAATGAATAAAAAGTATTCTTTTTTTACAAAAAATATAAATTTCTTTTTGATAAGAAAAAAAGTCCTATATTTGTGACATTTTATGCTATACATAGAATCATGTGCATGAGAATCTCAAAGTTAAATTTGTGAAGAGTTAAAAGATTTATTTGAAATTAACTTTTTTCATTTACATGGAAAGGGTAGAGCTATAAAGATTATACTGGAAGAATACAGTGGATATGAATTATTATTCTGAATATCCATCATTATACTGCAAATGGTATTAATAACCATTGAAATGTTTAATTCTATTAAATTAATTTAAATAAATTAGTATTAAGATCAAATGAACAACTTTCATCTTCTTATACGCAAGGAAGAAACTCAGAACATCAAAATATATATTGCACTCATTTTATATTCTTTACTCGTACATGCAGTAAAAATTGAAAATTTAAAGAAGTCTTTGAAGTCGGAAATCCTAAAACATCAGAAATAAATTGTTTTATATTTTTATTTTTGGAGATTTTGAAGAAGAAAGAACCTTTGTGAAGACTAAGAAAAATTTAATATTTACATAGTTGTCTCTTCTAAACATATCTCCAGCTTTCATCTACTAACACTCTCATTCTAAGAGCTAGGTATAAAATATCTTGTGAAAGAGCTTTAAATATACAATTTTATACTTCTAAACATTTTCCAAACACACAAAAATTTTGGATTTCTAGAACATTAACTTCGAATCTAATATCACTTAATTCACATTTTGAACTTCTTTTTATATATTAAATTCTTATTTATGTTAAATAAAATGATTTTACCTGAAACTTATTCCGTAAGATAATAATTTTATTTATGTTTTAAAAAAAATCTATGACATAAGGATAATTTTATGAATAATCAAAAATCACGACGTTTTGTTCAGTTGCTGAAAAAATAAGAAATACTTGACTCATACGGCGGATCGAAATATTAGTCATACTTACCCAAATTTGAATATTTGCACAGAAAAGTCTGGCATAAAAAGTGAAATTACAATTTTTTAGTCTTAGAAACATGAAACTATATTTTCCTTGGAACATGAAATACAGTTCCTAAATTCCTGACCTAGTCAAACGAGTGTTGTTTCTATTGGAAAAAAAACACCACAAGGAAAAGCAATAAACCCCAATGAAGAGATGAATTTGAAATTCAAATATAAGTATCTTCAATTTCCACAGGTATTTTTCACCAGGGCAAGCAGGGGAAGTTTTCCCTTTTGGCAAGTAGATTCTATTGGCATAAAATATCACGAATCATTTGTTCCGTTCTTCTGAATATTACATTTCTGTTATGTTTTCCTTTTTTGAATAGAGGGAAAAAAGTCACATGGAGTGACCAGCGTTGAAATATGTTGATTTTTGGAGAAATCACTTGAGAAATAATTCCCGAAAACAAAAGAGGATTTTATTCTAGGCAGTAAAAGTGACATTTTTCTCTCAAGCTTTCTAACTTTGAATTTAGCCGCAGAAAAATCAAAAGACAAATTCTTTTGAAAACAGAGGAATCAGAATGAATGAACTGACTTGTTTTATTAAACGTATTTAGATCCATAACTTACGAGACGGATACGGAAAATAATGATTTATAATGATGAATGAATGGTGATGCATGGTAGTTCGTGGTAGGGATCCGGGGCATTTCGGAAGTTAAGGCGGTCCGGCACTTACATATAGGAGTCCATGTTAAATTACGTAAATTTATATACCTTTTTCTCAGAAACTTCTAGCGACTAACAGATGATAGTTTCACATAGGTTAAATGTACTATCAATGAGACTTTAATGGAAGATTTTGTCTTTTTGTTAAAAATTTAAATAATTATGAGTTTTTTTAAAAATGCGAAATTTTTTTCTTTAAAATTTAGTTTAAAAATACATTATCTAAAACAGTTCGCTAGATATATCTTATTCTCTCCATTAAAATGTGTAAATATGTTGAAAGTATGCTCACTGAAAGTTTGAGGATCCTACATTAATTAGTTTTGGCGAAAAAGGTCCGTAAAGAGAAAAATATTGCAGTTTGAGAAAACAGGCTTTAAAGTAAAAATTTGTAATTTATCAATGAGAGTGTGGCTTATTTTTAAAAAATAAATAAAAACACTTCTAATTATTGCATTTCTATATATCATTTATCATTTTAAACAGAAATGTTTGAACTTTTAAGAAATGTAAAAAAATCAAAATCGATAATTTTTCAAAAATTCATGTGCTGGTCCCCTTAACTGACTATACGTGATTGGCTAGATATGGTATACGCCAGCCTCTGGATCGGATATGTGGTTCTGGTTTTGTGGCCACCATGATCGCCAAATATCACACAGTTTGCTTATTTCCTATTGGACCATCTCAAGAATTTGTTGTATCGAGACGTAGTGACAAAACAAACGGATTTTGTTGCTTGTCTGCATACTGCTTATACTTTTGTGGTTTCCGCACGGCTGCCATTTGTACACTCATTTATTCAATGGCACCCTCAAGTCTGCCTCGATATGCAAGGTGGAAACTTTGAATATCTGCCTTTAAGAATATTTGCAAACACTGCTGCTGATAGGTCAATACGGTGTATTTTCCTTGCACCGGCATATTTTGTTTTTGTGTGTTTTCTTGTAAAGTATGGATTGTACAAGTACAATTCTTTAGGCATTTTTTATGTACTCCCAACGAAAATTTTGCTAGGCACATTTTGGGCGCTATTTTCGGGACACCCTGTATTTCACAGGAGTGAAATGCGTTGTTACATATTTTGAAAATTTATAAAAGAAGTAACAACTAAGATTCTTTTAGGATTAGAATATGGAGAATTTTGATGATTTTTAATTAAAAGTTTTTTTTAAAAAAACTTAATACTCAATCAGTAAGTAAGAAACATGATAATGCTATACATTAAAAGAAGGCTTCTTCATTTGACAAAGAAAATATGGATATCCATTTTAAAACATTTTTTTTCTATTAGATAATTAAAGGTTAATTTGATTCACGATATGTGATGAGAATTTTTTTTAATGGATTGAAAAGCTTAGTTGTAAAAAGAAAGGAACGTAAAACCTTGATTTTGCCAGGAAAAGTAAAATAAAGGAATTATTTGAAGCATTGTGTTTTACGATTTATAAAATTGTAAGACATAGTGAAATGTATTTGTAGTTGAGTTTTAAAATAATATAATACTTTATTCTTTGTATAAAAAAAGAAAAAGCTAAATATTATGAAAATAGAACACATGATACCAGTTGAATACTAGATTATAATATTTATTTTATTCAAATAAAGGAAAATGTATTGCAAAACTTCAGCTGTTTTCATTTAACCTGAAAGAGTTGATTTTAACTCAAAACATATATTTTCAGACAGAAAAGCTTTTAAATAAGTTTAATAAAATAACCCTTCCATCAATTTGTTATGTCGTATTCTTAAAATTTAGAAACATTTCGCTGAAGCGAAACCTTTTCACTGGAATGCATAAAACTGTAAACACATTGACCAGTATAGGAAAATAAACGTGGAATATAATTTTTAAAGTATTAATGGATGGAATCACGTAAATAGATAGCATTGTAAAATGAGCCACTCTTAGCACCATTTAGCGGTCAGAATATAATATAACTTGTGGTTATAATTAAAGTTACACTATTCAGAGACCTGTAGAAACCGTTTTGCTTAACAGATTTTCATGAAACTTGGAATATAAGCTATATGGAACGTGGAAGGGGGGATTTCTGCAATAATAATAAAAAAAAGCACAAATTTTAGCCTCTAGGTGGATTTTATCGAATATTCCTTATGCAAATAGGTAAACCCCTATATAAACTTGCAGTCATAGACAGAAAATCCTTCAGCGTACGTTCGTCATCGTTAATCATTCCTGTTTTACAGGAATGACAATGTTTGCAAACCTATATCTTTATGCAAGATGGAGCAACTTCTCACATTAGGCGCCAGTTCGAAGCACTGTTTAGTGCTAACTTTGATGAGACAATCGTGATCATCCAGATAGTTTCCGGATGCGTGGCCTTTTAGCTCACCCGACTTAAATCCCTGTGATTTCTAGTGGTGAGGATTTCTAAAAGACCGTGTTTGTAAAGGAAGAATTAGGACCTTACCTGATTTGAAAACTAGCAAAATGCTCCATGTGGCTGAAATCCCTCGTGAGTTGTTTCGCGCTGCCATTGAAACCACTATAGTGCGTTTTCAACAAGTTATTGATGTCAATGGAACACATATTGAGCATATTCTGTAACTGAATACATTTTAACTATTCTAACATACTTTTTGCTCTTCTTTGGGCACCCCATTTTCTCCTAGTAGTCAAAATTTAAACAATTTTTTTTCATTGAAGAAACCTTTTCAATATAGCATATATTCCAAGTTTCCTCAAACTCCGATATGCAGAAGAGGTTCTACATATCTCTAAATAGTGTAATTGTAATTATAACCCTGACAATTAATATATGTTTTGCGATGATACATTGTACTAAAAATAAGATACATTTTATGATTAGTTACATAAAATAGCAAATTTTATTATACGTATAATACAAATACATTCTGTCAAAAAAGCATTGGGACACACTACCAGTTCATAGATTTGTGTCGTAATATTTTACTTAAACATATAAATGAAACCAAAAAGAAGTAAAAGTTATTTTGTTAAATACAAATAATAATCATTTGAACAAAACTCATACATTAATGCAATTATGGTTAAAATTGAAAATTAAAGAAATCGAATTAAAAAATGTGCCCAAAAAAGTATTGGGACACTTCCCAATAAATTAAAAAAACAATTCAAACTTAGAAATTAATACCTTGTTGGGCCCTTCTTGCTTTTTATAATGTCTCGAAGTCTATTTGGCATGGATTGGATCAATTTTTTTAAACAAAACGATCTATCGATTTTGATCCACTCTTCCACCAAATATTTTCTTAAATCCTACTTGTTAGAAATTTGGTGCTCATATAATTTTTGCTGTAAATAATCTCACACATGTTCAATGGAATTAAGGTCTGGACTTTTTACAGGGGTTTTAGTAACACTAGGACAGTGGTATAGAGGACACATTACTTGCAAATATCTGCAGTATGTTATGGGTCAGTATCTTGGTACAATTTAAAATACCCTGAGATTCCCAGCTTGCTCGCACTTTGCTCTAAATTTCGCTTGAGAATGTCAAAATAGACATATTTATTCATTATACCATCAATAAAATGTAAGTTCGTGAAACCAGAGCTTATGCCATGCAGCCCCAGACAATTTGTTACCCCTTACATATTTGACAGTAGGCCGTAAATTTTTGACATGTGTTGCTGTTTTTGATTTCCACCAAACTTTTTGCTTGCCATCCGATCCGAAAATGTTACATTTGCTTTCATCAAAAAAAATTATATTTTGCCAATATTCTGTTGGCTGTCTTACATACATTTTAGCAAATGTCAACCTAGCTTGTCTATTTGCTTTGATGCTGTAAGGCTTTCTTTTAGGTATTCTGCCATGATACTTATGCTTTCTTAAAACATTTCTAACAGTTTCAGGATTTATTGATTTTCGGGATCTACTTTTAAATTGCAAAGTCATTTTTACTGCACTAGTTCTTGGATTAGTGTGTACTTGTCTCACAATCCACCTCTCTTCACGTTCATTAAATATCCTTGAACACCCTGATCTGTGCTTGATTTCAACACTGTTTGTTTTCTTGTGTGTGTGTGTGTGTGTGAACCTGTAAATAATGTTAAAAACAGTAGACTCAATTGCAAGATTTTTATAAAGCGAATTGATTTCCCCTCTTTCCACTGACTTATTACGAGATTCACACATCAACCGTTATATCTTTGCTTCTCGCCATTTTTTCTATAAATAATCTTATCTGTTGAAACATTTGTGTTTTAACTTTTAGTCTAAAAATGTAGTGTGTAATTAAATTCTATTGATGCGCTGTGTATTTGTCAAATTTCTGATTTCAAAAGTGTCCCAATACTTTTTTAACTCCAGTGTGCCTTTGAATTATATTTAAAAAGATAGATCAAGTTATAATTCTATAATACTAATAAAAATTGATGATTGATGAAAATTATGATTGAAAATATTGTGTCGAAAATATTGAAAATTTGAGAAGCAGTTCCCTAATTCTAATGTCTATATTTTGTCGGCCTTGAATTTGCGTATGCTATGAATGATAATAGTATCCTTCTATAGCAAATTTCCTACAGTGTATTGCACTCATTACCAAAATTAAGGTCACAAACATGTCTGCCAATCTAATTTTAAATTGCCACCAGTACAACTGGAAGAATTTGTATTTATATATTTTGAAAAATGGGTAGTACACACAATATCAACTTTTGGCAGGAAAATAAGTTATTCAACGTTAGTTTTTGCAAAACTACTGGATTGAGACTGTTTAAGTTAATTTTACCTGTAGTTCTGTGAATTTTGCATTAAAAAAAGTTAGTCTGTTTGCAGTGAGAATTACTTCTTATAATCGCTTAGATCAGGGGTACTCAACCTTTTTTTCTACTGGGCTGCATATATACATATGTCAGCCATTTCACGCGGGCCACATACATATGTTAGCTAATTCACGCGGGCCGCAACATGAGGTTAAACGGGAGGGGGGCAAATGCTTTAAGACCACGATAACATTAGAAATTTAAAACATGGAAAATTAATCAAAATATTATAACTCCTCTTCTTTCCGTTTTTTAATTATTATTTTTTTATATATTTTTTTATTTCTGTCACTAACACTAAATAAAAAGTATTTAAGAAACACTCTTTCACAAATTCTGCATCAGTAAACGGTATCATATGATTACAAATAACATAACAAACTTCATAGGATTTCTTTGTTACCGCTGCGATATTATCACTGACAAAACGTTTTGCTGTTGCAAATATTATTCAAGAAAGCCTATTTATTACTTCTTGAAAGATATCTTCGGAAGATATCTTATTGAATCATTCCTGTTTATTGATATTTTTTAAATACAGCACTTTCTTGACAAATCAAACAACTACCGATCCATGCTTGATTTCACTACAAAGTAGTCAACCTCCAAATCGTCTTGAAATGACATATTTTCTTCGAATATTTTTCCCTTGTAAGATATGAAAGGTACAATACATCCATACAATTATCGCTACTCCACTGTTTCCACTTATCACTAACTGTAACCATTACAAATAGAAAAAGAAAAAAAAAACTCAATTCGTACCCATAAAACACCAAGAGCAAAAAGCAAATTTGATGTATTTGATTTCATGACAAAGAATTTTCCACAAAATTTTTATTACAATGATAAGTGAATTTTTCAGAGCAATGGTCCATGACCGGAGCACTTAAAAAGGCTCGGTGGGCCGCAATTTGAGTATCGCTGGCATAGATGATTCCTTAAGATTGATAATTTTTGCCAGGCCTTAAGTTGGTCATTTCAGTCTCAAGCGGAGAGGATTTATGGTTACAAGGGCACCGATATCCTTCTCTCGGCTGTGTGTGTGGAATCAATTCCAAACAGGTAGTACTGTCACAAAGAAGGTCCACTAAGACCAACCACAGAGCAATGACGCTGCTTGGCAATAAGCGCATGACGACGGCTCCTAATATTGCTCGTGACCTTGCTGCTGAATCTTGAAAAAGAATTTTCACGCAGTCTCAGATGTCTTGCAGAAATTGTCCTATAAGCTTAGCGTCCACATTTGTGAGTCCCTTTGAATGCATCCATCAGGAAAGACCTATTATTGTTTAACCGAAAACATGAGTTAACACAAGAAGGAGGGCGTATTCTTTTCAGTGATGAGTCGAGATTCACCAGAGCTTGATAATAACTGAAGTAAAAGATGTGTATTAAAATACCCAAATGAAAAAAAATATATATGTGGCTAGAAAATGAAGCTTCTAAAAATTAAACTAATACCAATTAACAACAGAATTTATTTCCCTATCATATAACACTAATATTTATTCAATTTATGGATTTTTTTCAACACCAGTACTTTTATAACTATTTTACAGACATTTAATCTGAATTAAAAAACCAACTATTAATAATAAACGATGCTGCGAAACACTGCATAAACTTAAACCTCAGCATTAATTATTTTGTACCATTCACACACAAACGCGGTTGTGTTTGGAAAGAATATTCTAACGTTACTCGGACAGAGAGATATTTAATACGTTTATTACAATTTGCCTCATATTATATAAACAAGTAGTGAAAAATATTTCTTATAGTTAGCTATATTACTAATAAATAGATAATTTATTCTCTAAATGAGTCTCCTTTTACGAATTGCCCCACTTAGGAATCAAATTGCCCCTTTGTGGGCAGTGTTGCCAGATCGTGCGATTTTTCGCTAATTTTGCTACTTTTTAAAACTTTCCGCTACTTTTTTATCCTATTGCTACTTCGCGAATTTTATGCTACTTCACTTGAAGATCCCGCTACTTTGGGCTACTTTCAACCATTTATAAAAGTATTAGAACAAGTTTCGAAAAAAAAAATAGTAATAGTTCTTTAGTTTCTAAAGAAAACATGAAGTTGCAATATGTTTTACCATTCCGAAACGACACGAAAAGCAGTAATTTCTCCCTCTCGCCACCGCCAAGTATCAGAGCCTATCCATGCGGGACTCTCCTATTTTACCACTCTTTTTCCACTGCAAGTGGTAGAAAAAAAGAAATAATAGGATTTTTTCTAATACCGATAGAAGCATGAAAATGAAACACGTAATATTCTTAAAAAACAGGCTTGGAGAGAATTTCTACATAAATATTAAGCTGGAAAGTAATTGTGAAAGGACAAATTTTTATAGAACTAAGTATATTGTATAATTATCATCAACGGTACTGCATTGAATTAAAGAATAAAAATCTATTTTTGTAATTAACTTACATTGCATCACTAAACTTATAAAAAATTGCCTACAATGACAAAAGTAAGCACTCGTCATCTAGAGAGATTATGTGATAAAAATCTGATTAAATCCGTTTTGAAAGGTTTTTACCTAGATTCAGTGGCTCGGACTACCTCGCATTACGGGTGGCCCAGGGATTCTAGGGGGCGCAAAGCCTGACTGACGCCAAGAACATATTAGGGCTTGGGGCTCTAAAACTGACTTTGCAAGGGGCCCTAATATTCTCCGTTGCGCCACCACCTGAATTCCTCTCTTTCCAATCAACTACTTCCTTCAACTACCGTTACTTAAATTAATACAAGGATAAAATTAAATATTGTTGAATTACAGCTGTGCCAATTTTAGCAGAATTTGAGTGGATTAATTTGTTCTTTCAAAGTGATCATGTTGATCATTGCAAATTACTGAATGCATTTTTGAATCCATTTTTAAGATATTTAGCAATATTTGCTTTAAAGCCTTACAACTTACTAATAAGTAATGCTTCTGTAGAAAGGGCATTTTCCAAAGTGACGTCAAAAAAGACAAAATTAAGGAATCGAATGTGCCTCGAACTGTTATAGTCATTTTCAGAATCAAAATCACTTTGGAAGAATGAGGGACTTGCTGCCTTGATTTCATTCCATCGCTACAAATGCTTCAATACAATTCAGAAATTTGTATAAAAGACAAAGCCGATCACGATATTTAGCAGGAAGAATTTGAATGTATTTTAAATGAATTAAATAATTTATGCAATTTAACGTAGTTTTACAACATTAAAAAAATTATATTTATGAATTTCAAGAGAAAATCGATTCGCTACTTTTTGCTACTTTTTTTCCCTCTTCGTGCTATTTTGCTGCATACGTTTCTGGCAACTCTGCTTGTGGGACGTAGGCCACGCAATGAGAAACACTGGGGGGAGGGCGTAAACGCTTTCTTTTCATTATTTAAATCTACTATTAATATTATCTTAAAAGGCTCTACTTTAACTCGGGAAAAGTAGAAATAGATAGTAATTCCTAACCATACCGTTGTGTCTATTCGAAGACAATATTTTTAAGATACCTTCATGCGGTTATAAAATTCCTCTTATATTTCAAAACAACATTAAAATTTCTATATTGCTTAAAAGTTTAATTGAAGATAAAAAGAATCGAAAAATTTATTTTTGTAATCAAGATTTATTTTTAATCTTATTTGCTTTCAACTAACATAAACAAAAGAAAATTGAACCTTTTTTTTAAAAAAAAATAGAAATGTATACGATAAACAATAGAAAATAACAGTTTTTCTCAAGTAGTTTTTCCAGATACTTGAAAAATAACTTTTTGTCATCTTCTTTCGAAAAAAAATGCCTTTTTTTTTTTTATTCAACTGGAGTGATATCAGACACAACGTAAGTACGAATCGGCTGGTTCATGATTATCATGTGTTATGAAGTTTCACCATTATCAAGCAGAATGGTATGTATTTTTCTCTTATCTCTCGTTAATGACAAAAACGTTTTCCATTTGTTTTTATATTTTTAAAAACAAAGTCTAAGGGCTTAAGGACTATTGCAAATTTTTCAATTTTATGAAAAAAATATATGTGTGTTAAAGCCTTAAATTTCTGAGCATTTTGATAGCAAAATTTTGTTGATACTGTGGAAACTTCCGAAGTTTTTGGGAAATAACTCGTGAAACATTAACAAAAACAAAACTCCTATCTCTTTCCTATCTTTAATTTCATTTTCTCAAAAAAAAAATAAAATAAAATAAAAATAATGAATTAGCTTCCGCGCAGAATTTCTAAGAAATTATTTATGATACCAATTTGAAATTTCATACACGTGTTCAAAATAAGGCTTTTCGTAACTTATAGAACAATTAAAAAAAAAAAACCCAATTTAATAGAAGTTTTTTATTTGAGTTTTAATTTATTTTTTTTCTTAAAGTTTTATGCCTAGTGGTCGAGTGGCAGCGTATTGCGCTTCCACATCACTGGTCCGGGCTTTATTCCCGTGCTGGGAAAGTCGACTCAGCCTTTCATCCCTACTGCAGTAGGCCGATAAATGAGTACCAAGCTTGTTTGGGGATTTAAACATTGTGAGTATCACTTTAGATTGACCACCTAAACGGGACATCTGCTCATGCACCTTAGCACCCAATGGTCATGTATACTGGGATGAGTACAGTAAGCCCATGGGCTGTTGCGCCACTAAATTTGAGTTTTCTTAAAATTTTAAAATTTTCGCTATAATCCAGTGTTTCTCAAACTGTGGGGCGCCCCCCTAGGGGGCGTGATAACCCTACAAGGGGGCGCGAGTATATCAAAAAGTCGAAAGCAAAAAATTATTTAAAAAAGTTATTAATTTACTGCAAATAAGTGTAACAAAATACGTTCTAACATAATAAGAAATTAAAATACACACTTACATTGATATAATGCACTTAAAAATGTATCACAGTATTACACAATGTGTTTCATAATTAATTTAACAGCACTAAGTGAAGAACAAGTTTAATAATTACCAGTGGTCTTATGGGCATGCCATAAAATTATATATGAAATTTAATACTTATCTTGATAATTTGTACGGTTTATAATAAAATCCGTATTACAGCTTTAGAGTCAAAGTACATTATTATTGTTTTCAATATATTACTGTATAAGGGGGGCGCGATGAAAATTATGACTGAAAATTGGGTCACGAATACTGAAAATTGAGAAGCACTGCTATAATCGAATTAAAAAATATTTTTTTTCTCTAAATTCCTTAAAAGTTAGTATAATTTCAAACGTGAACATTTTTATACCAAGCAAAATTACTTTTGTAAGTTTTGATCAATTTTGTATTTCAGAATCCTGCATGGTGTAAAATACTAATTTTCATATTTTTGAAAAATTTTCCAATTCATATTTTTTTTATAAATTGTTTAATTTTTTCTCAACTTCTCTCAAAATTTGAAAAGTAATGTAAATATATATAATTATCAAATGGTAAAAATTTCAAATGATTGTTTTATTTTATTGCTAAGTTACATTGGTTTAAAGAAGGATGTTTTTTTTCATTTACACGGGTATTTGTTAAGGGGTATCTGTTAAGACCCTTTAGAGATAGACTAGATATTAACTTGAGAAGAACGTAAAAACAATTACAATTAGCGTGGTTCGATTTAAAAATAAAAAGACAAAATTATGTCAGGTAGGATTATAACTAAAATATAAACTGAATGTAGTGATGGAAAATCAATAATATTTTATCTGTTTCAAATTAGTATCATTCCAAGAATAGAATTAGAATATTTTATATATTTCAACTTCATTTACTCTACGAACCGCGATTTTCCAGGTTTTTTTCGTATGGTTCTGGAATTTCTTATTACAAGATAACAAATTTTTCTTTATATTATAAAATCGCTGTTTTTTATTCACTGTTTTCTAGAAATATTTGATTCATACCCTCACACAAAACGTTGAGTATATTCAGTTGAAAATAAAAGCACATGAAAAAAGAATAAGGAATAAAGAATGAATAAGAAGCGAAAAATCATTCAGAATAAAGACATAGAATCATACTTTACCCGGTTCTTTAACCTTTTCGGTCAATGGAAAATCTTTCTCAAATTCCTCAGAGAAATACCGAGTCTTCCTGGAGGGGAAAAGCAACCTCAAAAAGAAAAGCGGATTCTTACGAATAAAAGAATTTTTGAAATTCAAATGAGAATCCTCTTCCTTTTCCACAGGTTCTTTTCGCAGGCGGAATTTGGTCTCGTCTGGCAAACCGACCGTTTGGTGCAGCATACGGGAGTTTCGTTTGATTTGGTCTTTCTTACTTTAATTAATTATCATGTCCTTACTTGGAATTTCAAAACAAATGTATTTAGATAAAAGTGTTTAAGAAGACGCTATATTAAGGCACCATTCAAGATAAGGATTTTTAAGTGAAGTGAGCTTTTGTTGAAGTAAACATTGAAGTATAAAGTGTTACATTTTTAGTCACTCAATTTTCAGTTATGTAATTAGCCATAGATATTCGACTTTTAACCTTGTTTGTATAAAACGTATAAAATATTTTTAACCCCTTAACCCAGCGATGCTCAACCTGCGGGCCGCATGTGGCCCTTTGCACTAACAAATTAAATCCTTTAAGAACAATGAATCAAAATTTAGTGAGAAATTCTATCAATCACATATATCAATTTGTTATCGATGTCATGCTGTCACGAACCCACGCCCTACGGCACCGTCGCTAACCACTATACAGGATTGGCGGCATACACAACTCTGACCACAGTCGACAGGGGAAACTTATTTTCCAACTCAGCCTCGTAATAACACTGAATTCTCTTATATATATAGTTTGATATTCACTATCAAGTACTTAAGTTAACTTAAAAATTTCCAGACATTATTTTCGTTTGTACTACTTTATTCTCATCACTATTTTTCTCTATCATTCACTTCATCTTTGGGGGATACCTCTAATTTCAAATTAGAAATCACTGAAATCTTTTTAAAGCAATTTCTCATTGTGTTCAATGATTAGAATGGGCTTGTGTTCTCACTCCCTCAATCATAGACTTTCTACTTAAATTAGAGTGATACGCTTTAAAAGCAAATATGCTCGAATGCCTACCGGACATAATTTGTGTTAGCTAAAAAATCTGAGATATCATCATTTTCATATGTCTTAATAATGCATCAATGTCCAAAGTATAACTCTGTATTCAAAACTGGTTTAATTAAAGCCCCATTTATGTCAAACGTACCGTCCAATTGCCTATAAGTTCTTTGAAGATATCGTAACGACACTATGGTTGTCTTTCCATTGAACTAATACACTGGAAACGAGAAAGATAAATTGTCTGGCTTTGCTACTTGTTTAATGTAATGCCAGTTGCATAATAGAAAAGCATATTATGATCGATGTTAACATTTGCTTACCTTTAAAACTTTTTCGTTTGAATTCCTGATATAAGAATTTTGTAAGCAACATTTCGAGAAGAGATTGATTAATTTTAATGGTTCTTGTTGATTTTATAAATTTAAAAGATTTTTTTTGAAAACAAAAGTCATTTTATACACCACACACACACACACGCATGCACAATAATATCACATCGCATTATTAATAGACACACAATATCATCAATAAGTATATATATATATATATATATATATATATATATATATATATATATATATATATATATATATATATATATATATGTGTGTGTGTGTGTGTGTTTTACAGTCTAATAAAAATAAAAATAATCTTAGGAAATTTATAATTTTTTTTTAAAAAAAACTTTTATACATTCTTGCATTGTGTAATACTCTGTAGATTGTAAATTGAGAATTGTTAAATTTTTATGAAGTACAATATATATCAATTATTTTGAAAATAACTGAACTTTGATCACAATTTTTGGTAGTCAAATGTGATACACTTGCATTACTTCCTGAATTACACAAAAATTCTTCATGATCAAAAACAAGAAACTGGATTTACTTTCCGTTTATTGACTACTTCGGACATCCTTATAAAACTTCCTTTCATGCTTAATTGCCACGAGAAATACTCATTTAATAATTTTCTTCCTATAATTAAGTCTTGCACTAACACATTTTCTAACTATTATCAATCACATACAATCCTGTTATACTATAAGCTCGTAAATATTTACGCTAATTTATTCTAACAACAGGAACTCCAATCTATTCCAAGAAAACTAAAATTTAAATTGAAATTCCCGTCTTGAGACAGACTGTTTAAACTTCTTTGGTTTAACTATTTATTAGGATTTAATGTTCGCTTGGTATTAAGCAAATTGAATCTCTTTTTATAGTAAAGGGACGTTTAATACACTATCAGAAATCGTAAGTGATTATTATAAGCGATAGTTTCTTTTTGCAAATGCAATGTTTGTAAAGTACCCCATAAGCATATTATATTTTCTTCCTCAAGAAATTCAATTTAGGCCTAACGGTTTGAATTTTCTTAACTTTTCGGAAAATTTACTGCATTATACGATCGATGCCACTTTTTGAAAAAACTTGTTTTAATGAAGGAAATATTTTCAGCATTTAATAATTTTTTTCCACCTCGTAAAAGTAATTAATGCAATCATTGTTTATTCTTCCCCACTATGACTTTTTATCAGTTAATTTATATATACCGGTTGATTCGTACTAGTGCGTGATCAATTTTAAAAAGCATTCTAACTATTTATGGTGAATTTCTATCCTTAAATGGTTTTATTTTAAAAACGAAACATTCAAAATTATTAATCTAACCATTTTTTATTAGTGGATGTAAATTATAGTACCGGAAATATCACCCCTCAAACCCGAACAAAGTTTTAAGGCTTTGAAAGTTGTTTGTTGGAAATTTGTTATAAAAAAAAACATTTAAAAATCAAAAAGATATTTTTCTACTGTATTTCATTCAAACTTTGTAACGAAATAAAATTTGGCTCGCAATCAAAAAGCTCAAGGGAAAAAATGCGAACGAAAGGAAGTCCTTAATGAAAAAGAAAAAATAAAGAAGTTGAAAATATTGATCGCTATAGAAAATCCTCTGCTTCAAAGAACCTTGGCAAATAAACTACAGATATCGCAACCGACAATGTGTCGTCAGATAAAAGAAAATTGGCTATAAAAAGGTGAATAAAAAGCTCCGTCGTCAAATGTCTGCAAAGACTGTAGAACCAATGAGGAAAACGTTCTTGACCTATGTATTTAATGTTAAGCAAAAGTGTATACAAACATGAATAACTTCGGATAAAGCACTCGTTTTTCCTGTAATTTGCAACTGGTGAAACGAAGATGCAACCTATTTCTTGAAGACGCAGCTCATTTGGAAAAGACAAGTGAGCAGTCAGGGTGTTATGGTATGGTTGGAAATGTCCTCTCAAAGCTTACAAACCACTTTTGTATCGAACCAAAGGCTAAAATTGATGTTGCATACTATCAGCAAAAAGTTGGAAGCACATGATCAAAGAAAGTAAACGTCTTTACCTTCGAGGAAAGCTTTTTTTCCACCAAGATTCTGCGCCAAGTCCTACAAGCAGCAAAATCAACTATAAAAGGGCTAAAAAAAATAAAAATAAATAAATTTTCGCTTTATGAGAAATAGCTATCTCTCATCCTGACTGTGCTCCTTGCCAATATTTTTTATGGGAGAAAAACAATTAAATAGATGTAAAGTAAGAACTTTCCAAAAAAAGGCTTCAAAAAGCAACCAAAGAGGAAGAAAAAATCCCTCCAAAATGTAAGTGTTCCAGGAAACTCTTGGTTTAGCTTAACGTTTACTTAAAGTTTACTATGCCAAAGGAACACACACTGAAAATTTCCTGCAAATAACTTTATTCAATAAAAATTATGATTCTCAAAAAATGGTCACACTTTTAAAAAAATCAACCAGTAGTTTGTGGCGGTGTGATATCTATATGAATCAGTACCTCAACATCACGCGAAGACGATCGTTTTGGCGTGATTGGTTAACACTGAGTCTTCGGGAATGGAAGGTACCCAGAACGAACCTTCCTCCTTCATTGCGACCGGCCGTGCAAAGGAACCGCACCTTCACACGCCGCAGTCGTGGCGCCTTCTATCCACCACAAAGCAACTAAGCCGTCAAACATTGACGCAAATAAGCCGTTACTTCAAAAGTCGTTCCCACAAATGACGCAATTCTCAAAGCCGTTCCCGCACGAATGACGCAACCCACTGGCGAGACGCAACTGCTTACATGCTCGCCAAGTACGAATATGGTATTGTTTTGGTTCTGCCTTATTCACCGGAAACACTGGCAGGGGGGGAGTATGTGGCGGTGTGATATCTATATGAACTAGTACCACCATCACGCGAAGACGATCGTTTTTGGTGTGATTGGTTAAGTACTTCACGTTCGGAACGGAAGGTACCTGGTGAACGAACCTTCCTCCTTCAAGATCTTTATCGCATGCAGAACAAATATCAATTTTAGAGTGATAATACTCAAAATTAGAAATATGGTAAGTATGTCAGTGTGTATTTTTTTTACGTGCCTCTATGAACGACAGCGACGAGCATCTTAATTTTGAACCATGGCCAATTAATGGACTTATTTCACACCTGAGCCATCCACCTCTCCAAGCTAACATAACACTCAAATAGGAGGACCTTAGCCTCGATAGGCTTAGAGTGCTTCAGAACCCTCCTCCCCCCTTACATGGTGGGTGTTTAGTAGTATAAGGGCTCGAACTCATGGCAGTCACACATCAGTGAATTCATGATCATAACTTCCATGCCACCGTGGCAGCAGTAGAAAAAGGCAATATCTAAGTATCGGTGATAATACAACTTCTACGCAGGTATGGCTAAATTAGCTTTCATTTCAAGCTTCCCAATGTTACAATTAAATAAATGTCCAGATTTTATAGCAATCTTAACAAAGCAAAAAGTATTTTTCTCGATATTTAATATCAAATAACATCCTAAATTTGTACTTTTCATCAGTTCTGAATGACGGATATTAAGTTTAATAATTTTCTTCTATTTCCTATCTCAGTAAAATAATCATTAACAATTTTAGCTCTTGAAAATCCTCAGTGACACAGAACCATTTTATTAATTTGACTCAAGAATTAAATCAAACCATTTAATAATAACTACTGAATTCTTAAGTATTCTTCCAAAGTTTAAAAATCGTAAGAAGTCACAGGAGAATATTCGAATGAATTCTGAAGTAAGACTAAAAAGTAGGAAAAAGTTCTGAAATGAAAACAATTTAGAAAACAAAATTTTACATTAATCTGAATTTCATTTTACTTTAATACTGTACGAATTATTTTGCTACGTGGATTTGGATAAATTTGTTTTTATTTTGTGTGTGAAACATCCTTTAAAACAATTATTTTTTTAAATCTCTAGTGACTCACCATTCCATATTTGTCCTGAAACCACAAATCTTAAAAACGGATATTCCCATACATATATATATAAAATTTGTGTATTCTACATTTTGTAAATTAAAAACCAGGAATAAGTAAAACAATCGAAATAAAAGACTGTGAATATTATGCATATTAACTATACATGCAGCAGTGGATTTGTGAAAACAAGATGTGTTAAGAACTAGAATTGTTCTTTTGGAATTAACGATACCTTCTTTAAATCTTAGGTAGTGAGTTGTAAATCGGTATCAATCTCTGAAGAGACATAATAATTTAATAAATCAGTATAAAATGTAACAAATGCAAGTTGAAACTAAATAATTCCCTAAATTTAGATATATTCCTTTTATTCAAAGTGGTCGTACTTCGAGTTATATAGATAAGTACATATTAAAAGCGATTGTCAATATTGTTTTTATGTAGAATTTAAATCTTTTATTTTTTACTGCGTTTACAAACTAAATTTAAAACATGGTTTTTACTTCAGATCATTGAATATTTTGTATGAACAACAGTTGATAATTTTACGTAGGTTGTCAAGAAAATTCAACATAATAGCACTATACCTATATTTATAAAATAAAACAACTTGAAAAATAAAAGTGCACACACACACACACACACACACAATACACACACACACACACACACACACACACACACACACACACACACACACATTCATGTATCTTATTATTTTTAAAGTTGATTATATCTATTTCTTATTCGCTTTTAACCCTTTTATTTACCGCATTACATTTTACTGCAACTTTTTTTCGTGCAATATTTTTTCGAATCACTACATGGAAAATTATGTGATATACATAAATAAAAATACTTATTTTGGGGAAATTAATTCGTTAGAGCTTAATTAATGAAATGGGTACTTTAAAGTACCGTCAGCCTACAAAGGTCTAAAATATTTCATAATACGAAAACACCGAATGGCTCTTTTTTACCCAGTTTTAACCTTTTAAAAATGTATTAAAAAAACCAGAGAACATTAATATGTTGCAGCACAAAATATTTACTTTTAAAGGTTATTAAATTTTTAAAAAATAAATTATTTCATTTTTTACACATAAAAACAGCTTTTTTTTCGCATAAACTTAATTTGATGATATTTACAAAATTAAAACCTAGTTTTTTCTTTCATTAATACACAAAAATTCATTACATGCTGTGCATTCTGGAGTGAGGTTTCGGTTGATTGTTTTTTAAAGCACTGCATCTTGGGTTAGGAAATGCTGCATTTTCTTAACATGAACTCTTGCACCTTGAGTCTTGTTCAGTCTCCTGATCGTCATCTTGGCTAGAATCTAACGAAAAATTCCAGCAGATTATTTGCTGGGACTACTTCATTCGAAAATCGTCAGTTACACAATTCACTGATTTCCAGGTGGTAGTTCTGTGTGCAAACCAATGCCTCTTGAGAAAACGGATCTTTTTCTCTCAGATATTCTAAAAAGGAAAATAATTTTTACAATAGCACCTTGAAAATCTCCTATTATTGTTAAATCTCAGTTACACATACAGAACTTAAAATGCTGTTAATTTTTGAAAAATAAATAGATATTTCATTTAAATGTGGCAAAAAACAAGTTCAGATTAAAAGTTTACAATTTTTGAAAACGTTAAAAGCACAAAAAGCAAAACAAATAAGTTGCTAAAGAAGAAATGCTAAACAAGTAACATAAAAAGTTTTTAAAGTCAATTCCTACTTAAATCAACAAAGAAAAATTTTTATTTTAGCTACTTTTTATGTAAATAGTTACACGTTTCTCAAGTTTCTTTCACGTCACAGGATATGGATCTGCAATAGATCCTCCTCCATCCTGTCTGATGCTATTTTGGCGCTGACAAGTGGAAAACCTTGGAGAGGGAAACACAAAGCTCACTAGTTTGGTAGGAGTAATGCAGGTGAATGACGTCACAGTCTAGGGTTTTACAGTCTAAAAAATAAAAATAATCTTGGGAAGTTTATAATTTTTTTTTAAAAAAAACTTTTATACATTCTTGCATTGTGTAATACTCTGTAGATTGTAAATTGAGAATTGTTAAATTTTTATTAAGCACAATATATCAATTATTTTGAAAATAACTGAACTTTGATCACAATTTTGGTAGTCAAAATGTGATACACTTGCATTACTCTGAATTACACAAAAATTTCTTCATGATCAAAAACAAGAAACTGGATTTACTTTCCGTTTATTGACTACTGGATATCCTTATAAAACTTCCTTTCATGCTTAATTCTATAAGCACGAGAAATACTCATTTAATAATTTTCTTCCCTATAATTAAGTCTTGCACTAACACATTTTCTCTTAACTATTATCGTAATCACATACAATCCTGTTATACTATAAGCTCGTAAATATTTACGCTAATTTATTCTAACAGGAACTCCAATCTATTCCAAGAAAAACTAAAATTTAAATTGAAATTCCCGTCTTGAGACAGACTGTTTAAACTTTGGGTTTAACTATTTATTAGATTTCCACGTTCATGGTATTAAGCAAATTGAATCTCTTTATAGTAAAAGGGACGTGCTTAATACACTATCAGAAATCGTAAGTGATTATTATAAGCGATAGTTTCTTTTTGCAAATGCAATGTTTGTAAAGTAATTCCATAAGCATATTATATTTTCTTCTCAAGAAATTCAATTTAGGCCTAACGGTTTGAATTTTCTTAACTTTTCGGAAAATTTACTGCATTAACGACTGATGCCACTTTTTTGAAAACTTGTTTTAATGAAGAAATATTTTTCAGCATTTAATAATTTTTTCCACTCGTAAAAGTAATTAATGCAATCATTGTTTATTCTTCCCCATTATGACTTTTTATCAGTTAATTTATATATACCGGTTGATTCAAAATTAGTGTGATCAATTTTAAAAGCATCTAACTATTTATGGTGAATTTCTATCCTTAAATGGTTTTTATTTTAAAAACGAAACATTCAAATTATTAATCTAACCATTTTTATTAGTGGATGTAAATTATAGTACCGAAATATCACCCTCAAACCCGGAACAAAGTTTTAAGGCTTTTGAAAGTTGTTTGTTGAAATTCTGTTATAAAAAAACATTTAAAAATCAAAAAAGATATTTTTCTACTGTATTTCTATCTAAACTTTGTAACGAAATAAAATTTGGCTCGCAATCAAAAGCTCAAGGGAAAAAATGCGAACGAAAGGAAGTCCTTAATGAAAAAGAAAAAATAAAGAAGTTGAAAATATTGATCGCTATAGAAAATCCTCTGCTTCAAAGAACCTTGGCAAATAAACTACAGATATCGCAACCGACAATGTGTCGTCAGATAAAGAAAATTGGTTATAAAAAGGTGAATAAAAAAGTCTGTCGTCAAATGTCTGCAAAGACTGTAGAACCACGAGGAAAACGCTCTTGACCTATGTATTTAATGTTAAGCAAAAGTGTATACAAAACATGAATAACTTCGGATAAAGCACTGTTTTTCCTGTAATTTGCAACTGGTGAAACGAAGATGCAACCTATTTCCCTTGAAAAGACGCAGCTCATTTGGAAAAGACAAGTGAGCAGTCAGGTGTTATGGTATGGTTGGAAATGTCCTCTCAAAGCTTAACAAAACCACTTTTTGTATCGAACCAAAGGCTAAAATTGATGTTGCATACTATCAGCAAAAAGGTTGGAAGCACATGATCAAAGAAAGTAAACGTCTTTACCTTCGAGGAAAGCTTTTTTTCCACCAAGATTCTGCGCCAAGTCCTACAGCAAAATCAACTATAAAAGGGCTAAAAAATAAAAATAAATAAATTTTCTTACTTATGAGAAATAGCTATCTTCATCCTGACTGTGCTCCTGGCGAATATTTTTTTATGGGAGTACTTAAAAAACAATTAAATAGATGTAAAGTAAGAACTCTCCAAGGGCTTCAAAAAGCAATCAAAGAGGAAGTTAGAAAAATCCCCTCCAAAATGTTCCAGGAAACTCTTTTGGCTTAGCTTAACGTTTACTTAAAGTTTACTATGCTAAAGGAAAACACACTGAAAATTTCAAGTAAATAACTTTATTCAATAAAAAATTATGATTCTCTAAAAATGGTCACACTTTTTAAAAATCAACCAGTAGTTTGTGGCGGTGTGATATCTATATGAACTAGTACCAACATCACGTGAAGACGATCGTTTTGGCGTGATTGGTTAATTACTCGAGTTCGGAATGGAAGGTACCCAGAACGAACCTTCCTCCCTTCATTGGTGACCCTGGCCGTGCAAAGGAACCGCACCCTTCACACGCCGCAGTCGTGGCGCCTTCTATCCACCACAAAAGCAACTAAGCCGTCAAACATTGACGCAAATAAGCCGTTACTTCTCAAAGTCGTCTCACACAAATGACGCAATTCTCAAAGCCGTCTCGCACGAATGACGCAACCCACCAAGTGACGCAACTGCTTACATGCTCGCCACGAATATGGTATTGTTTGTTCGCCTATTCACCGAAACACTGGCAGGGGAGTATGTGGCGGTGTGATATCTATATGAACTAGTACCAACATCACGCGAAGACGATCGTTTTTGCGTGATTGGTTAAGTACTCACGTTCGGAACGGAAGGTACCCAGAACGAACCTTCCTCCTTCAAGATCTTTATCGCATGCAGAACAAATATCAATTTTTATAGAGTGATAATACTCAAAAATTAGAAATATGGTAAGTATGTCAGTGTGTATTTTTTATGTGGCTCTATGAACGACAGCGACGAGCATCTTAATTTTGAACCATGGGCAATTAATGGGACTGACACACCTGAGCCATCCACCTCTCCAAGCTAACATAACACTCAAATAGGAGGACTTTAGCCTCGATAGGCTTAGAGTGCTTCAGAACCTTCCTCCCCCCTTACATGGTGGGTGTTTAGTAGTATAAGAGCTCGAACTCATGGCAGTCACACATCAGTGAATTCATGATCATAACTTCCATGCCACCGTGGCAGCAGTAGAAAAAGGCAATATCTAAGTATCGGTGATAATACAACTTCTACGCAGGTATGGCTAAATTAGCTTTCATTTCAAGCTTCCCCAATGTTACAATTAAATAAATGTCCAGATTTTATAGCAATCTTTACAAAGCAAAAAGTATTTTTCTCGATATTTAATATCAAATAACATCCTAAATTTGTACTTTTCATCAGTTCTGAATGACGGATATTAAGTTTAATAATTTTCTTCTATTTCCTATCTCAGTAAAAGTATCATTAACAATTTTAGCTCTTGAAAATCCTCAGTGACACAGAACCATTTTATTAATTTGACTCAAGAATTAAATCAAACCATTTAATAATAACTACTGAATTCTTAAGTATTCTTCCAAAGTTTAAAATCGTAAGAAGTCACAGGAGAATATTCGAATGAATTCTGAAGTAAGACTAAAAAAAGTAGGAAAAAAAGTTCTGAAATGAAAACAATGAAAAATTAAATTTACATTAATCTGAATTTCATTTTGTTTTAATACTGTAATGAATTATTTTGCTACGTGGATTTGGATAAATTTGTTTTGATTTTGTGTGTGAAACATCCTTTAAAACAATTATTTTTTTTAAATCTCTAATGACTTACCATTCCATATTTGTCCTGAAACCACATATCTTAAAAACAGATATTCATACATATATATATAAAATTTGTGTATTCTACATTTTGTAATTAAAACCAGGAATAAGTAAAATGAATTCGAAGAAAGACTAGAATATTATGCATATTAACTATAGAACATAAAAGGGCAGTGGATTTTAGAAAACAAGATGTGTTAAGAACTAGAATTGTTCTTTTTGGAATTAACGACAGGTTCTCTTAAATTCTTAGGTAGTGAAAGAAATCAAGTATCAACTTGAAGAGACATAATAATTTAATAAATCAGTATAAAATGTAACAAATGCAAGTTGAAACTAAATAATTCCCAAATTTAGATATATTCCTTTATTCAAAAGTGGTCGTACTTCGAGTTATAGATAAGTGACATATTAAAAGCGATTGTCAATATTGTTTTTATGTAGAATTTAAATCTTTATTTTTTTACTGCGTTTTACAAACTAAATTTAAAACATGGTTTACTTCAGATCATTGAATATTTGTATGAACAACAGTTGATAATTTTACGTAGGTTGTCAAGAAAAATTCAACATAATAGAATCATACCCCATATTTATAAAATAAAACAACTTGAAAATAAAAGTGCACACACACACACACACACACACACACACACACACACACACACACACACACAACACACACACACACACACACACACATTCATGTATCTTATTATTTTTAAAGTTGATTATATCTATTTATTCGCTTAACCCTTTATTTACCGCATTAAGATTTACTGCAACTTTTTTCGTGCAATATTTTTTTTCGAATCACTACATGGAAAATTAAGGGATATACATAAATAAAATACTCATTTTGGGGAAATTAATTCGTTAGAGCTAATTAATGAAATGGGTACTTTAAAGTACCGTCAGCCTACAAAGGTCTAAAATATTCTCATAATACGAAAACACCGAATGGCTCTTTTTAACGCAGTTTTAACTCTTAAAAATACTAAAAAATCAGAGAACATTAATATGTTGCAGCACAAAATATTTACTTTTAAAGGTTATTAAATTTTTTTAAGAAAATAAATTAATTGCTTTTTTACACATAAAAACAGATTTTTTTCGCATAAACTTAATTTGATGATATTTACAAAATTAAAACCCAGTTTTTCTTTTCATTAATACACAAAAATTCATTACATGCTGTGCATTCTGAGTGAGGTTTCGGTTGATTGTTTTTTAAAGCACTGCATCTTGGGTTAGGAAATGCTGCATTTTCTTAACATGAACTCTTGCACCTTGAGTCTTGTTCAGTCTCCTGATCGTCATCTTAAGAATCTAACGAAAATTCCAGCAGATTATTTGCTGGGACTACTTCATCTGAAAAATCGTCAGTTAGTACACCACTGATTTCAGGTGGTAGGTTCTGTAGTAAATCCAATGCCTCTTGAAAACGGATCTTTTTTTCTCAGATATTCTAAAAAAAGGAAAATAATTTTTATAATAATAGCACCTTGAAAATCTCCTATTATTGTTAAATTTCAGTTACACATACAGAAATTAAAATGCTGTGTTAATTTTTGAAAAATGAATAGATATTTCATTTAAATGTGTGGCAAAAAAAACAAGTTCAGATTCAAAGTTTACAATTTTTTGAAAACGTTAAAAAAAAGCAATAAAAAAAGCAAAACAAATAAGTTAAGCAAGAAGAAATGCTAAACAAGTAATATAAAAAAAAGTTTTTTAAAGTCAATTCCTACTTAAATCAACAAAGAAAATTTTTATTTTAGCTACTTTTTTATGAAATAGTTACACGTTTCTCAAGTTTCTTCACGTCACAGGGATATGGATCTGCAATAGATCCTCCATCCCCTATCTGATAAGTATTTTGGCGCTGACAAGTGGAAAACCTGAGAGGGAAACACAAAGCTCACTTAGTTTGGTAGAGTAATGCAGGTGAATGACGTCACAGTCTAGGGGTAGTAGTCTTCTGATTTCGGTGGGAAAAAAGTCCTGAGAATTTTAACAGTCAACTGGGAGCTGTAGTGTAAACACTCTCATTAGTTGATAGCAATAAATGAGAAAGCTCTCTAATGGCTGCCCTGAAGTTGGGGAAATTGAAATAAGAGATTACTTTCCTGGTGGGTGCAGCGATTAGAAAAATTTTAAAAGTCAAGAATTACAAAAATTAAAGATAAAAATATGGAGTAAAAAATTTAGAATGAATAGTTTGAATTTTCATACCTGATTTGAAGCAATACTTTAAGAGGATTATAAGAATCCCGGAGTATTTCCGGTCTCTTAGTTTTGTCATGTAATTGGTAACTTTGAATGTCTATTAAATTTAGATTACTGGTATTGGGGAGATTATTAAAAAATTTAATTGAAATAGTTACAATTAATAATATGTATATACATAGGACAGAATCACAACATTAAGTGGTAATTAATTTTTATTAATTATCATTAAAGTATCGTATTGTCATCCAAAACAATCGTGTATATAAAATTTCAGTTAAACTGAATGATTTAATACGTGAAAAAAACAAACAAACTTTTTCAAGTTTTTACACAAGTTGCCAAAATGGTGGCTAAGTCACCAAAAATGATGCCAACGTCGCTGTATTTGTAATTCTTTAAATAATTAGTTTTAATCAATTAATTATAACTAAATTATTGCAATGTCATCCAAAATAATCATGTATATAAAATTTCAGCTCAATTGAGTGCTTTAAAATGTATTTTATTAACGATTGAAAATTCCACCAAGATAAATAAATAAATATATAGAGATTGTGAGCTAATAGTAGGAATTGAAAAAGGCACAACTCTATTGCACTATAGTGATGATGCTTCAGTACAACAAAAAAAAAAGCAATAAGCTACACGGACGAAAAAAAAAGGTTGCTCTGACATTCAGTGTGCTGTCGGTACTTATAAGTACCACAAAGCAATACAACTGTAAAATTAATTACGTACACTGTTCAATTAAAATAAATAGTCAAATCGTTTTCTAAATTCTTTATTAACATACAAAAAAAGCCTCACTTATCTTTTGATAATAACTACTTTTTCGGAACAAAAAAGTCAATCTTCGCAATCCGATAAAAATGTCAGCTGAAAACTCAACTTCTGCTTTTAAACTATTTGCCTTCCCTTCTAAAATACTCATCTTAGAATCAGTGCTGGCATATATCTTGAAAAAGCGGATTTAAGAGAATATTCCTGCTAAGTATCGTCAGAGTATTAGTGAAAGTTGTTATTCTATGTAATTTTAAATTGAGTGGTATTTATAAGTACCACCGGTAGATTAAGAGTTAAATAGAGACAGTCTAAAGATATTAGCTCACAGAATCTGATCATTTTTAATTTAAATATTAGAATACGAAAAAATAAATTTTATTTGATACACTTAACAGGACACCTTCAAACACTGATTCTTTCGAAGATATTTGACAAAATTTCGTCCAACTCTTTATAAATTTTCTTCCCGATTAAAGTTAGAAAAGCAATTGAAAATCTGCATCTGATTCTTCCTCCTGCAGGTATGTAATGTTGGCTGACAACTCCAGAGTTTCGGTGGATGGCAACATGTTATCTTCTAGTTTCAACTTTTAATTGATTAATCACAATGCACAAGTTATTGGAGAACACAATTTTATTCCTTTTATCCCAAATTCTAATAATTCTCTTTACCACTTGCTGAGTGGTTAACATTTATTAACAACTCAAGGTAATGCATCATTTATCTGTCTTTACTATCGACAGTGAAAGCAGGATAACCGTCATCTATCTCTTGAGAATTGGATTGGATAAAGGACAAAACTTTATTTAATTCAATGATAAAGATACGAGCAAGTCATGGCAAAATTATTGAAGGGACCAGATATTGCATGAATGTCTAAATACTTTAGTTATCTCATTCATTAAAAAATAAAGTTTACGTTCTTAGTCAAATGATGAGATAAAATATATCTTCATTAACACGCTTTTATAGGCTTCACTTGTATGTAACGGAAGCTTTGAACTTGATTTTTACCCATTTTAAAAGATCAGATTAATTTAAAATTTTGCACCCGTGTCAAGGATCGATGACAATACAGTAATTTCATAATTTTGTTCCATTGTCCCTAACAGGATCATCAGAAATAACGATTTCCAGATTTGGTGACTAATTCCAAATCCTATTTTCATATTTGGCGACTAAAAAAATTAAGGTACAACCTTGAAGCGCATTCATATGATGCCAATGGGTATTCCAGATTCTGAAAAAGGACGCATTTTAGATTAATTCCTTCATGAATAAAAATGGTAGTTTAACTAACTAAAAAACACGATTTTATTGTAGATCAAACGAAAAAATGAATGAAAAATAAATTATACCTTAAAAAAAAACTAAAAACCACGCTTTTATGTTTAATCAAATTAAAATGTAATAAATAATTCTTAATATTTCTTACCCCAATGACATTATTTTTCCTCGTTAATCATTTTATTTTCATATTAAGAATTATTTTTACATTTTAGTTCGATTCATCATAAAAGCGTGTTTTTTAGGTTTTTTTTAAACTATAATTTATTTTCACATAATATTCCTACTGAAGTATATACCTGTATTCAGATATTATCCGCTACATATATGGCCAAGAAATATTATGAACTACTGCTTAACAGCAAACGATCTCATGGGCTGTATTATTTTCATGGTGAGTCAAAAGATTAATAATAGATTTTCTTATTTTATTCAAAAAAAACCGATTTTTTCAAATTCAGAAACTTTTCCATTAATTTTTATATTCATATTAAAACTAGTAGGAATCTTCTGAGTTTTTACATAAATAAGTTTATCCAAGTTAATTTCAATTAGTTACAAAAGAAAGATATGTTGAATTTTATTGAATAAATAGCAAGCAACTTTTTTTAGCAAAGTGTAAAAATGTACCTTATTGAAGTATTTTATTATTAAGTAGCAAGAGGCGTAGATTTTATTTGAATGTATAAATACTGTAAAATTTAAACCTTAATGAATTAAATTAGTCAAAGATTTAGATCAGTTTTGAAAATATTAACAAAAATATTAATGAGTACTATTTTTTTTTTTTAATTTGAAGAATATATTTTAATATTAATTTACAAGTTTTATATTCTACTAGCTGATTTCTTTCATAAGTAGAGATCTGCCACAAAATGGGCTTTTCGAAGATTGACCCTTAAGGAACGCTGTGGGGGATTAATGAGCGTTAAAGATAAATATTCCCGTTTTTGAAATATTAGATCTACAGATTTGAAATTTGGTAAGCATGCTCCTTTTTTACAAAAGTGGTTTTACGAAACTCGACCCTCAAGGGAGTTAAGAGGGGTTAAAGTGGTGTTACAGATAAAAGATAATTCTGTTTTTTCGAACTAATAAACCTAGACTTCAAATTTAGCTGACATGCTTCTTTCACAAAGTAGAGATCCTCTAAGACAGAGTTTTGCGAAAATTGATACCCAAAAGGGGCGAGGGCGTTTTATATAAAAAAAACAACCCTTTTATGAATAACTAAACCTATAAATTTGAAATTTAAAAAACATAAACTTTTGCTGAGCAGAGATCTGATACGAAGAGGGTTTTCAAACTTCAAATCATATGGGTGAAACATATAACATATGCAACACATACAATACAATGCTTACAACACATACAACGTCAACTACTAGACCTACAGATTTCAAATATGACAAATCTGATTTTATTTTGAGCAGAGATAAGCAAAAAAGTTTTTTTAGCATAATTTGCAATTCACTCAAATTTAACGCATAACAAAAATTTATTTTTCCTTCAATCTGTATTTTTTTATTTTTCTATTCACCCGTGCGAAAGTCGGGTATACCAACTAGCATATATATATATATATATATATATATGAAAGAAATTTATATGATACATCAGAAAACAAGAAATAACAGATAATGAACATAACAAGAAATAACGTAATAAAAATCTAAAAGCAAAACATAAGGGTCGAATTTCTAGAAAAATAAAAAAAAATAACTAAAAAAAAAAAAAGAACTTAGCGAGTCAGAAAGCAATTTGGGACTTAGGACCGAGTAAGTGGGGTTAAACTAGTTTGAAGGTGCCAACCTTCCCCCTTTGCAACTCGGTACGAAAAACCAAATAAAATAAACACAAATTCAAAGTATATAAAAATTCACAGAAAGTATGATAAAACCACTGACTACTATTCTGCAACAAATTCATCTAAAATCTTAAGGCAGAAAATTCATAACAAAATTACTAAAGAATTACTTAAGCAAAGTATGTTTCAAAATTTCAAAAAAGAATTTAACAAAATTTCTACTCACTGAGCAGATATATATATATATATATATATATATATATATATATATATATATATATATATATATATATATATATATATATATATGTCTGTGTGTGTGTGTGTAAGGATAATTAAATTAGATTAAAAAATTAAATTCCCCATCTAGTAACAATTCACTTTCATATTACCTCCTCACCCTTCAAGTATCAAACTACGACCCATTTATTTCTTCCGAAAATATGGCCTAAATAATAAACATGCTCAATTCCAGATCGTTATATTTAATAGCCCTATATGTCAGCATTAACTTTCAAGAGCACTCATGGACGCCGAAGTGATCGCTGTCTTAAAATGTTTAACCCACTTAAGATTATTCGGTGGCGTTCTTTTCTCTGCCCTTTGCGTCAGATGATGTAACTTGATCAAATAAAGACCTTTGTTAAAAACTGTTTCACTCTAAAATCATGTCACACACACACACACACACACACACACACACACACACACACACACACACACACACAATAATAATATTGACATATATTATCATTATTAATATATATATATATATATATATATATATATGTATATATATATATATATATATATATATATATATATATATATATATATATATATATATATATATATATATATATATATATATATATATATATATATATATATATATGTATGTGTGTGTGTGTTACCGTTAAAGTGTGAAATCTGTTATTTCATAGAATAACTAGGTATTTCATGAAATAACTAGATGTCAGTTAAAGTACATAAAATTATTGAATTCTACGATTTAACTAGGTATTCTATAGAATAACGATTACTTGATCGTTAAGTTATGAAATCAGGGGTACATTATACGGACATCCATTTTAACGAAGGTGTTATCCACTGCAAGGCATTGACCTAACAAGAAAGTTCAAAAATTACAAAGTTAGCACAATAGTTAACCTCAAAATTAATCAAAGTACAACTTTGGTTGCCATAACAAAATGAATTTGTTCAATGTATAAAGAATGTTCTTTTATTGTAAAACTTTCAATATGGTAAAAATAAAATATCCCAATTAAGGTATCCGACTACGTTTGGAACCGTGATTTTAAAAAAGCGCATAAATGGATAATTTTCATAATATTTAGTGTCAATTAGATTAGAATACATGTATAAAATTATTTTAAGGACAATTTGACAAAATAATTATTTAAATGCAATATTTTCAGCGCAGGCTCGAAATTGTTAGTATCCGAATACGCCGGGAGACCAAAAGAGCAAAGCGCATAAATGGTTATTAGTCATGATATAGTGTCACTTAGATCAGAATATTACGAATAAAATTGTTTTAAGGACATTTTACCAACAAAAGTTATTTAAATACAATATTTTTAAGCAAAAAATCACTTAGAATAATCTTTTTCAAAAATAAATGCCCTTTTGGTGAAAATACTTTTGTTATACTATATTTTGCCTGTGTATAACGAAGACCTTGTACAGAGGCTCAACTATGATTTTTGAAAAATTCACATTATTTTCCGAGTTACAGCAATTGAAATAATTATCGGCATTTATTTCTTAATATGTCTCCCCTCTGTTGTCGTAAAACATGGATAAACCCACTTCTGAGTTATATATTTCAAATATTCTTGTTGAGCCTCTGTACAGAGGTCTGAGCTATATACAGGTAAAATATTATTATAATAGAAGCATTTTTCACAAAAGGTGAATATTTTGAAAATTAGTAATTCTATGTTCATTTTTTTGTCAAAATATTGTACTTAAATAATTTTTATTGTAATACTATTCTTAAAACAATTTTATATACATTTTTTAATCTAAGTAATACTAAATATCATAAATATTATCCATTTATACGCTTTTGTAAAATCACGGTTGCGAACGTAGTCGGATACCTTAATTGTTATAAAAAAGGATCCTGGAGAGGTGAATTCCTGATGGTATGTTAATTTTTTAATAGCTTTTCTAGAAGGACGATTTAGTGTCCACTGTAATTAATTCTATGTTATTTTGTCGGAAGTGGAGGGTTTTAAGTAGCGACACTAAAGTGTTAAAAGGGGAAAAAAACATGTATAAAATTGAAAAAAAAAGATTTAGTTGTGATTGTGTGAATTGCTACGTCTAACAGCTAAGAAAAGTTCGGTCAACTTCATCCGATAAGCATATGATTATGAAGCAACAAATTATATCCGAAACTAAATCTAATGGATTTTTATTTACTTCATATTGTGTAATGAAATAGTTTTTTTTTACTATGGGAAATCTCTGATTATAAGTTTCTACATGGAATGATGTGAACAAGATTATAGATCCTCAAGGAACAAATGATGAAAAAAATGCACAGTTAATAAATGGAAACATGAAAATATATAAGATGGAGGAAAAATTATTTTATTCAATTACAAACACATTTTGCAATTGAATAACAGCTGGTGAATGTCTGCGTTCTTATCCAGACTTATAAAGCCACAAGTTTTGGATATTTTAATCTCAAAGTAGGACTATTGTTTGCTGAAGTCTTTTAAGGAATAAAAATAATAAATGATATCAATGTAAAAAGGGCACAATTTTAAAATTTGTTTTCTTTTGTTCTTCGTTTCTCATAAAGAAAATGGATTGTTGTTTCTTCACTTCATTTTCAAGAACTTGCTGAAGTCTGTACTCCAGACATCACTAAAAATTGATGCCTTCAAGCAAAACTATTCTACAACTCGTGAAGTTTAACTCTGCTGAAAGCCATTAAGTTATTTAGGAAATTAGAGTATGCCTGGCTTATTTAGCCCCTACATCCCCTTCAAATTTATCAGTTATAGGAATGTATGTGAAAACAAGTATCAAAAAAATGTATACAACATTTTCATGTTTTAAAAAAATTGCTAAGTATAAATCACTCACAATACTATGAAGGATATACTTCACTGCTTGAACACTATTCAAGACACTATCTAATACAATCTATATCCAAACAAGTCAATACAACATTGAAAGAAAATGGCATATTACGCAACTGGTAAAAATATTTTACTCCTAGTTATTTTTAAAAGTATTTTTGCTTTTAAAACCAGGATTCTCAATGTCATTTCACTGTTATGAAATAAAATTTAATAAATAATTTAATTAATATTCAATTTGATAAATTATTTATTTATTTATTTTTTTGCAGAATATTTCCATCTAATCTTTCATGGAAATTATTTATTATTTTTATATATGAACATTTCAATTTATTCTATATGATACGATTCATTTTAACGTCAGGCACCAATCAACTTACTTTAAATATAATATTTCTTTAAAATATATTATTTACATAATATTTCATCACAAATACTTTTTTCTCAACTTTCAATGCTGAATATTAAATTGTTAAAAAAATTGCGATTTATTTGGAGATTTGTGTGTGATCATCTAACGAAATTTGATTATTTTAATGAAATGCTGTAACGATTATACATAATTTGTTCAATAAATTCTGAGAAACAACTACGTCTCTGTTTACAATTGTGTGTGTGTGTACTTAGGATTTTTTGAAATTGTATGGATATTATAATTTTCAGTGTTTACGTATTATCGCAATAATCTCCAACTCTATGAATAATTTGTCAAGTCGGGAACCCCGATTTCCTATGTGTCGTACGCGTTGAATTGGCAACAATGCTCTTCGTTTAAGAAAATGTCGCCGATAGGTTGCGATAATACGTATCTAATTTTCTGTTGCACAAAAGAGAGACATAAAACCAAATAAATACATTTAAAGCAAAATATTACAATAAAAACAGTTTTATATTTTGAGCAAAGTATAAAAAAGTACCGCATTGAAGAATTTTACTATTAAGTAGCAAGGAGTGGATTTTATTTGAATGTGTAAATACAGTAAAATTTAAACTTTAATGTATTAAATTAGTCAAATATTAAAATTGAATATTTAGATGAATTTCGAAAATATTAACAAAAATATTAATGTGTAATATATATTTTTTTAATTTTAAAAACATATTTTAATATTAATTTCCATGTTTTACACTGCTGGCCACCGTAAACGTAACACCAAGAAAGACAAGAGACAGCACAACAAAATTTATTTTGTAGATAATATGTTGACCAAGTATCAAATGATTAAATTTATAGACTTCTGTGAAGTGTAATTCCTGCCAGAATCAGTAGCCAGAGTAGCCGCCATTGTTGGAGATCACCGCTGCCACACGTCTCGACATTGATTCAAAGAGACTTTGGATGTGTTCTTGGGCTACAGTAGACCAAGCAGCTTTCACACGTTGCCAAAGTTGATCTGGTGTGGCAATTGGGGGTGTAATCTGAGTCAATTGTTGAGCAACCATGAACCACATGTTTTCTATCAGCGAAAGATCCGGAGAGTAAGCCGGCCAGGGAAGAAATTCAATCTGGTGATTGACGAAGAACCTTTGGACAATGAGTGCCACGTGTGGCCGTGCATTATCCTGTTAAAATATGGCTGTGGTCAAGCTCTGAAGGTAAGGAAGAACAACTGGCTCCAAAACCTCGGAGATGTAGCGCTGGCTGTTTAGAGTACCGGAAATGCATACTAGAGGAGTGCGAGAGTGATATCCAATACCGCTCCATAAAATAATACCCGGTGCAGAACCAGTGTGGTGGTGCATAATGCAGCTGTTCAGCATCCTCTCTCCACGGTGTCTCCAGACTCGAAACCGACCATCGCGGTGTTGCAGACAGATGCGTGACTCGTCAGTAAAGACAACTTTATTCCGTTCTGCCACCCATCCTTCTTTTATCGCACCATTGGCGGCGGAGACGTCTTGGGGTTTTGCGTCAAGGGTAGACCGCCAATGGACGTCTTGCGGATGACCACTCTGCTGTAATGGCGTTGAATGGTATGCGCAGACACTGAATGATGCGTTACAGACTCAATGTGCTGTGCTATGGTTCGTGATGTGACTGGGGCGATCCGTCACGCCATGCTCCCAATTTGTCTGTCCTCATGTGAAGTGGTTTCACTGAGGTGGATGCGATCAACCATGTCGATCCTTCGTACCCCCTGCATCCAACGGCCACATTTCCGCATTACGTTGTTTGGTTTTGTCCAACACGACTAACGTTTTCCCCCTGAAAGATAATCCACAATATCGGTAGACCACATTTTTCCTCTGTCGGATACTTGATCAAAACTGATCGCTGTTTCTAAAATAACTGATCTTTTTTAAAAAACACAAGAAAAACGCCAAACAAAATCATGGAAATTCCGCCTTAAATAACTTTTTGAGGGGGGCCCACCGGCGCGTAATTGTGTCTGCGCTGAAATTTAATTTTGCATATCTCACCTCCCTTTAATGCTTTTTAAATTTTTTTTTTGCAGTTTCCTTCGGGTGTTGCATTCACGTGGCCAGCAGTGTATATTACAAAAAAGATATTTTTTTAAATCATGATTATGGGAATCGTTATTATAGTTATGTTTTTGACCTTAACTTCCCGTTTCTCCATAATTTTTTATTTTTGAATTTTAGAAGAGAGAGGAAAAAAAGGACATTTCAATAAATTTATAACTTTCAATGTATTTCATGCTACTGTCTTAGAGATCTTTAAATAACTACACCAATAATTTCAGTTTACAATTTTTTTCAGTTTTCCTCTTATGCCGTTTTTATCTGTGCTCTGATCAAAATACAGTTTTTTTTACTGTATTATATATTTAAAAGATATATTTCTGAATTTATTTTTTTTAAAAAATTTATTATTTCTTATTCCATTTTTAGGGCTACGGTCACTGAGCGTCATGGAAATCAACATACCGGCCAAATGGGGTTTCGGTTCGATGCTTTTTAAGCCCTGCCTTGCAGTCGAACTGTTTTACACTACATCTGTCAAATCCTCTTCTTTACCTGCAATAAAATTTAAAAAAGAAGGGGTCCCAAATATCGACTTGTCCTTCTTTGACCGTAGTACAAAATTGCGCCCAACCGGTATAGTGGTTAAACGACTGGGTGCCGTGGGGCCAATCCCGGGAAGAAAGGATGGTAATGTATAGTGCCTTTGCGGCATGGGGGTATTTAAAACCATGATCCGCAAGTCCTCCTGTGTGGTTGGGGGAAGGGGAAGAGAGGTGGAAAAAAACCCCCGACCACCCGGGTTTTCCCCAAATTGGGGGGGAACCAAGCCTCGCTGTCACCTCAATGGTGCTCAAAGCTTAAGGCTAATGACGGAGTAAAAAATTTAGCCCTTAGCCGCGATGAATTTTTGGGGCCTGATCTGACTTCGCAGGCGGGGGATTTGTCCAAAAACAAATTTCATGTTACCAAAAATCCATGCTTTTTTTGGGGAAATTTGACGTTAAAACCCCTAAAAATTTATTATTTAAAAAAAAAACACCCCCAGGTAAAAAAATTTTCCCGAGCATGAAAGCCTTTTCCCTGATTTACTAAATTTTTGTTTCTGTTACCTTTTAAATCCTTTCTTCCACTGAAATTAAAGAAGGAAAACATGTCGGTTTAAGTATCCTTGAGATAAAAAATTTTTCCCGTCTCTAATAATAAATTTTTAGTTATAAGAAACACTCATGAGGAAAAGTTTTGATACAAATTAAACAAAAAAGTGTTTTATCATTTAATCCATTTTAAAAAGGATGGATGCATACAAAAAATATCCCAAGTGTCCAAAACCCAAAAAAAAAAAAATATTTTCTTTTTTCCCTTAATACCCGTTCCACAAAATTTTTAACTATCAATAAATACGCTTAATCTTTCTACGAAAGACTCCTAAATTAATTATAAAAAACTTTTTTTTAAAAATAAATATTTTCCGGGAAATTGGATAAAAGATTATAAAGATTTAACTTGGTAAATTTTTTTTCCCAAAGCCTGTATTTGTCTGAGGGAAATTAAAATAAAAGTAAGATTAAATACAAGAGATCCTTTTTTAAATTTTTAATTTTTAAATATTAAGTAATAAAATTAACCTGAAAAAAACGCATTTTTCATGCCCGCCCCCCTTTAAAACAGCAAAAAATTTAAACCAAAAAACAAAAGATTGTACGACGGTTTTGAACTTGAAGAGACGTTGTAAAATATTTTTTGTGCTTTTTTTAAAAAAAATTTAA
>BMAV01024401.1:0-19863 GCA_019973955.1 Trichonephila inaurata madagascariensis | reverse complement strand
TTTTTCCCTCCCCGACATCAAGCGTGATGGGGTCGGTGACTCCGGGATACTCGTCTCCAGCCCTGATCGCCCCTTTTTCGGTACTAATAATGATATTAAAATTTCCCGCAGAAATAAAAAAAAATGTTAAATAGTTTACTACTTATAAATAATTAATTATTTCTTAAGTGAAAACTTTTTAGGCACGTTTTTTTAAGTAAAAATTTCATACACACTTTTCCCGTGTGAAATTTTATTTTTTTTTCTTCATTTAAATATTTACTATTAGTTATTTGAATTGGCATATTAATAAACTGCATGAACTTTAATGTTCCTGTGATTATTTATAGCTTTTCTTACTGCACCAAGGGGATGCGGCAAAAAGTTAGTTATAAAATTGATGATGAAAATATATAATCAGATTTCAGATAACGATAGATACTGTAATGCCTACTTGACTTATGTACCAAAAGGTGCAAAATAGATTTACCTCCATGCTCGGTGCACCTCCAAAAACGTCCGGTAAAATGATCTGCAGCTCTGGCAAATGATACAGCTCTCAATTTGAATTTTTGAGGATTTTGCGATGGAATGTTAGTGACTTATCGCAAGAAAAGAGGCAAGAACCTATCTATTATTTAAAAACTTACGACACTGATGTGTTTATAATCATGGAGGCCAACCATGTAGCAGAAGATACCAAGATTTTCCCATTCAAGTCATAGTGCCAAAGGCTTGGAAAATTACCAGTGATTACCAGTTATAAAAACCCCCTTTGCCGATTTTTAAAAATTTTAAAAGAAAGGAAGCGGGCCCAAGAAAAAAAGCGAGGTAATCCTCCTCGATATATGGAAACTTGACAAGTATCTTAAAATATTTTCAATTTACTCCCCTCCCGGAAACAAACCCGACTTTTCATTTTTGAATATCTCAAATGGATCCGTGTTCATTGGGGATTTCAATGCACATTCTCCCTATTAGGGCTACAAAGATAGATACCATGCTGGTGGGGAAGTCAAAGATTTACTTAACACTAGTCTTTTTGATCTAGAATGTTCTATGGAGGATCCTCACTCTCTTACACTACAATGATTCAAAATCCACACCAGATCTTTTGGTGACCCTTGATCTTGGACGCCCCTACAAACGCAAGATCATTGAAGAACCTGGTCTTGGCCACCGTCAAGTTGTTTCAGAGTTTGCATTTCTGTTCCCCGATTCAACGAGCTCAGGTCTCTCTTGGAATTTTGAAAGATTCAATTGGAGACTGTTTGAAAATCTTTTAAATAAAATCTTGAAATATCTTTTAAATACGTCGATTTCAGTCTCAACTCAGAACACTTATACAGACTTATACGAGACAAAATTATTCTGTGTGATAAAAAAAAGTATCCAAAGACACTGAGTTAAGAAATATAGAGGCTTCTGGTCACTAGAGTTACAGAATAAAAAGCAAAAACGGGACAGACTCAGACTTAAAGCTGAACTGGGAAGTCCTACGAGAGAAACATGCCTATTTTCATTACTTCATATCCGCTATGGAATTTCGTAAAGATTTTGGTTTTTTCCCCCGTTTAATAAACAAACTGGCCCGAAAAACCTTTTCCCTTTTTAAACAAGGTTCCCCCTGATTAAAAGGTCAAATTTCTTTGGAAATTTTGCTGTCAAAGCACAAGGAAAGTTGTGCAAGACAGTTTTCTAGGAAAATAATACAGATTCTTAAGACTAAAATGAAAGAGGGAGGCCTGTCGAGTGAAGACAAGGAGGAATTTTATGCCCCTATTAAATTTAAGTGAACTAAAGACAGCTCTAAATTATTTAAAACTATGAAAGTCCCCAGGCGAGGAGAACAGTTTCCCTGAATTTATCATGCATTCTGGTCCCCAAGCCTGTGGATCTATTTTGATTCGTTTTAATATAATCTGGACCTCTGGAACTCTTCCCTCTCAATAGTGTAAATCTAAAATTATTTCAATTCTTAAAAAGAATAATGATTTATGTCTTGTGTTAAATTATTGACCGATATTCTTAACTAGCATTTTGTATAAGACCATGGAAAGAATTATTTCCATGAGACTAAACTGGTATCTGGAAATAAATACAACACGTGGCACTACTACACCAATCCATTACGGATGCTATGGACAAAAAACAAATTTTCGCGACTGTCTTCGTCGACTTTAAGTCACTTTGACCTTTTAGGGGGAAATTTATCCAAAAATTTTTCAGCCATTAGAGTTCAATCTAACATGCTCAGATGGTATTGTGACGAAGCATATCTCTTTCCCCTATTTTGCCGTCCCGTCCGACAAACTGCGAAAATTCCGGGGGAAATTCCCAAAATTGCTGGGAAGGGGTTTCGTAGCTGGGTGGTCGAGTTTTGGCACCCTTTTTCCCAACTGACCGGGCTGCGGGGCGCCTTATCATTTTGGCCCATTTTCCCGAACTCGGGGGCGCCGTCACGTCGGGAACATAAAAGTAACCCGCTTTGGCGTCTTTTGGACTAGCAAGCGAGACAGTTTGGCGCGGGGGGGTGCGACTCAAAGGGGGCCGAGACCGGAAGGCGGCAGCAGGAAAGGGGACTGAGGCCCCAAAGAAATGGCGGGGGATGACGAGGAAAAAAAAAGTTTTAAAGGGGGAGAGTCCGGAGAGAAAGGCGCTGGGAGCGGGTTGGACGTCCCCGAGCGATAGGGAAAAAGGCCCGTGATACACCGGCCCCGGCGGGCCCGGGAAAGGAAGAGATGAAAAGACTCTAAATTGATAGGGGAAATGTAATTATAGAATATACCCTTTTATTATTATTTTGATGAATTTCCCGTGAAATAAATAGTTAGCCTAGTTAGGGGAGATCATTCAGCTATACTATTTATGTATCGGTGGAACGGGTTGCATTTAAATGGAATAAATGCTGGAATTTACGCCTGAGTAGTAAAAGGATTAATTTCGAATTGAGGGGACGGACTTTTTTTGTGTGTGTGGCGTATACGAGAAAACTGCCTTCAAGAGTGTGGACTGTTTATACCAGTGGGGGTTGTTCCCCGAACGAAAAGAAGGAGTGGAAAAAAAGGAAAGTGAAGGCCAGCACCCCATTGTGCTAGAGGAAGTTTTTTCGAATTATGCTCGGAGCAGGTAGAGATTTATTTATTTGTTAGTTAGTTTTTTTTGGGAAATCTAAGTAATTTTGTGCTCCCCTAAAAATTTTGTTTGCCAAGAGTCTAAAAAGTTTTTTTAGTATAAAGGGGTTTTTTTTTCTATTATTTAATTTGTGAACGGGGCCAGTGTGTTTTTTTTTTATGATATTGATAGAGGGAGGTTGTAGTGAAAAGAACTTTTGCCTTTTCATAGTTATTTTAGGGTTTTTTACAATACCAATAGGTTGTATTTTTTTGGGGTATAAATGTGATTTTTCATTTATTGGCACTCTTGTTTAGTTTTTTTTTGTATATTATTGCATAGTTACTTTTATCTTAGTTGTACTAATAGGTTGTGTTGTTTGGTATATCGTTTCTCTTAAATTTTTGTAGTACTCTTGTTTAGTTGTTTATTATTGCATGATGATTTCCTTTTAAAAGATTAAGAAAAGGTGATTTTGCTGAGGAGAAAGGGGAATTGGGGGTGGAAGTAAACGGTTCAAGAAAAGTAAAAATTTAAAAGGATAAATTTTTAAAAAATGAGAATAATGATATAAAACTTTTGCGGTGATGGAGGATTTTTTTGAAAGAAAATGAAAGGGAAGAAAAGAAGGAAGAAAACGGGGCCCCGGGGTTTAGGCTAAGCAAAAAAGAGAATTGGAGTTAAAACGACTGAAGCTAAACTCAGAAATGTTAAAAAGAACAAAGAGCAATATGAATGCAGGTGATAAAAGGAACAATCTTACAAATGTCTGTTATTTGACGGAAACCGTACCGCGGAACTTGGGGAACCCGGGTTAAAGTGTAAGCCGTTAATTAACGCGTTGTTAATGAAAGATGGAAAGACCCCACTCTTTGGGTTTCGAAAGGAAATTGTGCCCCCTCTATGAGATCACGAACATTTTCAACCGTCGAAAAAAATGGGGATAGTAACGAAAAAAAAAAAATTTTAAAAGATTGAGGAAGGGAAAAAGGAATAAATGAGGGGATAGTTATTATGGAAAAAGGGAAGGGGGGGGCCATTCGAAAAAAAAAAACCTTATTTGTTATTAGTGAAGTCGGTCCATAAAACCCTCTTGCCTTAAACTTATAAAAACATGTTGAAACGTGGCTGTTTAAAGGTAAACTCAAAAATGAGAATCTTTTTAAAAAATTTAAAAGTTAAATTTAAATTAAATGGTGTAGCGCGTCAATTTTTAAAAGAGATCCCGGGCTACCATAGATTTTGTGGAGTAGTTGAATAGTGAGAACAATTATTTGGGAAGTATGTTTGGGAAAAAAAGCCCATTGGTTGACTATGCCATTGTTTACCCTCGCAAAGGTAAAATTTAAGCCCAAAGGGGGAGGCGAGTTTTACACAAAGGCAGCAGTCAAAAAAATAGCAGCTCAAGCGAACCTTACTTTTTGGGGATATCGCACAGCTGAATTTTAGTAAAAAGCTAAAGAGCGTGCTCATAATAAATACGACTGTAACTCAAAACGTTAGTGAAAATTTCCCTTTTCGAAAGGGGAGTTTTTTTTTAAACTCGAGGGCGACTTTTCAATTGAAATCACGGATCAGTTTTCAACGATAGAAATTCATCGTTAAACCCAAACATAAGGTTTCCGGCGTTTGTCAAAAAAATGAAGGAGATCAGCTCAATTAAAGAACCCCATTTTAGTTCAGAGTGAGAGAAGTCAAAGACCCAATGTATTGTGGGGAAAATCAAAATTGGGTTTAGACGAATGTTGCAAACAAGGGAAGGGGAAAACTAGAGGGGCCCCCGGAGCGGAAGAAGGGGGACGAATTCCCAAAAAACTAGGGGGCCCTTGAAATTCACACTAAATCTAACCTTTTTGCCACCCGGGGTGACTCATTGGGGGGTTCGGGGGGTTTTAAAACTCGCCTTGAAAACTCTTTAGGAAAAAAGGGGAAAAACGAATCCCTCAGCAAATTTTCGTTACGCACCGTTTCGCATAAAACAAAAGGGTTTAACCCCCCCGAAAGGGGGTAGCGAGGAAAAAATTAAAAACCCTCGCACCCTAAATTTTTGAGAAGAGGAGCGGGAGGAAATTTACTCGGGGCGAAGTTTGTGAGAATGCGTTAAATGGACAGGTAGATTGGTTTTTGGGAAATTATTCTTTTCATCCCCGAGTTCTCGAGAAATTTTATTGTACAGATGGAAGAATGCCCAAAAAAAAAAGACTTGGGAGATCGGGAAATGCGTGGGAAAGGGAAAATTTTTAAAGGGATCTGGGAATGGTAATGGCCACCCCCTTACGGAATAAAATGGATGTAAATTGGGTCGGTCGGGAAAAGGTTTTTAAAAAAAATTTCGGGCCAATTATGTGGTAGATTTACCGGGGAAAAGGGATACAATTTATCATGTCAACCTTATAAAACCAAACATCAGGCCAGAATCTTAAACCTATAATAGAAGAGGTTTCGGTAGATTTGAGAAGGATGCGGAAACCCCCTTTCCCTTAAAACGTAGCACTACGCTCGATTTCGAGGAGGTATGTAAAGAGAGCCATTTTTAGACAAGTTATCCACTGATTAGATTAAAATTAAAAAAATAATTAAAATGAAGTGTTTTCCCGGACCCCCGGGGCAACTCATTTAAAGAAAAAGGATATGAGTTAATTTCAAAAAAACCCCCTTAAAACGAAACCATACCGTATGTTCCTAGACAAATCAACATCTTAAAAGATGAAATAAAAAAGACTTTTTGGGCTTGGGGTGATCGGATAGGACAAACTGATTTTACGTCCCTCTCATTCTAGTTGAGGTCCATATCGGGTTCCCCAAAGGGCCCTGTTTGATTATCGCCCCCAAATGGCATAACACGTATAGAGTTTTTTCCCCTTGCCGAACATAGAAGAAAAATTTTGGAAAAGGGTTGGCGCCCACCATAGGACGGTTTATGTAGTAGAGTGTGCCTTTCAGTTTCTTCTTTTTTTAAAATTTTTCTTTTTTTTTGGGGTTTGAATTTGTCTGTGTTGTATGTGTAAAATTGATTAAGGTGTTTGTTATCAAATCTTTGAGCCTCTTGGAGCAAAATAGAGATGGGATAAAAAAGGTAAAAAACCCCCCGGGAGAATTGACAGTTTTATTTTAGTTATCTGTATATTTAAGTTAATTGCTCTGCCCGGGGTGGTCTCCCTCATCAGGACCGCTCCAGGTTCCGTAGCGTGATGGAACTTCCCAGTGTCCCAGAAATGGACACTGAAGTGGGGGGGGCAGCGGGCGAAGCATATCTCTTTCCCTATTTTCCAACAGATCCCCTGCCGCAGAAGCTGCGAAAATTCCGGGAAAATTCCCAAAATTGCTGGGAAGGAATTTCGTAGTGGGTGGTCGGTTTCGGCACCCCTTTTTCCCAACTGACCGGACTGTCAAAAGGGGGGCCCCTTTTCATTTGTGCCCATTTTCCCAGAACCGGAGGCCCGTCCCTGGGGAACATACAACTGTACACCCAGCCTTGGCGTTTTTTCGGGCTAGCGGAAGCGGGGCAGTATTTGGCGCGGCAGGGGTACGACATCAAAAGGGGGGCTGAGACCGGAAGGCGGCAGCAAAGGGTGGGGACTGAGGCCGACAAAGAAATGAGCGGTGGATGACGAGGAAAAAAAAAAGCATAAAAAAAGGGGGGGAGAGTCCCGGGGAAAAAGAGGGCTGGATCTTTGAAGGGGGGGGTTCGGACGTCCCTTGAGCGATAGCGATAACGAGCCAAAAATACAGGGTCCCTGGCTGGGAAAACCCAGGAACGGAAGAGAGTGCGAAAGAGACTCTAAATTGATGGGAACTGTAATTTTAGAATATACCCTTTTCTTATTTTTGATGAATTTTCCCGTGAAATAAATGTTAGCCTAAATTAGTGAGATCAAAAGTATTATAAGGACTATTGAATAATCAACTATGTAGAGTTAGGTACAACAATTACCATTCAAAATACAGAGGACTTGAGACAGAGAGGTGTTTCTAGTTGTTCTCTTTTCGATCTGAAATCAATTAAAGGTGTAAGATGTCTTTTAGATGCAGATGACCTAGTCATCTGGACAGTATCAACCAAAAACACTGCAGAGCATAATATCAACTCCAATTTAAATAAATCACTGTAAATTGTGAAAAACTGGACTCAATGAAACATGAAAGTAAATCTCCATAAGACCAACGTCGGATCTTTCTCCCTCACTCACCAACCTTTTATTCCACGACTTTACGATGAAAGACACTTGATACAAATATTTGGGTTGTAACACTTCATAGAAAGCTTTCTTGGAGACCACATGTGTAAGATATAATACATCGCGCTTCAAAGAGACTCTCACTCTCAAAAATTTTTACAGATTTTAAATGGGCTTAATCGAAAAATACTTTAAATACCACCTATAATTTCTATATCCACCAATTTTAACGTACTGTAGTGAACTCTTAATCACTTCTTCTATGCAAACTCTCGACAAACTAGAATTTTTTCAGAACCCAGAACTGCGCCTAATCACCCTTGCTGTAAAAACAACCGACATCGATTGCTTTCAAAGAAATAACATTGTTATTTACAAACAACAGACCTATCTGTATGACCATTCAGAAAAGAGCTGTTTTGCTTTGGGAAAAAATTATCAGAACCCAGGGTTGCCTGTCCCTATGGGACTAGATTGCCTATGAGCCTAATCGTAACCTGAAAACACAAAGTGGTTTCGTGCAAGGATATGAAGTGATCTCAAGTTTCGGCCTCGGTTTTGAGGCTGAACAGTTTCTACCTCCACGTAACCCTATTGTAAACAAGGTTTTTTTTCCTCCACCCAGGACTCAAGCAAGTTTTTAAAACTAACTCAAGCTATACTATTCTCAAGGCTTTGGCATATGAAACTATTAATAGTTGCTACCCGGAAGAAAAGTGGTTGCGAATATATACTGATGGCTCCAGACTGGATGACTCTATTAACGCTGGTGCAAGTGTTTACTGCGAGTTGTTTTCTTTACATACACCCATCGGCCATTTTAAAACTGCCTTTGAAGATGAAATAGCTGCCATTCACCGAGTCCTTTAAGAACTACAAACACGTTTAAAACATTTTTCATTCATTTATCAGACTCCAAAACAACCCTTCAAGCTATTGTCTCATAAAGTTATTCCCGTTTCTTAACTGTTAATCACTGTTTCGATATTCTCAATTGGCTTACCAGTAACGGAAAAGAGCTTGTACTGCAATAGATTGCCTATTGTGAAGTACAGGATATTGAGACCACCGATTATTTAGCTAAAAAAAGGAGCCTCAATCCTCAAAACATCACATTCCAGTCTCCCCTACGATTCTATCAAGTCAATTGTTAGGATGGCATTCAGAACCTACTTGTTCCAGGAACTCACTTCCAGAAACAAAAACAAAAAAGCCATGACTTCAACGGATTTATTAAGTACCCGATGGCCAAGAAAGAAAACTGTTGCGATGTTTCGTCTCATTTTCGGTCATGACTGTCTGAAAAAGCACCTGCACCTCCATTGTATCAAAGTCGTGTCAGACTGTCTCCGGCCGTCTATGCAATTTAACAAGGGAAGGGAACGACTAAGGAAATTCATTTGGGGTCGAGACTTGATATAATAGTAGTACTCCTTTAGGGTGTTCAACCCTCAATGTAATTCCGCCGAAGGGCCAGTCAATTCGGAGAAAATAGCCTTCGAAATTCATGCTTAGCTTTTATGCAATTAAGTTTTAATTTTCTCCAGCGACTACGTAGTCTGGTTGATAGATCGTCTGCTTACTATGCGCGAGGTTAGGGTTCAATTCACGAGTTAAACTTTTTTTTTTAATTTATTTAATTATTTTTTTAAAATTAAATAAATTTATTTATTAAAGGTTTATTAAATGTTAAATGATATTTTCTGCAATTATTATGTATTTTATAAAGTAAAAAAAATTAAATAAATTTATTATTTGAATTATTTAAAATAATTATTAATTAAAATTATTATTAATTAAAATTATTAATACTTAAAAATTATTAATACTTAAAAATTATTTAAAATAATTATTAATTAAAATTAATGAATTATTATTAATAAAAATCATTATTAATAAAATTATTATTAATTTATTAAAAATTATTAAATTTTTATTAAAAATATTTTTAATTTATTATTAAAAAATTTTTATTAATTTATTATTAAAATTATTATTAATTTATTATTAAAATTATTATTAATTTATTATTAAAATTTTTATTAATTTAATTAAAATTTTTTAATAAATTTATTAATTTATTGTTACAATTATTAATTTATTATTAATTTTATTTTTATTATTAAATTTATTATTAATTTTTTATTTTTATTATTTATTATCAAAAATTTTTATTAAATTTTTTATTAAAATTATTCAAAAAAATTTATTATTTTTATTGTTATTTAAAAATTTATTATTAAAATTATTTAAATAAATTTATTAATAATTTATTATTAAAAATTTAAATAAATTTATTAATAATTTATTATTAAAATTATTTAAATAAATTTATTAATAATTTTTTATTAAAATTATTTAAATAAATTTATTAAAATTATTTAAGTAAATTTATTAGAATTATTTAAGTAAATTTATTAAAATTATTTAAATTTATTTCAAAAGGACTTATTAAATATTTAGTAAAATTATAAAATAAAAAAGTTAGTAATACATGAACAAAACATTTTTTATTATATTAATTACAAAAAATTAATTTAATAATAATAATATACTTTTAAATTATTTTATATTATATATAATAATTTTTTTTTTCTAGTGTATTTTTTATTTCACGTTATAAAATATTTGTAACTAATTTTTTTGTATAATATCATTTAATATTTATTTTATTTTTTTATTATAAATATTATTTATTAATAAAATATATATTTATAAAATTTAAATAAATATTTATATATAATTACAGTATTTTTTACATAAAACACAAAACAATTACATAAAATATCATTTAATATCAAATAAACCTTTCATAAATAAATTTATTTAATTTTTAAAAGAATTAAATGAAATGAAAAAAAAAAGTTGATTGATAATCACCCCAACCCCGCGTATATTATGCAAGATATACCAACCAGGGTATGGAATCATTGGAGGGGAAAATTTAAATTTTTATATAAAAACGTGAATTTCGAAGGCTATTTTCTCCGAATTGACTGGCCATTCGGCGGGAAAACATTGAGGGTTGAACACCCTAAGGGAGTGCTACTATTACACTAAGTCTCGACCCCAAATGAATTTCCTAAGTCGTGCCCTCCCCTTGTAAGAGAAAATATGAACTGCTTGCACCTTCACAAGTGCCATACTCTTTGGATTTGGAGCAGTATTGGGTGGTGAAGACTGCCCTGAATTTATAGATTTACTGGCGCCATTTCTTTTCCTTGTGTTGTGCTTTTTTTTTATGCTCAGTTGTCTTGTAACTCCTTTGAAATTAAAAAAAAACTTATGCATCAACAGGAAAAGCACTTCTAGCAATAGATGGGACAAATGTTCTCACTAATTTAAAAATATCTTTGCCAAAGTTGTTAACATTGTGTACAGAAGTTGTACATCAATAGAGATCATTGTTTAAATATGTCAGAGTTATAATCAACGATGACGTTAGTATGATTGGTGCAGAGCAGCTAGATCAAATCGACCAATGTCTTAAGAAAATCACCGGTAATTTTTTAATTTAAATTTTTGGGAAAAAATTTGTTTAATAAAAGGGATATATAAAACAATTACCCCCAGAGCCACAGAATGGCACTATTTGAAATTTTTGAAATTAGGAAGTTGGGGGGTAAAGAAAAAACAAACGTTTTTCCAAAACCACGAAAAATTTGGAAACGGGGAAAAATCTCGGAGAATTTTTTAATTGAATAAATTAGTGAGCAAAAAAAGAAGGATATTACTTGTCCTCATGGAATACTGAAATAGAAGTTATCTTTTGGGCATAATAAAACACACATGTCCATTATTCATTAAATCATAATGATGAATAACATTTTTCAAAACTCAAGTTTTATTTTATTTTGCATTAAAAAGCTTAAAACTTATATTTTGATAGATTTATTCGTGATTACTCTATAAAATGATTAGACCTTGTATTTTGCATACCGGTTGATTCAAACTTTTGGGGACCAATTTTAAAGCATATAACTATTTATGGTGAATTTCTACGTTTAACTAATGGGGGCTTTAAAAAAAGAAACGTTCAAATTACTAATCAACCATTTTTTATGGAAGTAAATTATAGTACCGAAATATCATACTCAAACTCGGAACAAAATTTTAAGGCTTTTGAAGGATGTTTGCTGAAATTCTGTTATAAATAAAGCATTTAAAAATCAAAAAAGATATTTTTCTAATGTATTACTATCTTCACTTTGAAACGAAATAAAATTTGGCTTGCAATGAAAAGCTCCAGGGAAAAAATGTGAACGAAAGGAAGTCCTTAATGGAAAAAGAAAAATGAAGTTGAAAAGAATTATCGCTGTAGAAAATCCTCTGCTTCAAAGAACTTTAACAAAGAAACTACAGGTATCGCAATCGACAATTTGTCGTCAGATAAAGAAAATTGGTTATAAAAAGTGGATAAGCCAGTCTGTCGTCAAATGTCTGCAAAGACCGTAGAAAAACGAAGAAAACTCTCTTAGCATCTGTATTTGATGTTACGCAAAGGTATATACAAAGCATGGATAACTTCGGATGAAGCACTGTTTCCTCTGTCACAAAACGAATATACAATATATTTCACGCGAAAAGAATCGCAAAGATGCAGTTCTTTTGGAAAAGGCAAGTAAGCCGCCAGATGTTATGAAAATGTCCTCTCAAGGCTGAACAAAACCATTTTTTGTGTAGAACCAAAGACTAAAATTGATGCTACATACTGTCAGCAAAAAGTTTTGCAGCACATGATCAAAGAAAGTAAACGTCTTTACCTTCGAGGAAAGTTTATTTTCAAGTGAGAACTCTCCGAGTGCTTCAAAAAGCAATCAAAGAAGAAGTTAGAAAAATTCCCCTCAAAATGTTCAAGAAAGCTTTTTTTTACTTGGCTAAACGTTTACTGAAAGTGTACTATGCTAAAGGAAGCCACTGAAAATTTCAAGTAAATAACTTTTTTCAATAAAAATTTATGACGCTCTGAAAATGGTCATACTATTTTTGAATCAACCGGTACTTGGTTGTAAAAATAATAGAACATATTTATTTATTTTTTAAAAAAGAAATGAGAGTATGTAATAGGAAGTGCCCTTTTTTAGTATGTATCTTCAAAAACCATACTAAATAGAAAGACCATAATAAATAGATAAATAATATAAAATCAGAAGCACATTTCTTTACATGTTAATCTCTTGCCTGATAACTATTATTTAATTTTTTATACATAACACTAAACTTAACTCAGTGGCGCAACAGCTCATGAGGGCCAAGGCCTACTGTGCCCATCTCAGTATACTTGACCTTGGACGCTGAGGTGCATGAGCAGATGTTCCGGTCAGGTGTGTGTTTAGTCTGACGCAAAACCCTCAGTGTCTAGTTCCCAAGAAAGCTGGGTACTCATTTATTGACCCACTGAAGGGATGAAAGGCTGAGTCGACCTTGCGCAGCCCGGGATTTGAACCCCTGACCTGTGAAGTGGAAATGAGAAATGCTACCACCCAGCCATTGGGCCTCATATATAACACTACTTTGATATAAATTGTGCGTTGCCAAACAAGATGAAAATAATACTGATCTAAAAACTCCAAAAATTTTAAAATATCAGAAATGCGAAAAAATATATATATTAAAAACTTCTTAAATCTTTTAAAAGAATTTGTAGAAGAATTATCGCAAAATATTTAAAAGTAACATTACACTAAAACATAAATTTGTGAAATATACGATAAACTATTCGATAAAATATTCTTAGAAAGATCTATTGAAGGATTAGATATTATTAGAAAGATTTGTTGAAAAAAAAATAATTACTGTTTTTTTCTGGAAAATCGTGATTCTATTGTTGGTTTATTAGTAGCTTTTTTGTCCTTTTTAAATTAGAATTTTGAATCTTCGGAATTATTCTCTAATTTATCACGTCCGGAATTATCAGTGTAGATTTATTTGTGGAGAATACGAGAAAGTTTATTGGAATTAGTAGTAAATATGAGGCAAATATCACTTTAGAATCTCTTCCAAAACAAAAATTTTTATTTACAGCACATTAATTAACTGAAATTCAATTCTATTGCCAGAAAACATTTACATTAGCCAAGAAATAAATTACAAAATAAATCGTCTGCTACAAAAAAAATATTAGGCAAATAAGAATTATATTATTAAAATATTAATACATACACAAATTAATTAACAAACAACTAATCAATTAATAATTAAATAATAATTAAGTTTATCTTAATTATAATTTTAAATCTGCAAAAAATCTTTTCTATTTTAAATCAGATCAATTGCCAAGAAATAAAGGTAAAAATTAAATTTTCTCTACACTATTTTATGCTCATGATTTATCAGTAGTATAACACATTTACTAAAAGTTTTGCTTGCTTATCTTTTAAAAATAATAGAATTACTCATCCAAATATGATATCAGTTGCGTTCAAGAAGAGTAGGTCTAACATTTTATTACATTATTATAATAAAAATAATTTTGCATTATTAAATTATATAATTTTCAAACCATTCAAAAAAATACTTACCTTTGCTGTTACAAAATTCAGCACGAAATGCAGTTGGTAAGAGATAATTCTTCTGTACTTCAAATCCAAATTTTTCCAAAGCTGCTGTGAGCAGGTCATGAGCATAAGTTTCTTGAAAAGATAATTCTGGATTACTCCATATTTTGTGACTAATATCTTTAAAAAGAGATTCATTTTCTTGAATAACTTTTCCGACCAAGTGAGACATCCCCTTTCACTTAACAACAAAAAACGTGTGTAAAAGATAATGTGATATATTTTATGAATCTGAAACAATCCTTAAAAAAAACGTGTACATAAACAAATAACGTTTAAGATAAGAGTGTTCTACTTTTAGCAAAAATATTTATTTGGAGCACTCCTAGTTATCATGCTCAAAAAATACAGCCTATTACAATTACTCTGTCTCTTTAAAACATGTTCAAAACTGATAATATAAGGAGACTAAAAATCACAGATCTCATTACGCAATAGATTGAGATTATGAAAGATTCGTGTCCAAAGTTCCAATTCTTTTTAATTCAATATTTTGTTTGAATTATGTAAAATGTTTCCAATGTCGTATTGATAATCATAATAATAGCGTCTTTCATCATTTAAAAATTTTAAAACAAAAAAAATATGATAAAAAAGTAAATTATTATTTTACTTTGCATGCGTCTTCTGTTTGCATTTGGTGTGGTAGTTAGGAGAGGGGGTGCCAGCTCAGGTGTCGTCCACGTCATTTGACCATGGTTCAAAATTACGTGGTCCGTCGCCGAAAGCCCTCGTGTGGCTGAACAGTGCGACGTTAATATTCAATCAATCAATCAATCTGTTGTTTGCATTGATAACTTATTTTTAAGTTTCACATAATGCCTATTGGCAACGAACATCGCAATTTTGAACCTAGGATAAGTGACGAGAAGGGCAAGTGACCTCTCATTTTCCTTTCCTAACTACCTACAACGGCGGAACATTAAGCCTCGTCAGATTTAACGCGCACCAACCCCTCTCTACCCGGCGAATCTTCAGTGGCATCAGGACTCGAAACCCGTGACACTCCGGCCACGACTTCGCGACCAGAACCACTAGGCTGCCGCAACTACATTTCGAGTTGGTAAAACGAATGTCTAGAGCAGGCATGGCCTGTTATAGACACACACACACTGTCGTTATTTTCCCTGGGGAAAGAAAAATAACGTTTTTTTTATATTTGAATGCTAATTCAAGTGATCTGAGATTTTAGGAATTATAAAGAAGAAATAATGCCTGCGAAATCCCGCCATTTAATTTTTCAAAGACCCTCAGGTCACAGTTCAAAAGTTCCTCGCGCTTCTATAAACGATGTATGCACATGGCTTTCCCCCAGTTCGACGGATCCGCATTCTGTGTGTGTGTTGTGATTCCCACCTCTCTCTCTCTCTCTCTCAACAACTCAAAATATCCATAGATAAATCACCACTTCTTTTTCTGGTGGATTTTATTAAATAATATTTGTTTGTGTTTTTTAATTTCTCATATATCCATACGCTCTATACACGTGAGATGGCGCATATCCGGAGGACAGAACCCGTGACCTATGGAACTGTTGCCGAGTAACATGACCACTAGACAAAAGTAATCAGCTCTCTTCGGATGATGTTACTAGCTTATGTAGATACCGCTACAGATGCCACACACGCTTACTTCCTTATTGCTGCAGTGTTATGGCCGTTTCTACATGCATCGTATGTGTAACATTATGCGCAACTCACACATTGCTAATATCTTATTTAAAATAACAAAAACATTTATAGACTTTAAATATGAGGAACGGAATATTATAAAAGTTGTACTCACCACTCTAAATATTCAGAAGATCAAAAAAGAAGGCCGATTTAAGACGATTAATTCACAATTCACACTTAATGTCAGACCAGACTCTTCACTCAAGTGACTCAAAATTGCTATATATCGACGCATAAAAGTACTATTAACGAACTGGCGTCTTCTCCCGAGTGAGTGAGTGAATATTAACGTCGCACTGTTCAGCTACACGAGGCCTTTTGGCGACGGACCACATAATTTTGAATCATTGTCAAGTGACGTGGACAATATTACAAATTGTACAATAAGATGGATGTCCTTAACTGGGAAATTTATAATGGCATAAAGTCTTGCCACCTCTCTCTTATTTCGATTATACTGCCCATACAACAGTACCATTTCGCAGTATTCTTCATTTGTATATATCTCGTTCTCCCGTACTAGAATTTGTAATATTAGAATATGACTGATGAATTTAAAAAAACTACACAACAGATTTTAAAGTTCGCCATGATCAGTACCCCCATCAAATCAGTCTGAAACCGCAAAAAAAACATATTTTTTTGGGAAATGCTTTTTAAATGTTTTCTTACTCCAAAATATTTTTTTTTTTGTCTATTTTTTTGTGCACATAATAAATTTTATTTCTTAAAAAGGGACTCAATTATTGTAATATTAACTTTAAATTTAAAACGATTTACATAAGAGTGACGTGCAAGGCAAAAGTTTCCTGGTAAAGTTCAATTAATTTCATTTTAACGGCCCCCAGCCCTTTAAAATTGCAAAGGAAATGCGAAATTATGATTTTCAAAGTTCCATAACTCGGCCAGTTTTTATCAATAAAATGAAATCTTTTTTGGTTTTCTTTGTTTTTTGACTGCATCTTTTTCCTAAACATAAGTGATAGGGCCGGGGACCGTATAAAAATTTAATTTTTTTTAATTTTTTTTTAAATGGGTTTTTTTGGGTTTGAAAAAAACGTAAAAAAAATTCACCTTTTTAAAACATTTTCAAATTGGAATTGCATATCTAAACTGAAATTTTGGGGAAATTTGCTAATTGGGGTTACTTTAAGGTTGGACAATTTGTATATATATATATATAATTACTTTGAAAAAAAAATTTAAACCTTGTGTTCCGTACATAGATACATAGTTCCGTACGTCTGATGTGTTATACAATGAAATACAATCAGAGAATGTCTGATATTTTTTGCTTGAGTTCCTAAATAAAACTAATGTTTTCCCCCGTTACTAAAGTGCACTGCTTGTTATAGAAACAATTTTCTGTAAGTCAATGTTCACATCTTAAAATGCATTTTTTAAATTTTTGAAATATCAAAAACACAATAACGTACTCTATTTTACCGTTTTTTTTTTAACTCGCTTTTTTTGTTTATCAAGGGTTTAATTTTTTTAATTTATTTTTTAAATAACTTTCCGTTGAGCTAGAGACTTGAAATTTGAACCATAGCTCAGAAGTGGATGAAAATGCATGAAAATATGAAAAAGAGTAAATGTGAAAGAGGGGCCCCCAAAGAGGCGGGCCGCGATTTCGACAGTGTCCCGTAATTCTGGAACTTACGTGAATTTATACAAAGACCACCTGTCGATAGCACGGGTCAAGTTGCGTCTATGTATTCAATTTTGTGGCTCTGGGGTCAAAGAGGGGCCATCAGGTTACCATCTTTTTTATTAACTCGCTTTCTTGTCTGTCTGTCCCGAGTGGAATTTTGTAATTAATTTTAAACTAACTTTCCGATAAGGTGGAAAAAATTCGGACCATATCTCAGAAGTGGATGACAATGCATGAAAATAATGTAAAAAAAAAAAATTCTAATCATGAATCGGGGCCCCAAGGGGGGCTTGTATGTCAGTCTGGGTGGGATTTTGTAATTGATTTTAAACTAACTTTCCGATGAGCTAGAAGCTTGAAATTTGGACCATAGCTCAGAAGTGGATGACAATGCATGAAAATGTGGAAAAAAAAGTTCTAGTCTTGAACCCAGGTCCTGAAATTCCGGAACTTACACGAACAAAACCACCTGTCGAAAAGCCGGGGCGAGTTGCTCTATGTATTCAATTTTTGGTTCTGGGGTCAAGGGGGGCCCAGGGAAACCCCTCTTTTTTAACTCGCTTTTTTGTTGTCTTCGGGGGGTTTGAAAATTTTTAAATTTTTGTTTTGGATAGAAATTCGCATATCCCAAGTGGGAAATTGATGAAAAAAGGTTTTACCATATCGGTCAAAGGGAGTTTTAAAATTCGGTCTGGGATTTTGAGTTTTAAAAATCGATAAGTAAACATGGACCATGTTCAGGTGATACAAGCGGGAATTTAAAAAGTTAGTTTTAACCAGGTTGTTTCCCCGAATTTTAAAAAGAAAACCCTTTTTAAATGTTATGAGTTTCAAGAAATTTTTTTGGGCCCTTTTCCCCGCCAGAAAATCTCATACTGCTTTCTTGTTGTATAGCTTTGGTAGAGATGGAATTCATTTGATCAAATCACAAAATAAATACAGTTTTCAGCACTTCGAAATTATGGAACAATAGAGCTTGCACACAACTTCCATTAATACTATGCTGGGTCTGCACAGTCCATAAAATGCGAGGATATAGAGTGGACAATGTGGTTGTATATCTCGGACCTGTACTATTTCCTAAAGGACAGGCATATGTCGCGTTAAGCCGTGTCAAATCATTGGATGGATTGAGAATATTGGAGCTCGATTGCTCGAAACTCACAGGCAAGACGTGCAATGAGAATGCAATGAAAGAGATGGAACATCTACGACAATTAAGACCCTCAAGCATCATGAACAGAGACATATACTTAAAATTTTAACAAACGGATTTGGCATTGATTGTTTTTTATATTTTTTATAAAAAATTATATTCACTTGCTTCGCTATTTTATTTCTAAAGTAATAATGGAATAGTTGAATGGTTTTTTTTGGTAAGTAGATATGACAGTTTTCTATTTTAGATATAAGCAGAAGAAATTGAAATTTATCGCATGTTTCTGTAATTACGTCATCAAAGTATTTAAAATCAGTTCAAAAATTTCATTCACATAGCCCTAAAAAGCAGAAAATAATAATAAAATTTTTAAAAATTTTAATGTGTTATGTTTTATAACGGACTAAAAAGTATAAAATTATTTCTCTAATCCTTATGAAGGATAAAACCACATATACGGATTTTTAAGGTATCCGACTACGTTCGGAACCGTGATTTTAAAAAGTGTGTAAATGGATAATATTTATATATTTAGTATCATTATTTTTGAATACATGTATAAAATTTTTTGGACATTATGACAAAAAAAAAATTTAAATCTATTTTTAAAAAAAATTAGAAAAACCTTTTTTCCCAAAAATTTCCTTTTTTAAAAAAAGTTTATTGTATTAGCCTTATTAAAATTTTTTAAGAGGCTCAACTAAATTTTTTAAACCCTAACTCGGAAATCGGTTTATCCATTTTCAAAACAGAAAGGGGGAAAAATTTAAAAAAAATACCCCATAATTATTTCAAATGGTTTTTAACCCGAAAATAATTTGAATTTTCAAAAAAACATAGTTGACCTTGTACGGGGCTGAGCTATATACAGGAAAAATATTAATACAAAGAAGCATGACAAAAGGGACTTTTGGAAAAAGGTTTTTAAATTAATTTTTTCCAAAAAATTGTGTTTAAATAAATTTTTTTTCAAAAGTCCCAAAAAAAAATTTTTAACATGTATTCTTCTTTACCTAAAAATCGAAATCATTTTTCACTTTTTTAAAAACATGGTTCCCCAAGAAATCATCCCAACCCAAATTTCCCGAAAATTTTTCCCCTTTTAGCTATTAAAATAGTTGGGAAAAGAAAACAGGGGGGAAATACTAACTACATATAAAAAGGGTGAGGTAGCTATCAATAAAAGAAACTCAATTATTGGTTCACATTATTTACGGTGCAATAAAATTGTTAGTTGAGCTATTAATGCATCAATTATCTGCTGCATGTGTGCTCCATGTTTTTCATTTCCAATCTTACAAGTATTTTAATAGCTATCAAAAGTTGCCAAGTAAGAATTTTCAGGATAACTTAGAAAAGTTAGAAATCCATATGCGATTTTATCCTTCATAAGGATTAGAAAAATTATTTTATACTTTTTAGTCCATTATAAAAACATGGTACATGCATAATGGTAATAATAAATACTTTATTTTATTATTATTGTCTACGTTATTGGTTTTAATTCGTTATCCTTTCATTACATTATTTGGTTTAAAGGGAGAAAAAA
>BMAV01024399.1:0-10568 GCA_019973955.1 Trichonephila inaurata madagascariensis | reverse complement strand
AATCCAACCCATTATTTTTTATACTTTTCTTCAACACTTATTAGAAATTCATTCATTAATCTACCAAACCAATATCTGGTGAAATAAAAGATTTTGCATATGCTCAAATATCTGAATCTGAGCCAAGTACTTTCCTTACACTCCTGTGCAAATTGTGGAGATTATCTTTTCTGGCTGCAATATGTGGTATTTGTAACCATCAGTTGCTTACTTTTTCTCAAACACACATTTCCCCCAAATTTTGACCATTCAATCGCTTCTTTCTTAACTGTTTAACTCAAAAGTAAACAGTTTTTTAAAAAAATCTGGTCAAAACTTTTATTTTCAACCATTCTTTAAAAAAAAAAAAATGTTATCAAACTAATTTTTCATTCTGTTAGGCAGAAACTAACTGGTGTCTGAAAAATGGTAGAAAAACCAGTTCAGATAGACTTACTATTTTCTCCAGGTTGGTGGGATTGCCAACTTAGCTAGAAAAATCATTAAGATTTGGAAAAGGAAAATAATTACCAAATCAAGGAGTTCAACAAGAATACAACCAATTTTTATAAAAGCATATAATACTTTAAATTAATATATTATTTGATTATGTATTTTAATTTTGCATCTGAAATTTTATTGAAGTTTTCATTATCAGTAAAATATATAAATTAAGATTTCTTAAATTATGTTTATTTTGATTGTGTGATAATTATTATACAAATATTTATCATGTTTGATTATAACATTCTACAAACCATATAAAAATTTTGATCATTTTCTATATGTTCTAATAAGTCAAAAAAGCTTTGATATTTGGTTTATATCCAAATTCTATCATTTGTATACATCTTCAGATCATCCCTTTGTTGTATAGTAAGCACGAAACATTGAGGAATTTAAATTTTCAAAAAAAAAGAGAAAATACTTTTTTTGCGAACTTTCAAAATTTTCACATTTTCCCCTTTATTTCAAATCATTAAAACACACACCAAAATCATACTTCTCAGATATACTGTGCGGGATAGTTTGAAGGAACAAAACCAATAGCAAGAAACTGAATAGAAAAAATGTTCAACAAAGAAGTTTGTAAACCTGCATATCTAAAAATAAGTTATATTTCTTAAAGAACAATTAAATGATTTACCTGAAAATCATTTTTCTAAAACATGCAAATTTTGAATAACAAATAGCATTCAAGTACGAAGAACATATTACTTAATTGGTATAAGAGTGATTTCAAAGTATAAGGGTTTTCAAATTAAACAGTCTACCAGAATAAAATTATTCTCATCATGAAATCTAATTAAGAATTGCCAAATCCAACTGTCCCCCTAATTTATACTTCTGCCGGAACTTCTCTCTAAGCCATTTTCAAGAAAATAACAGATTAGAATTTCATTTTAATCTATGATTGATCTTCAAAAGTATTAACTGTATTTCATCTCTAAATCGTTTTTTGTTGGAAAATATTTTGTAATCTCTTGGAACAACTATTGATACATACTAGTTTGGCAACCGTTCCCCTAATCTGCCCTTTCAACAGAAAACTAAAGAAAAAAATTCATACATTATTAAAAATGTGATAAAACATATTGACTAAAATTGGGAGCGTCAATAAATGTAATGCTTTCACTATACTAACCGTACTTTAAATCAACCTTCAATGGTAGAACTGGTAGACTGATCATTACATAAATATACAAGTTCATAATTAAATCGAATAAAGAACTAAAAAATAAAGCAAAAACTTACGATTCCTCTCTTGACAGAAGGATGTTTCATCATTTTGACTAAAAGATCTAGAAAGAAAACAGCAACAGGTTTGATACTACAGAAGATAAGGAAATATATCATAAAAAAGCTATTTAATCGAAATGTATATTTACCTGATGAATTCCGCTTGAAATTTTATCTAGATCACCGTCTCAACAGTTTATAATCTTGTTTTACAAATACAATAATCCAAACTCCAATCTACTAGAATACAAAATGGATGCTATTTTAGAATAGCGTTTATTAACGGGAGAGGAGAAGACAAAGAAGTCAGAGGAGTCTATTGTACGAGAGTAGCGTCTAGCCCTCAACAGCGTTTCCTCCCTGATCATCTGCGCACATTCCCACGCAGCATGTTTATGGACGAGTCTGCTGAAGAGGGGGAAACAATTTTATTCCGCCAAAATCGAATGCGCCGTTTTGCTGTCTGCTGATTAAGTACGATAATTGTAAATAAGCAAATTTTTTTTCGAATGGTATATATATATATTAAATGGCAGATTGGTGCTAATTTGATATCGGGTTAGTAGTGCCAAGTTGTTGTTTATGTTCGCCAAGATGGGCGATAATATTTCAATATGGTTACCTTAATATTTTTATCGTCTGGCGATGTGGTTGCCATGGGGATAACGTATATTAGAAATAACTTTTATTCATTTTTTCCCGCCTTTAATTTCAGACGATTTCTTCAAAAATTTAACCATTTTCAGTATAAATTTTCTTTGATTTGCGTCTTCTGTATAATTCTGGGCTATTTTCGAATATGGATATTTCTAAAATGAGTGAGTACTAGAATATTTTTTTCTTAAAAGAATAAGTGTTTTGTGCTTTTAATTATCGCTATAAATAGTTTCATATTGCACGCTTTCACTACTTTGTAATTGATATTCTAAATTAATTTTAACATACATTATGTAATTATTTTATTCATAATGAAAAAAAATGCAATTATTACTATGTGTAATAATCATATAATATTCGTTACTTATAATTGTTTCTTTTAGCATTTATTTATAAATATTACTACATACTCTTTGTTATTTATTTATAATTAATATTGTTATTTATTTATAATTATTATTATTTAATTATTATGTTATTCATTTATAACTATTTTTGTTGTTTATTCATAGCTATTCTTATGTTATTTATTTATAGTTCTGTATTACGCGTTCTCTTATGCATTATTTTTATTTTTTTACAATTCGACGAATATTCTTTTTAATAATTACTATGGTGAATTACTATTTAATTATATTATGATTATTGTTTCTAATAACCGTTATATAATCGTACTATATGATTATTACATGAAATTACGATAAAATAATATTATGAGCTTATTATATGCTGCTTATAACACTATTATTAGTACATGTTACTTTTTATTACATATTAATCATTATTTATTGATTGATCCTTTAATTGAAATACATTTAAATGTATTTCAAAACAATTCTTTAAAATTGTGTATCATTAAACTACCGCTAGGCCGCCATATTGGATTTCAGTCCAGCAGCAAGAAACGCTGCTTGGCGTGATCCTTATCACGCCAAGCAGCACTTGGCGCTATTACCCCCGTTATCAAATAAGTTATTCAAATTGTAAATGCAAATGCTAAAAAAAAGTAGCAAACACAGAAAAAAATATCGTGTATTTGGATTAATTGGTGAAATTGTCGAATCGGCCGCTTCTCTGCCAAATTTAGAAAAATCCCGTATTTGGCGCGTTTTTGTCAAAAACGATTTCTTCACTGGAGAACAAATTCAGAAGGGTTACCAGATTTAGCTCATTTATCGATGTGGCGAGAAAACACTTGGCGTTAGAAGCGGCCGATTCGACTAATCAACCGATTGATTAATTTTCGCAGTTCTGAACGAATTATTTAAATCTTTCGATACTTAATGTCTCTTCATCCAGTGTTGAAAATTATCCAGCCGTTAAGAATATGATCCCAGCGTCGACATCAAGAATTCGGACTTCTCAAAAAATAGAAGCTAGCCAATACTGCGTAAGTTAACGTTATAAGCATTCACTTTATAGTGTCAAAGAAATTTTATAACTAAATATACCTAGAATGTTTACTGGTGTCATATTGACGTCAAGGCAATTTATGATCATAAATAGCTGTAGTTCATCTTTACTATTAGTAAAAAAAAAAAACCAATGCAAACCAAAGTACTATTGCACATTATTTTACTTTGAACCCAATGTTATTGTTTAACAGTGGAAACGAATCTATTTTTCTAAAATTGTTGTGTCTTAAGTATTTCTTTGCATAGCATTTAGCTACCTGCTCATAAAAAAATTTCATTTGATTTTCGAAACTTGTGCAGAGCATACACCCCGAAATGATGGCTCATAGAAAATGTCTGAGTCCTGTTGAAATTGCTAATTTATTTCAAGTGATTTCTGAGAATGAATCGGATGGTGGTGGGCTGTCTTGCTCTTATTTAGATTCCAATGAAAACATAAGAATGAGTGTAAGTGACTGCGAAGAATCTGAATAAAGTGTAGATATAATTGGTAATATTCCAATAAATCCTGATATATATATATCACTAGGGATGGCACAGAATGGATCCTGCATAATCGTAAAGTTCCTGGCTGATTTGCGACTCGAAATGTTTTGCGACAAAGCAGTGATCCAACAAACTTTGTGAAACATAATGTCAACATCAGTTTTTTATTATATGAAGGGTTTAAATAAAATGTTAATTATATAAAAAGTAATATTAAAAAATCTTAAAACTATACCCTACTGAACAGTAGCCCTGCAATTGTTTAGTTATTACAATTATTTATATCACCGTGTCAAAATGACACTGGCAAACGCTTATGGGTAATTGAAATCCTGGACATTCTAGTCAGTGGTGTAACGTACACCCCCGCATTGCAGGGATGCCCAAGGTTCTAGAGGGCCCAATACCTGACTTTGCAGGAGGGCCCAAATGTTCTCCATTATGCTACTGGTTCAAGTATTACATTTCATTTGTGCAGATTCATTATTTGCACAGTTGCCAATTAGGTTTTCCCTTGCCTAAGAGTGATTGATTTTGATTTAGCTGTGGAGGATATTTGTGTCACTAAAGTAGTAGTACACCAAAACACTTTTTGATGAATTTCTTTAATAAAAATTATTGTCTGTTATTTTTTTTTATTTCTGCAATGCAGTGACATGCAAAAAAACTTTTGTTTACATCTGAGCTTGTTTTCTTTAAAATATTCTATTTTATTATTGTTCTATAAAATGGCTTATAGTTATATGAGATGTAGAGTTTTTGAAAATTAGTTATTGTTCATATTAAGAAAGGTAAAAGCATCTAAAATGTTTCACATTTAATGGAACAGTATATAATAAAGCTTTTACAGATTAAAATAGAATTGAAAATAAGTTAAGAAAAGGATGTTTAAAACAGTTAACATAAGCTTCGATATTAGTAAATTTATCAAAAGTCATTACGTGAGTCTGCAAAAATTTCTATAGAATTAGCTGAAAGATTCACCATTGCTCCCCAATTTCATCTGAAAATTGGTCGAAGAGTACTAAGCATGCTCAAAGAAAAGTTTTTGTAAATATGAAAATTAGAAAGCTTAGACTTTCTTTGCTAAATTCATGATAAACAAGTCTGAAACACATTAGAATAATTTCCTATTTGCAGATGAGAGCAAATTCAATATTTTTGGCTTAAGCAGGCATATAATAGTATGAAGAAGAATAAACAAGGAACTTAATCTTAAGAATTTAGTTGGAACAGTTAATCGGTGAGATATTTTTGTGCTGTGGAGGCTGTGTGTCAGCTTCAGAATTAGGTGATTTGATATTTATTTGATGGTATTAGAAATAGGTGAAATCTTTAACAACTTGAAATTATCTACTCCAAAATTTATAGGTATTGGATCGACTTCCATATTTTATCAAGATAAGGTCAAACACACTGCTCTTGTATGTATGTCTGGTGTGTAACTGGTGACACAGTAGTTTGTAGTGGTCCAAGGTAACTGACTCTTGGCCAGCCCGGCGTCTTGAGTTTGAGTGTGGCGGCGTCTTGACTTGTAGGTGCATCTCATAAAATCTGATGAGGCTCAAGCACGTCCTCCGTTGGTGTGGTAGTTGGGAGAGTGGGGTGCCAGTTGAGGTGTGCGTCCTAGATCCGCTTGCAGCTGTGGTTCAAGAATACGAGGTCTGTTGCCAAAAAGCCCTTGGTATTAGCTGAACAGTGCAAGCGTTAATATTTACTCACTCTCACTGGTCGCGTAACTGTCCCAAGTTTTGAAAACACCACCCCTCCAAGTCAACTGATTTAAATACTATAGAGAAGCAATGCTCAACCTAGGGACCACAAGTGGCCCACAGGACCTTTCTGAGTAGCCCGGTCCTTGTACATTGCACTAATAAATTCAATTACTTAAGAAAAATGTGTTAAATATTTAGTGAGAAATTCTATCAATCAAGCAATCCCATATATCAATTTTGCTATTGATGTGGTACTGCTAGGAATTGCAAGGATAACTTTTGTTCTTTTTGTAAATGTAACAGTTAATGTTAAGAAATAACATTGGAATAGCGACCATTTTATGGGGGAAACTAATTTTTAAAAATTAACCTACAGTGCCTTTCAAGCAAAAATTTCTAGGAATATTTTATTTCAAGACAATTGGAATTTTGACTGTTTAAGTTGAAAAAAATGAACATCGATCAACAACTTGTTTTGATTTAATGCATTGAAAATGCTGTATTTAAAAAATAATTTTTGCTTTCGTTACTTTTCATTAAGCTGCAAATCTTTCAATGCCTCTCCTTTTTTTTTTTTTTGAGGATCTTTTTTAAGATGAGATGAATTGGCTTCCTTAAAAAAATCTTTCCAATGTCAACAAAATATTTTGGGGTGGGGTACTTTGGAAAATTGAAATTACCTCATAACTGGGTAAAAAATGCATAAAACCTGTTTCTATGAGTTAAGTTTTATAGTGTTTTAAAATGAAATTCAAAATTCTTGATATTTTAATCAGTTTCTGCCTTTTAAATGTCCTTGGTGAACTTTGGTCTTTCACTCCATTAATCCTCGTGCTGCTGCCTGCATGAAATCGTTGTCATATGTATGTGGCCCGGCTGAAAAAGAGGTTGAGTACTGCTGCTGTAGAGCATATTTGGAGAGAGCTTGATTAAGAAGACATAAAAACAAAATGTGAAGTAATTGCAAAAGAATTGAGTATATCAATGCAGAATTTACAATGTACAAAGATTTTTATAACAGTTTTTTAGTATTTTATTTATTAATTTTTCAAAATAATAAGTCATAATTTTATAAATTTTTTGGTTTTGGTTATTCAATTAAGAACAGGTTGCAGATATTATATACTTTAAAAGATTATAATGTTGATATATTAATTTTCATTGGTCGATATCATGTTTTATAGAGATTTGTAAGTGTATGATCACTTTTTAGAGTGACGTAACTAAATGATGAAGTGTACCTTACTTGCAGAAGTAAATTTACAACAACGGTTCACTATGTTGCAAAAAATTGTGCCTTACCCATAGTTTAAAAAGTACATTGCTTGATAATCTCTTATTCAGCAGAATTAAACCAATTTTTGAAATGAACAGGTTTTGACTTTTCTTTTTGAGGTAATTATCACTTCCTGTTATAAACTTCAAAAATTTATGGATACTTGCATATGGCGCAACATTATATGAAATGGAACACTGGTTGCCAATTCAGAAATTATGACACATTGGAAATCGGGTTGCCAACTTGACAGGCTATTACCATTTAATGTTTAAAATTGTAAATAAAACAGTGTTACAAGCTTTATCATTTCAGGTGCAGTATACTTTTAATATTTTTTGATAGTGGTTCAAAATAAGTTTGTTTCCCCTATAATAAATAAAGGCAGCTATGTTTTGTTTTATACTTTAAACTAAACTAAAATCTGAAATTTAACTTATTTGTTTATTCTCTACAGTTCCTAAAATATAACTGTTCATTTGATAAAATTTGTCCCTAAAAACAAAAAATCGGTTTGCATTTTACTAGCATTCTAATACATGTTCATGAGACAACTAGCATTTATTTTATAAACAAAAACTGATTTTTATATTGACATAATAGGTGTCATAAAGAATCTTTATTAGTTTAACATTACTTTTGAATATTTATAACTGTTACAAATCAGGTGGATAGAAACTTACTTTAGGGAACATATTTAAATTGCACTTACTTAACTTACAGTCTTTTTAATAGTTATACAAAAACAGTTGCTCATAAATCCATCAGTTTATGATTTTTAATCTCTTTATTATAATGAGGAATATTTTCCTAAAAGATTGAAATATATTTAGATTTGTTATTACTTCTACTTACATGTCCTAAACTTGAAATTACCAGTGTAAATAATTTAAAACCTTTAGTAAACATAGAATGTATGCCATTTTTTCTTATAGAAAGCAAATTGTATTCTGTGTGGAGGGATTTTTTCACCTGCCTTATGTGATAAAATACTTTCTAAAAATGTAGTTATGTGATAAAATATTTTCAGTAAGTGTATTTCAAAACTGCATGAATTAATAAGTTAACTTTTGCTTGTTTATATAAGTATTCATTTGTTTATTATATATTATCTATTGGTAGTTATGAATTGAAGCTGTCATTACTTTTGTTTTGAATTTTTTATAATTATGATACTATATTAATAAGTAAAATGTTATGTGAATACTATTTTTATTATAGCTGAATTTTCCAAATTCCTGTATCCTTCAGTTGCATCTTTATAATAGCACTAACTCCCAAAAAATCGTAAATTTGACTGTCCCAATCAAGGGACAGGACAAAAATGAGCCCGAACTTTTGGGGCAAAAGGATTTGGAAATGTAACAGATAACTAGCAAATCGATGGCCCAGTTTTCTTTTGTATTGTATCTTTGGTGATTCCCCAGCATTAAAAGTAATTATAAAAAGAATTTGACTGTTATTGGAGCTTGTTTTTCTACCTGCTATACTTATGTACTGAGTTTAAGTGTTAATCCGGAAAATTGAATACTTGTATGCTATACAATTGTGTCCAACAAAAACATTGTTAATTCAAAAAATGTCACCAATCACTGCCATCATTATTATTACTGTGTTTTAATGTGCTCGGGGATGGTTTCCACTATTGGCTGTATATCGGGGCATTTGGCAGTCTTTTAAAATGATGAAATTGGTTGACAGTATATATAAGTAATGAAATTTATATTATATGATTTATGTTTCATACATATTCTAAAACAACACCTAATATCAGACTATCAATTGCTTTTGATTTAGCAAAAACAAATCACCAAATGCTGCAATGTACAGTCAATAATGAAAAAATTTTCCAGTGCATGCTCAAATATAACAATTTTATTCATAGGTTTTCTCCCACCTTTTCAAGTTTATTTCAGAAATTAATGCTTTGTACCTTCTAATAAAGAGAACATATTGTATTTTTTTTTATTTCTATTTAAATTTATGGAAATTGAGGTACTGAAATAAAAATGTAAGTTTATATTGTTACTATTTTCAGTTATACTGTAAGTGAGAAAATTTCTGCATTGCCATATATTAAAATGGTACAAAATTTGATTAATGGTATTCCAGACAAAAAACAAAAACAATTAAGAATCAGAATATTATAACAAATTTTATTTTTGTGTTTGTATTGCTATGTTTTAACAGGTAACATCTATGGCAACAAAAAATTATATATTGAAATATTCATTATTAAGAAAAATAAAAACATACAAATCACACACATTTTATCATCCACCTCTCCAACATACTAGTGGTAGTCCTTTTTTCATCATATAAGTGCATTTTGCTTACTTCATTGCATCTCCCCTCTCAAAGAATTCGGCTGATGCTATAAGGAAAGCCTTATAGAAGTTAAAGTATGTTCATATAAAAATTTGCAAACTCTCATATAAAACTTTCAAAAATATATAATTTTGAATTACTGGCATTGAACACTTATATCTTGAATTTAAAAAAATTTAATGTTATTTATGCACCTTGGGTTAACGTCCAAGGACCAACAGATGTTTTTTTGGGATATATTAGCAGTACTAAAAAGTTTTTGGCTTTTTCACAAAAGTTTGACTGAGGTTAACAAATCTGTGTATAATATTACTTGCTTCCCATTTACCCTCATAGTGTTTACTGCCAGTATTGGACCAAAATATTACATAACTTTCTGTTACCTTTATTGGGAAAAAGGATGAGTATGTATCTTACCTTCCATATACTTTTCCAGCAGAGGTTTTGTTAACAGTTTCGAGTATGCGAGATTTAAAGTATGGATAATTTTATTCTATAGAAAGCAAATATGGCTATATTTATTATAACATTTCAGGAGAGAACAAAGATTTTTGTAATAAATGCTTTTGCAAAAAATTTAATATATTCATTTTAAAATTAATACCTAAAAGTGTCATCTTGTATACAACATCCATTTTTTTAAAAAGTGATTTTGTTTTGATAATTATGACTGAAGCTTGAGGAGATACTAAAGAAATTTAGTTCTGATTGTATATGTATTGATGGGGTAAATAGATATGACTTTGAATTAATAACTTTACTTACAATTAATGATTTGTGCCAAGGATTCCTGTGTGCTTTTTCAATTCCTACAATTAGCTCACACTCTAAATATTTATCTTGTTCAAATTTTCAATTATTAATAAAATACATTTTAAAGTGCTCAGTTGAGCTGAAATTTTATATACACGATTGTTTTGGATGACAATACAGTAATTTAATTATAATTAATAAAAATTAACTGCCACTTAA
>BMAV01024398.1:0-72543 GCA_019973955.1 Trichonephila inaurata madagascariensis | reverse complement strand
AAAAAGAAATTTTTCTGCCTAACATATATAATTATAATGAAATTATATTTTTGTATATTTAATAACAATATTTGTTACTGAATTCTTAAAATGTTGAGGTATATGCTGAGTTATTTGATTATACAAATACAGTAATTTTCCAAGTAAAAACACTGTAATAACATATTTCTTTTTTGTTACATTTGTGTCAAATATTAAGGTTATCATTTATTAGTTTTTAATTTGAGCATTGCTTTAAATGAAGCTTTTTGATAAAGTGTTTATTATTACTGCTCTAGTACGGGAATTATTCGTACATGGAAAGAATTTATTACAAACTTTACCTAGGTTATACAAATTACATATTTTTTATTGATTTTAATGTTTGATGCAATTTGCATCAATATATGTATTTATATATATTTCACCTTTTCATTAAAAAAAATTGTAATGAACTTAATGAAAATTGTAAAAAAAAGTTTTATATATTTTTTAAAATTTAATATACATCCATTTCAATCATATTTTTGATTATTTCCTTTGTTAATTGTAATATTAAATAAAAGAACTGCTATTAGTTCAATTTCTTTTTGATTACTAATAAGCTGTTATCATATTTTAATTAATCCATTATTGATAAAAATTCATTATTATTCAGTAGCGATCTGATCAAATAAATTCGCACTCTTTCGGAATTTCGGTCATCCATACTATCAGTATTTCATTCACACTTCAGTTATTTCTTTCTTCTAAGAAAACAAATTATTCATCATGCTTCTAAGAAATACGTGGTTTGCAAAAGAAAACAGAAAAAACTTGCTTCTAAAATGCCTCAGTCGATGCACGCTTTCGGTTTACTGGTTTTTTTTCGGCGTCCATTTCCTCTCTTTCCCTTTTGTTTTTTTTAATTTCACATTGTTTTTCATTCAAAAATAGAAAAAGTGCACTCGTCGGCTCACTTTTAACCATTTCAGAGAAATCTGTCTGACAAAACTTCATAAAAAACTGTCTGAAAACCTAGAAAAAGCCGGTCCAGATAGGGCTGCCATCTCTTATTTGTTGGCAAGGTTGCCAACTTCACGGCATTTTTTTTTTGGTCATCAAATTAGAGGACTGTGCCTAGATCCAATCATGATTTTTTTTAAAAAATTGACAATTTTTTTTATGATTTTATTTAAAATGCCATCTTATTAGCTTTGCAAAAATACCAAGTCCCCATTCCTAGAAAAAACAAGTGCTTTAGTAAAAGCAGATGCCGTAACTTTACAGAAGATGTCAAACTTTAAAATGCGTTTTACTCAAAACGTATTTTTTTTTTCTTCCGAAAAGCTCAAACGGGGACAGCGATTGCTCAAAAAGTTTTTAAAGTAATTTGCTGGAACTTTTTGTGTATGTTCTGTATAACAGTAGAAGTATTTTAACTTTCAGATTCATCAATCAATGTTTTATTACAAAATTTACAGTTCTTTATGGGAATATAATCACTGCAATTTTAAACTTAATATAATAACTAAGATAAAGAGCTCTAGTTTTCGTAAAAATTAAAATATTTCTTATCCTGAAGGTCATTTCAAAAAGGAACAGCAAAGTAATACATCAAAATTGAAAAAATCAGAATTTGTTCATCTACTATTTGTTTATCTGCCCGTTTATGTCATTTTTTTGTCAATTTTTACCCATTTTTTCCCATTTAAGTAGTAATAATTATTTTTCTCTTCTTAATTTTAGCTTTTTTTTTTCTTAAAATGTAGTAAATAAATATAAAAACCACAAAAAAATCTCCATACATCCATTTATTAAGAAAGCAGTTGTCGCGAGTAGTCGGATACCTAAAACCTTTTGACTATATCTTTTAAAATATATCGACATTAATCATATTTTTGATTTATTTCCTTAGTTACAATATTATTATTATTTTTCTTTTGAATTAAAGTAAGCATTCATCTTATTGAAACTAATTCATTGTTGATAAAAATTCAAGACCATATATCTGTGTGGCTAATTATAAATTCATTTATATAAATATTTTTAAAAATGATAATAATGCAATTTTTCGAAAAATTCAATGGTTGAATAATGGTGTGCTAAAATCTGTCAGCGCCATATCGGAAGTCTTGTTGCATTAGGAAATGTGCCATTAAATACAAACTATATTAAATAATTTTAATGCACATTTATTTAAATACATTAAATAAATGCCCCCAATTAAAGTTTGATGAGATTTTGAATCCAATCTCATATTGATCTAGGGACACATCTCCTGTTAATATCCTCTCCCCACCCACATATAAATTTTCGTCCATAATTTTAACTCAATTTATCCCTTGAAATGCATTCCATTATGAACCTTCCTTCAAGTTTGTGTTTGTGAAAAAAAAACGCCATCTTTCATTCGCAGTAATTCTCAACCACTGTGCCGCCAATTTTTTTTTTTTAAAGTTAGTTAACATAGAAAAAATTAAAATCCGAAACCTAATCATTTGGCCAATTTGTTGAAAAAAACTACGGGTATATTCAACATATTCTTTCGTGGATAGATGGAAATGCATTTCACATAAGTAAAATTCTTTTAAGCTTATTTTATTGCCGCCAAATTTTGAAATTGTTAAAAATAAACCAAAAATTTGAGAATCACTGCTCTAACGCATTGATTATAAGATGTTAACAGTACACTGTTATTTATATAATGGTACTACTCTATAGCATAGAGAAACACATTTTATTTTGCATAAAATGTTTTCTATTTCCTTGACTCTAAAATACCAAATGAGTTTTAAAAGTACACAGTACCTTATTTAAAAAAAAAATTAGAAAACACTTATATACTTTCAAAATTGAATCTGAGAAAAACACATTTAAAGTTTGCAAAGGCATAAGCAAAAACTTATAATACCCGTAAAACTCATTTTTCAATATGATATTTTTCATTGTATGTTCTACATTAAAACACTATTTTAATTAAATATGACAAAAAATAATTTTTTAATTCAAAATATATTTTTGCATCATATTGATAGCATTTGTTACGGTGACAGTTTATTCAGTTTTTTCCCCAAAATTTTTCCAAAGGTTTTGAAACAAAAAAATTTAGGGCAAAACAAAATTTGATAAAGTAAAAATAGCCAGGTTTGTTAAAAACTTTTTTTTTTTTTTTCATTTTTTAAATCGGGAATTTAAAGTTTTACTTTTTGTAGACTTAAAATACCAAAATATAATACTACAATATGTTTAGTATAATTTAGTATGGTATATCAAGGAGAGAAAGAGAAATATTCAGTTTTATCTCCAATACTTGAGTTCAGATTACTTGTATTCGAAAGTCTAATTGCAGTATCAGATGAGGACTGATTTTTAAATATATCATTTTCAGTAGCATCCCATCTCTTCGAAATATTGTTACTCACAGCAACCAGGGAATGTGTTGTTTATGGCATTTTCTCAACAGGAAAAAATTAATGATAAAACTTTTAAGTTATATAAACTATTTTTTAAAGCAAAAAATTGACCTTGAAATCAATTTTAATTAAAATTAGGAACAAAAATCAAAACATAAAAAAAGAAAAATTTTGTTTAAAATTGGGAAATTTAATAAACATTTCACACTAAAAGAGTTGATTGTGCTCAAAAATAATGCTAGTTAATTCAATTTAAAAGTAGAAAAATGTTTTAAATTGAAACCTATACCAAAACCACAGCTCAGAAAAATTCAAATATCTCAAAAACTAATTTGTTCATAGACTAAAAAACAAGTCAATGATGTAAGCCACAAAAAATGCGAAAAAAAAAAAAAAATAGAAAGAAATTCGATAATTATGAAAATTGTAGAGTACTGTGTAGCCTTAAACTTTTACATGAAAAAAGGAAAATTCGAAAAAGTTATAGAATGTTTTCAAATGTTAAAATGTATTTAATTATTTCATTTTATGTATTTTATTTATTATATAAAATATTTAATATATAAAATATTATGTATATAATATTATATATTATTATAATTCGATTTTATATATAATGAAAACACATTAATACTTTTAACGTAAACAGCTTTAAATCATTGCATTTAATCTTTTCTACATGTTAATTCAATATTGTAAGAAACAAAAGCCGAGTTGTTTGGCGGAAAAACGTAAGTGATTATCAAAATTTCGAAACCCCAAAATAAAAATTTTAAATGGTCTTTAAACTATCGTTTGGGAAAAAAGTACTTTTGGATTTGTACAAAATTTTTTATTCTAAATATTTTAAAAACGTTCAATTTTAAAAAATGGCGCATATAAATTAGTCCTTTCTGTTAAGAAGGAAAAAAATTAAAAGAGATGGAAAAAATGAAGAGTATTTGTTTAAATCGATTTTGATTTGTATGAAAACTAAATAAAAAAATCAGAATAAAGTCAAAATGCTTACTGATTGATCAAAATTGAAACGAAGAACTCGAGAAAACACCGACACCCATTAGACGCCGTACGATTTCAGTGGGTGGAATGGCTCTGGAAAAACATCATTCTTGCGCGAACGATCAGCGCAGAAAAGAATGACTCACTCCAAGTGCTCGTCCAGTGAAATGATTCGATTCGATTCGATTCGATTCGATATACATCGCGGGGATCAAAGCTCATCCTCCTTCCCCTATCTGAAATGTGTTGAATGGAGAGACCGGAGTGGAAAATAGGAGTTAGGAGTTTCCTGGGTGGGCCAGTCTAGCCCTCCCCCTGAGCGGGTTTTTTTTTTTTTTTTTTGCCTGTTGATTTTACGGTTTTCTATTTTATTTTATTATTTTTCTTTTCTTTTTTTATTTTTTTGTTTCCTTGCAGACTTTTATATTCATGGAAACGTGGTTTTTCAACTCACGGAACCCATAGTACCAGAAAGTGTTTTCGTATAACCCAGTGTTTCTCAAACTTTGAATACTGGCGACCCAATTTTCAATGATAATTTTTGTCGCGCCCCCCATCCCCTGTACAACAATAATGTATTTACTGCAATAAAATGCACTTTTGACGCTAAAGCTACAATGCGATATCACTATATACTATATAAGTATTAAATTTTATATATAAAGTATTTTAAGTAATATATATCCTAAGTGAAAATATATATATATAATATACTTTAAAATACATATTACTTTCGTTTATTATTATGTTATTTTTCTTCTAATTTTTAAATTGAACAGATCACAAAAATTTTATATTTAATTAAAGGATCTTATTTCCTTCAGCATCCACTTCTAGTACAAATGTCATTAGAAAATAGTCTATTCTATGCTGTTCTCATCATATGCATCATATCTGGCATTATCGGGTACGTTTGCGGGTTCAGTAACTTGGACCTCTGCGCAAAACATACCAAAAATGCCTTTTCCTCGTACAATTTCAGTCAGTTTTGGTCGACTCGGTACTTCTATAGCTACCGAATCTAGCTTGAATGTACATTTTTTAATTTGTACGTTAATTGTAATTCACGGTAATTAAGTATTTACGGCGTAGTAATAGAACAAAAATCTACATACATTTTAAGTCGTAAGCGAACATTTGACGATAATAAAGGACTGCAATAGGCTATAGACGAGCATGGTTTGAAATTAAATAAAGGAAATATTCTCAAGAATACTTAAAATTTGATTTACCACTACTGAAGTAAATGATGGGAAAAAGCACCAGCTCGTTATGTGTTAAAACTTGGCAAATCTAAAGAACATGTGAAAAGCGTCTTAAAACCATGTAAAATCATTTTGCTGCTGGTAAAGAATTTTTAAAAGGTATTTTTTCTTGATGAAGACAACTGGTAGCAAGTTACGAGGATTAGGATCTATATCAAAATACTCCAGAAGGGCTCTCAACTTCCGAAATAAAGAAATCCCTTACAGATTTTACATCCAGTGAAAATTAAAAGGCAATTTTTGTAATAAATCGCTCTTTAAATCTTCGGTAGAGGGTGACGATGAATTTTCTGCACCTCGAAAACAAAACACACACACTCGTATAATATCTACCAACATCCTACCTTTTGTTAAACCGGGATTTCTGGTGGTGGCTGCTTTGAAGACAAATATAGATTCTCAGCTAAATATAGAAAAAATAGCTCAGAGTGTCAATTCCTGATATTAAACCTTCCTTTGAAAATTTTTGCTCTACAAGACAGTCCATGGAAGTCACTAACAATTATTAAACTTGTTCTTAATTCAGTATTAAGAAATTTATTTTATAAAATACCGTCTTCAGTACTGATACATTAAACGTATACTGGTGAAGTACCGGCTCTTCAAACGATGTCTATTTTGTTAAAAATAAAACATTATTCTTGGATATAATAGCTGAACTGTAAGGAGAGTAAAACTGGTAAAAGTAATGACATTGTATACAAAATGTAAAATAATTTTTTTAGATAAATGTTATAATTGTAAATAACAACTGTTTAAAAGCATAACTGTAATTTAAACCCTTGGTGAATTAGCAGATGAATTAATGTTAACAATGAAAAAAGAATATAAAATTCCGATGAAGAATAATTGTGTTACTTTTAATATTTAAAAGCGAGAAGACTTCAAAATGTTCTTTAACTCGCTGAGCAGGCGCGCACTCGATACTTCACCGTTAATGGTAGTGCGGGGACTTAATCAAATCTCAATCATTTGTTGATAATTATTTTCACAGTACACGATAAGTACCAATCTATGAATAATTTAATTAAGAAAGTATACTTACCGGCTTTCTGCTGACTTTTCAATTTTTCTTTATAATTTGAGAAAATCCAACAACCGAACTAAAAATGCGTGATTCAAAAGTGGGAAGACCTTAATAAAGGAAGCAAACTAGAGGCAATTTTCACTAATATTACAGGATGTTAATGTCGTACAAAGCTGTCATATTTGTCTGCTATTGTGTTTTATGAGCTTTCATGATCGAGTGAGTGAATATTAACGTCGCACCCTGTTCAGCCACACGAGGGCTTTGAGACGGACCCTCGCAATTTTGGAACCATGGTCAAATGTCGACGAGGACGATACTCTGAGATGGCCTCTTTAACTACCACACCATCCAACAAGAGGACGTTTGAGCTTCCTCGACAGGATTTAACGCGCATCTCTCCCCTACACGGCGGGTCTTTAGTGGTATTGGGTTTCCGAACTCGTGACACCTTTGGTGATCAACAAATAGCAAGTTCAGAACCTTTTTCTTTCTTTTTGTCTTTTGACAAGGCAAACTGAATTTTGTGGTACACTTATGGCTTCATATTTTAGTTGATGTAGTTCTTTTTACATTTGAAAATTTTCCCTTTCATGTTCACTCCTGTTTCAATCATGAATAATATGTATCTTTTCAAACAGGTTATTCCTTTGTATTTGATCAGTTTTACTTCCTTCAATAGAGATCACAGATGCCCCGTGCCACCGCTCCTGGGTTAAAAGTTTATTCAGAATAAAATACGGATGTTCGAAAGAGAATTATGACGTTTTTCACTCTCTTTTATATATTTGAGAGTACAGATAAGAATAAATCTTGGCCAAATAATCCCTTCAAATCAATAATCCTTTCCAAATATCATAAAACTCTTATTTACCAATTTCCTAAGCAAAAAAAAACAAACATAAAAGAGGGGACGGAACAAATGTAGAACAAATCATACCAGTAAGTTGGGTTAATCAAATGATCAGCAAATGTATTATGCTGTCTGGCTGAAAAGTGAATCATATTTTCTTTCCACAAACCAATGTACAGTATTTCAATAGTTACAGCGATGAATTTTTTATCTTCTTAAAATTTTTTCCCAGGTCTGGGTTTCCTTTTTTTTTAACGAGTAATAGCTTAAAAAAAGCGTAGTAAAAAAAATCTCATCGAGGAATTACAGCAAATTAAACAAAATGTTTTTAATTTGGTTTTGGGATCAAAGATAGGATTGATGACGGAAAACAACAGATGATAAACATAAATTATATCAGTGTTGTTATGTATTTTTTATTAATGGAAAGTATTTTTTTTTACTTTTTCTGGTTATTTTTTTAAAAAAACTTTTAAAATTTGATATGCTCGCGCCCCTTTAGGTTATCGCACTCCCAGGCGCGCCCCACACTTTGAGAAACACTGGTATAACCCCATTCCACATACATATACTTCAAAGAATTTTTCTCAAAATAATATTTAAAGTCGATCAACATATTATAGGCACTTTATGTAAAGAGTGTTGCGTTTATTATGAAAAAATTCTTTTTAATATAATTTACGCATTAATAATATTGATTTGTGATCTAAATGTCGCCTCTCCATGCATTATATTTAGTAAATGGGATATGTGCTTGTGCTTTCTTTCACACAAACTGTCCAAGTCTAGTTCAATTGAGATCAAATGCAATCGCATTACATATTCCGAGTTTCATTTGTTTCTATATATTGTTTTTGTAGCCACTTACGTTGAAAAATATATTTCACTTAAACACAATGCTCTGAACGGCATTAAAATGTTTATAGCTGTGTGACAAATCCCGTGTATTTTGCATGAATTTGCAACCTAAAATTTAAAAGTTGTCCTTGCTTAAATTTGGATTTTAGCATCGAATCTGTTGATAAGTTGTTTCCTGTCCTTCATTATAGGTGTTTTTTTTCACAAATGCAAAAAGGTGCATTTTCCATTAAAAATTATTTAATTTTGCAAGACATTGTGCTAACTAACGGGTATAAAATTATCTCATGGTACCCGAGATAGTAAACTATAGAATATTCACAATCTAGTAGGAAGAATATATAAAAAGATAAAAAACGCGCTTTCCAATATTCTTTTATCATATTATATTAAAAGTTTAAAAAGTATTGCAAAATAAAGTTATTATACATAAATAAATTCAGTTTTAATGAATTGGATGAGCTTAAGATACTTGTAACTATACAAATATCATAGAGAACGAGAATCCGTTTTGCATAGGTATTTATTTCTTCTCGATTTTTTTTACTGTGACTTGTGGAACTCAGGGGTATGCCTTGTGAAACTCCAGGGTTCCATGGAGCACAGTTTGAAGACCATTGATATAAATAATACAATGATAAATAATACTATGATATAAATAATACACTGATAAATAATACAATGACATAAACAATGCAATGATAAATAATACAATATAAACAGTACAATGATATAAATAATACAATGATAAATAATGCAATGATAAATAATGCAATGATAAATAATACAATGATAAATATTACAATGATATAAATAATACAATGATAAATAATACAATAATAAAAATAATACAATGATAAATAATACAATAAGATGGAGGTAAAACGTGTCAAAGACTCACTAGAGAATATTAATCAAGGTCTCCGAACACGTTCGAAGCACTCTTTTTAAAAAATAGTATTACTGAAACATTATTTATGCTTTTTTAGAAATAAATGCCAATAAATACTAGTGTTTAACTATATATATATATAACAGTATTTAAAAAAAAATTATCTAAATCTTACAAAGATTACAATTATAAGTGAAAGTTTAGCACTATTTTTGAAAAACTTGAAAGCAATTAGAGAAAAATTTAATAAACTTATATCAATCAGTAAAAATATTACTAGATGCAATTATCTAGAGAATTTAGATGCATTTATCTAGAGAATGTACTAAAATTTTAGAACTGATCGATTAAATATTGTAAGAAATATGACATTCTTTATACGACCACCATTTAAATAACAGGTTATAATTCAAAAAATAGTGATACAATAAGAAATATTTTAGTATATCCTCTAGAAAATAATATAAATATCAGGTTCAGAAAGTTTTATAGAAATACATTCATAATATTTTGAGTTATCAGACTCGCCATGATATATTCTGAACAATTTAAGTGCTCACTTCCAGTTTTTCTAATTTTATAAAATTGATTGCAACTTGGCCCCTAGGTAGCGTAGAAATAAAACAAAGTATGTTTTGCAAAGCCAAAAGTTGCTCTATTCAATAAAACAAACAAAAAATATGGGTTTTGACCAAATTTGGTCATTTCAACGTGTTCGGATATACCTTAAATTAACTAGAAAGATAATTATATTTACACTCAAATTACATATTGGTTATTCTTATCTCTTAAACAAATGAAAATAATAATCAATCATTTTCGTAATGAGTTTATCATTAAAAATGCAGCATTTATAGAATAAGAGACAAGTTATTCTTTAAATAGAACTTTCATAAAAAATCTCTTATTATGGATTGTGTTGATCTTTTTAATTCAGTGCTAATTTAAGAGGACATAGTACGATTTATGTAAAATAAATTATATATATGTAACGGTTTTTACAATTTTTTTTTGCTTGTAACCAATGTATATGAGTTGTGTAAAAAATGTTTTGTGCTCAAATTTCTACAAAAGACTAAAAATTTAATTTTTTAAAGAAAATTTTTAAAATTTATGAAGGGATTTTAAAATGCTACTTCTACAATAATTGACCTACACACATGAAATTTGATTTACAAATACATCAAGTTATGTGCAACAAAAGGTTGTATGGGATCACTGCGAGTGGAAAGAATACACGTAAAATGTTTTTTTTTTCTGAATGTTTATTGAAAAAACATTGAAACATGCGTATGTTCTAAATTCAACTGTTATTTTTTTTTATTAAGTATTACTTTGATTCAAAAATGTATTCCAACTTTTGTTACATGTTGATGGATGAAGGAAAGCAGATGTGAACTTAGTTCCTCTTTCAACAAGAACTTTGTTAGGAGGAGTGCATTTAGATGTCTTTGTGAGAGAGAAATAATTTATGTCTATATTTTTAAGTTCAGATTAGCGTTGTTGTTGTATCTGGCAATAAAAGAATCCGATGATGGATTTAATGAGTTGCCTAAGAACTGTAAAACCAGCGAGTAGAAATGTAACAGAAGAACGGAGTGAGCAGTGGAATAAAGATGTTTAATATTTTCACCTTCTGAAATAGGTTTAATTTAACTTAATTTGTAATGCATTTAATCATGATGCAGTAATTAACACCATAGCACAATAAAAATAGCCTTAGCATTTTAAATGGCAATAAATGAGTTATTTTTTTTCTTTCTAAGATGAATCCGTTTAAAGTTTTGATTTGCCATTGGGATGGGCATAGAAGCGAATATAAAAGTTATCACAGCTGGGATTTTTAATTTTTTCATATTTTGAGAGATTATAAAAAAGAATTTAGGCTAAAAAAATTGTATTTGAATTTTTGACCGTTTTTTGTCAATTGAATTGTACTGAGTGTCCCCTTAAATTAACTAGAAAAAGATAAATTAATTTACACTCAAATGAATCATTAGTCTTGAGGTGGCGCCCTTATCCGGAGGACGGAACCCGTGACCTTTGGTTACGTAAGCATATAACTTACCACTGGACTAAAATGATCACTTCAATCCGGAGGCTGTTACTGGCTTATAGAGATGATACCGCTAGTTCTTAAATATGAAACGTTTGAAAAGAATATTTACACTTATTCACATTGTGTTTATTATTAAAAGTGCAGCATTAATCGAATATGAAACCACAGTTATTATTTCCCTTATTTTAATCTTTATATCTCTTGTGTTATTTAAACTTCTCTTGTATTGTTGATTTTAATTTTAAATTAATGCTAATTTAATTAACTTCACCAGATACAATTTTTTTAACTGTTAGATATTATTTAATAATTATAAATAGAAAAAATATTTTTTAAAGTTGAAAATTAACTAAATTTTAGTGATAATTCAACTCAGTGGTGCAACAACCCATGAGAGGCAAGGCCTTCTGGGCCCAAATGAGTATACGCGAACTTGGGCCCTGAAGTGCATGAAAAAATCCTCCGGTCAGGTGGTCAGTTTGACGCGAAACCCCCAGTGTTAAGTTCCCAAGCAAGATTGGTACTTATTTTTCAACCCACTGGAGTGATGAAAGGCTGAGTCAGCCTTGCCCAGCCCGAGATGTGAATCTTGGACCTGAGGTAGGGAAGCGCGATGCACTAACCGCTCAGCCACTGCGCTTCAAATTTGTTTAGTGTTAGTTACCTTTAAAACTCTTTTTTGCGTCAGTATTTTCATGCAATTTTTTTTTTCCCTTATATATATCAGGTGAAATTTCTTTTTAATTTTGTAGTTGCACAGAGTACAAATGTGCTTTAACAGTTGCATTAAAAAATTATTAAAATACAGTCGGATCTCTATTTAACGAAATCTCTAAATCCCCTCTCCCCAAAAAATTCGTTACATGGGAAATTCATTAACTAGAGATTCATCTTTTTACTTCCTCTTTTTAATGTAACAAACCTTAAATTCATGAACATGATATATTATTTAAGATTTACGATTTTTAGGTATTTTAGGCCATTAAAAAAAGTATTGAGGAAGAAGTAATCTAATTTATAAAACTGGAGAGTTTTTTAAATTGTTTTAAAAGAGCATCTTCTTTATCTAACTTATGTTGTTTTTATTATTATTATGTTTTTGAAGAATGAAATTTTGCGATAATTTATGCAAGAAAAACGGGGTGTCCCCAAAACAAATTTAGTGAAATTTACAACATATATGTTATGAAGCCTTTAGAATGTGTAACAAACAGTAGGTGTTAAGATAAGTTACATTTAATTACATTTTACAACCATTTTTAGCTTAGAACATACAGCAATTTTGACGAAAAATCATTAACATCAAATTTAAATGCTTATTAAATATTTATTTCTTAAAATATTTTTAATCCTGTGGTTTGCGACACTTCAGATGGATCAAGACGTATATCAATAAAATTATATCCAATATAATTTTATTTATGGTGTTTTTCTTAACTTTGAAAATTTTGCTAAAATTTCATAAAAATAATATTTTTTTCAAAACTAAAGGTTGTGTGTGTGATACATGTTATTTATTTAATAATTATGGCTCTTTAAGTCTATTTATGTTATTAAAAACAGTGAAATTCCTCAGAAATTCGATTTTTCAAAAATTGGTCTCCGAACATAGTCGGATACCTTAAAAAAAGTAATTACTCACACTTTTTTGAAAATTAATAGATCTATTCAACTGATATATCTTACTCATCAAAAGGAAACCTGTAAAAACATCAAGAAAGAAAAACATTGTCTGGGAATACACTGTTTTTTCAACTTTAAAAATTATTTTATTTTAAAATTGAGGAATTTTTTAACTACATATTATATATAAGACTACAAGTAACTCTAAAATCACTGGTTATAAAATAATGTTGTTAAAACATTATTTTATAACCAGTAATTTTAGGTATACTCCACCATATGCGTCCTTAAATTTAATTACCAATAAAATCTGTTAATTTTACTTGAGTTTTTTGTTTGAAAAATTACTGCAATTTCATTGCTCTAAGTGAGTTCGGCTCCTGATAAAACCAGTTTCATGCCATTGTTCACCATAAAATGGGCAAAAAGAGAAAATAATTTGAAAAATGCCCTGCATTATATTCAATTAATACATAGTGATCTTCAAACTGTGTTCCGCGGAAACTTGGGGCTCCACGAGTTAAAAAATAGAAAAGAAAATTTTGTAAGTTGTGTATACAAAACACACAGACTCACGCTTCCTATCAAAGGGCATATAATGATTATTTACTATACGTGATAGAATTGTAATAATAATAACTGTGATCGAAATTGAAACAAAATGTGGCGACAATAATTTATTCTGTTATAATTTTGCTTTGTGGTTACTAATAAATGAAGAAATCTACCTTTTCATTGGTAAGCTTATTTGTGAATGATTTATCACACAAGCAACAAGCATCAATGATGTTATGTGCTGTTTCTTTTCGAATAACTTTGTTTTGGGAAATGATTCTAGAAGTTTAAATATATAGTATGATATTTTTTCATTATTACTACTAATAAAGGTACATAGTTCTTAATATTTCAATTTTATCAATTGTAAAACTACTTTTTGAATATTTCAGTTAAGTAAGAATAAAGTTGGATTTTTTATTATAATCTTTAGTTATTTTAGGGCCGCGGTATCCCAATTTTTTTAATAGAGAACTCATGGCCGGCGCTTTCGAATTGCAAGTTCAAGTCTAGAGTCCAGATAGCTCTAAACACCCTCTTTGAATAGAATCTGATGTACGTTCAACATTTCGATATTCTATGTCAGTGATTCTTTATGTGGTCTATATCGACCTGCAAGGGGTCCACTTATGCGAAAAAATAATTTGAGGTCTATGCGGTGTTAATGGGATCTATGTGATAGTGGCTCTCACACATTAAACCAGATCGTGAATTTAATTTTAAAACTTAATCGAGTGAGTGGAAACCAGAGAGATTTTACCTATTTCACAGATTTATTTTTACTAAATTTCATGAGTCTGATTTGCTGTTAGAAGATGGCAACATACATTTTACCAAAACAAGGATTATTTCAGTGCTTCTTTCCAGAATTCAGCTAAAACAGTATAACATTGAAGGTCGTGAATTTTCTCAGTTTGTCGCAGACAATCTATCAAGATGTTTTATACGTTCAGTATTTAAACACCCTTTATTCAGGTTTTGAAACGAGGTTTGACTATGGTAATACTACAGTGGACAATCAATTAATTCATATGGTCACATTGGAAAAAAATTCATATTACAATAGGAAATGATCGGAATATGCACTAATGAAGATATTAAGGTAAAGCTTAGAACCGGATACAAGTAATTTTTTACTTTAAGAAGACAAACCTGTTTATTGTCTCGAATAATGGAATACCGTGAAAATTTTTTTAATTACTTTTCCTAGCGAGAAGTTACAGCGTGGTTGCCAATCTCAAAAAAAAAAGTCTCCACTAACAGAGAAGATTTAGGGTTAAACCTGACAAGATTAATACCAAAAGTTAAAAATTTGTTATTGAAGCACCAGGTTTATAGAAGTATTTGCTTGTTGTTCAGTTGTTTTAAGTATTAATTAAACTTTAATCTAATTAATTAACACGTGCTTCACTACAGTTAAAAATTTAATTCTTTTAAAGAAAGTAGCTCTATGTTAGTTGTCAAAAAGATATTTAAGTTGATAAATTTGTAAAAATTCAACATCAGGTAAGCAGGGGTCTACCGCAAAAACCGAAAAACGTGGCAAGGGGTCTATGAGATAAAAATGTTTGTGAACCTCTGCTCTAAGTACTCACGTTGACGTGTTGTGGAAGTTTAGAGAGTGGGACATCAATGCGTCGTTCTGAAAATTAAGAGGTCCTTCGCCAACGGCCCGAGTGTAGTTTCAAAGTTCGACGTAAGCTGTCGCTCCTTTCTTAATCAATATCACGCACACCACCATTTGGGTAAAATATTTTTTGTGATATTCCTTTATAAATATTTTTAATTGAATTAAAAGAATTTTTAGAAGTTTTGCATGTTTTGAGAACCAGTGAACTGGAAAGAAATCAACAGGAGCAAAAAAAAAATCAATTATGATAAACTACTTTATTGGCTCTCTCTAAACAGAAATCATCAATATTAAACAATATAAGAGTATTTTCATTCGAATATTTATGCGTCAATTAAAAAAAAAGATGAAAGTAAGCGTTAATTATTTAACATTTAGCTTCACTTAGACGAAATTTAAGATGTACATAATGGACTGTGTGATGAGTGTGTGAAACAATATCTTAAATACTGCTAAATTAAAAAATGTATATGTGTGTGTATGTGTGGTCAATCTCATCATCCACATCTTTACAAAAAGTTAAGAAATATTTTGAACGTAAACATGTTATTTGCATTCCAACAAATAAACTTTTTTAAGGTTTCTTTTCGTATCAGTTATCAGATTAGTAGTGTGACGTCTCTCGCGTCCTTCTGCTAACATAACTCCTATGTTCTTTGACGGCCACGATTAATGGCAAAACCTTTCCAACCCAATACCAAGAAGATAAACGAATATAATATGTAAATGAGATATACTTTAAAAGGATAGAAGCTTTGATGATAAGGGCGGCAAGTTTAGAGATAGCTTACGCGGATCCGGAACGACATAGTCATCACAGGATGGCTATGTCGCAATGGCACCCGAACGTGTATAATTCTGGGTTAGGTAATGTAGGTGGAGGTACCGTACTACCTGAAATGTATTTTTCAGGGTCAGGGGGAATTGCAGAGTTTATAGAAACAATAGGAAATAACATACAGTTACTTGAAATCCCAAGTAATCTGTCATTGCTTAAAAAGTCATCTCGGGGGAAAGGGGTCAAGATTGGTACTCGATATTTGGATCGGTGTTGGTGCAAAATACAGCACGGATTTCGCGCAGCTCAAGGCTGTTTGGCGAAAGTTTTTCCGCGGTCAAAAATAAGAAAAATTACAAGCACAATTTTACGCGTCCAGCAGAAAGAAATCAGGAACCTACTGATTTCGTTTATAATTATTAAAATAGAGAAGTTTAAAATTTAGGAATGTCTCAGGCAGAGTTGGTGGATCATATTTTGGTTCGACCGAACCACAGATCAGGATTATGTGGAAGGTGCGCAATCCACAAACACGGTACAATTTTTTGGAAGTCTTGGCTAAATTCGAAGAGATATTCTTCCAAATTAAAGGGGTTCCCAAAATGATAATATAGAAAGACGAGGTCAAAATGCGCATAGGATGCCTAATTTTGATGCTAATGGAAAACTGGGGGAAATTTCCCCGAAGTAGGACGTAGCCCAAATAACAGTAGAAATGATTTTTACGAGAATAGCCGTCAAAGTAATAAGGGTTCGAGAGGAATAGATTTCAGAATAATGATCAGAGATTCAACAACAGGGTTACTCATTTCGAAATGAGCGAAATGATAATTTTAATAGAGGGACCGTAGAAATAGGGGTTCAGTGAAAATTTCAGTCGAGGCGATAGGATGCAAAGGGGACGATTAAATATTGTAAAGGTTAAGATCAACCCCCAAAGGGGTGTCGACAAGAGAGACAATTAGGCTTTCTCCGATATGTATATCACCCGTAGAATTTCCCCCACTTTCCCTATTTTTTAAGTAACACATTTTGAAAGCGCTATGGGACACCGGAGCAGATAAATCATTTATATCGGAAAAGTATATAGAAAATATTTTTTATAAGCAAATTAAAAATCGCGAGCCCAGGTAATAACAGCACAGGGTGGAAATGCCAAAACATGGGGATCGTAGAATTTAATATTCGCATCAGACAATTCGAAAAAAATTTGGTCATTTCATGTGTTGACGGATTTAGAATACCCATGTATTCTCGGTATTGATTTTTTAAAAATGGGTCAAAGATAGTATTAGATTTTGATCAAAAATCGTTGAAAATTCAGATTCTCAAATAAATAAGGTGGTTGAACCAATTAAAGAGGAAAAAAGTTGAGATAGATTTATCTAAGACAAAATTGGGGAGGTGAAAAAAAAACTACAAAATTTGTTTAGTATTTTAAAAGGTTATTTTCAGAAAACCAGGTCTTACTCATATTTTATACCATGAAATTGACACGGGAGATAACCACCAGTAGCTTCAAGGCCTATAGGTATGACCGGACTAAGCAAGCAATAATAGATTTTCACATACAAAAAATGTTACAAGAGGAAACATTGTTCCAATTTAATCCCCATACGCGTCACCTGTTGTGTATGCAAGAAAAATAATGGGTTACCACCAGATAATCCGGAAGCATATAGATTTGCAGTAGACTATAGAAAATTAAATTCGATCACAAAGTATCCGCGATACCCTTTACCGTTAATAGAGATTTATTAACAACATCCATATACAACAATAATGTCCTCTCTTGATCTAAGAAGTGGGTACTTTCAAATGGCAGTAAACCCCAGCGATATTGTTAAGACCGCATTTGTAGTAAAAAGTGACACTTATGCTTTCAAGCGGATGCCATTCGGTTTATCAGGAGCAGCTCCCAATTTTCAAAAAGCAATTGACATAATCCTAAAACCAGTGATAGGGAAATTTGTGAATGTGTATATGGATGATGTGATTATCTCATCTCCATCATTCACTCACCATTTGAACATTTGAGGAAGTTTTTCGTTGTTAAGGATGCAGGATTGACATTAAATAAGGAAAAGTGTAAATTTGGGTGCGATGAATTGGAAATATTTAGGATTAATTGGCTAGTAAAGAAGGAATTAAAACGGATGAGACAAAGGTTAGGCTATACAAAAGGATAAAACCGCCCGTAACTCAAAAGAGGTGTCCAAGTTTTTAGGTACATGTCCCAATGGTACGCAGAAATTTATTAAAATTATGCGGATCTTTGTGAGCCACTTTATAATCTTAAACGAAATTTAAAAAATTTGTCTGGTCTAATGAAGCACAAAAGGCATTCGAAGAGGGTCAAAGAGGGCGGTAACAAAAGCGCCAGTTTAAAATTACCAAACTTTCAGGAGCCATTCAGGTTATTTTACAGATGCCAGTTCGATCGGTTTTAGGGCAGTACTTAATCAACAAAACAGACCTGTAGTATTTGCGTCACGTACACTGAACAACGCAGAGAGGGGTATACAGTAACCGAAGAGAATGTCTACTTGGTAGTATGGGCGTTGAACAAATTCAAGAACATATTTAGGAATATTGCCCATTAAAACAATAACGGATCACACTTGGCCTTAACACGCCTAACACACTTGGCAAAAATTTGTCGAGTAAGATGATTAGATGGGCACTCAAGTTAGCAAGAATTCAATATAGAATGGGAACGCATAGACCGGGAACTCAAAATGCAGTGGCTGACATTCTTTCAAGGAATGCCGTGGAAAGTATAGTGGGAGAAAATTTAATTGTGCCATAATCAAGGATTTAGTACTTACTTCGCGGGAACAATTAATAACAGAACAGAAAATGACTGAATTAGGTCATATCTATAGATGTTGAAACCAGGAAGATAACTCGGTTAATGCAACGATATGTGAAATTGGTCCCGATTTCCGTTTGAGTGAAGGATTGTTATTTATGCAGAAACACGCAACGTCATTAGGTGAAATGCGTGTATACATTTAAAATCTTTAAGGAATGAAATAATGAGAGGAATTTCATGACAAGCCAATTGCTGGACATAGGCAGTTTAAAACGTATCATAAAATTCGGGACGTTTGTTACATTTCCCGTACATGAGAAAATTCATTGATCAATATGTCTCCATGCCATATGTGCCAAGTTAATAACTATAAAACGCGTTACCAGCTGGTCGATTAAATCAATTACATCAGATCCGAATGAGATAGTGACATTAGATTTAATTAGGCCCGTATCCTATATCGAGAATAAGACGTAATCGCTATATTTTAGTAATAACCGATCATTTCAGCAAATGGGCTGAAATTATACATCTTAAAAAGGCCTCATCTCGTATAATGGCGGATATTTTTTGATAACTTTATATCGCGTTATGGGCTCAATTAAAATTAATAAGTGATAATGGTCCCCAATTTATATCCGAAATTTTTGAGCACTTAAGTGAAAAGATTAGGCATAAGGCATGAAGACTGTTGCATATCGACCACAAGCAAATCGGACTGAAAAGAGTTAATCGAGATATAGTGCAAATGATTCTGGAAATTATGTTAATGATCAACACGATACTTGGGATCAATTCTTACGTGAGTTTGCTTACGCTATTCGTACGGCAGTGAATGAAACAACGGGAAAATCACCTGCTGAATTATTTTTAGGTCGAAAATTGAGTTACACCATTTCAAAAACTAGTTATGATCTCCGGAAGTTCAAAATTCAAAATTCAAAATATCGAAAAAAGCTTTAAAAAGGAAGCTTAGACTAAGTACGAAAATTAAACCCAGGAAAGGTGGGAAAAGATATTATAATAGACGTAGAAAAGACATAAAAATAAAGGTAAATGATTGGGTCTTATTAGAAGCACCCTGTAAGTTCAGCAGCCAACAAAGTATGGCTAAATTTAAACAAAATTTGAAGGACCTTATAGAGTATTAAAAGTTAAAATTACAATAATATTGTAATATGGAAATAAGGAAAAAGATTAACAGTTAACGTAGATCAAATAAGAATATATCGTCATAGGAAATGTGAAGGCGAGGTCAGATTAGGAACAGGTATCCCAAATAGTATAAAGATCAAGTCAGGAAACTCGTAAACTGGAAAAAAGTACATCAAGGATTAAATGAGTCACAATATGGGAAAGAAAAATCAGCGGTGAAACGTAAGTTAAGAGCAAAAAGGGATTGGTCATAATCAAATCAATATAAAAATGCAGACAGGACCCATAAACGCAAATCACTGGTCAGATCGCTTCCTAGTTCATTTGGGAGTGAAAGTAAAAGCAAAAGGACAAGGTATGATAGGGGTATTAAAGATCCAGGAGTATCAGGGGCAAGTGGACCACAAAGAGAGTGGCAGAGAAAGGGACGCAATAATAAAAGAACTTTTCATCCAGTACTATTTCTAAAAAGTAGAAGAAGAACAGAAGAGAATCAACTGAAGTTCCAAGATGAAACCGAGCATAATCTGAGGCCACGCCGGAGAACAGGAATACCGACCAGCCAAAGGAGACAACAAGGAAATCAAGAAAAGGGACGACAAAGGAGATTACAAGCCCTACAACAAAAGCCGAAACTAAAAATTCCAGTGCAACCGAGGAAAGAAAAGTGGTAGCACCTCATCGTTGGACATAATGGTGGTAGACCATATAAAAATCAAAGGTTGTATTGTTTTCATTTTATGATCTTCCAACAAGTGGTCGGAAGAATTATTGCAAAGAAAAGAAGTCTCGGGCGGTGCTTAAAGGTTATAAGCCAAGCAAAAAGAGATCAAACACTACAATGAGTGTTTATTTATTTTTGGAACTTTTGACTTGTTAAAATTTTTCTGGAGAAAACATTTGTAATTGCACATTTGTTTGCTTCGTGTGTAACTTCGTGAAGGATGCGAAAATTCCTTTTGGTTATTTGTTATAATAGTTTATTGAAAAATGTTTGTAATTGTATAATATGTGTATATATATATATTTGTTGTATTGTTACGTATTATGAGGCATCTGGTTGGGGAAACGCGGCGCTAGTCAGGGCACTAACAATAATAATAACGGCGCTGCGCGGCTCATTGGGAGTTTTGGAACCAGAATGTGGGGATGGAGATGAAAATTTTGTGTGATATACAAAATAATATATAATGAATAAAAATTGTAGAGTAATTGATATTATGTAAACATAAATTGGAAACAATGACAAGAAAGTTTTCATTTCAGGGAGACAGACTCTGAAATTATCATAAATAACTTCAACAAGAAATGGGCTGGAAAAATCCAGCTCCATAGGCAGTGATGATAAAGATGCAAAGTTTGGGTCTACTTGCACCCAGAAAAAATTTTTTAGAAAATTTAAGTGTATAGTTACTTTAAAATTATAAATGTTAAAGGTAAGTGGGCATGAATTAAACAGTAATTAATGTTGGCCTAGTTAACAGGTAAAATTTATTGTCACGAGTTTAGAGATTTAAATTGAATATTAAATTTAATTCTAAGATGAGTAATGAAAATTAAAGTCAAGATAAATATTGGAAATTATAAAAAAGTTAAAATGGGGATTTAATATTAAAATTTAAATAAAACAAAGGCAGATCAGAAATAGAGATTTAGACACGTAATTTATTAAGGGTGAGAACCCTTAAGTAAATCACGTTTTCTTCTTGGAGGGTTGTGACGTCTCTCGCGTCCTTCTGCTAACATAATAACTCCTATGTTCTTTGGCCAGCCACGATTAATGGCAAAACCTTTTCAACCCAATACCAAGAGAAGATAAACAGATATAATATGTAAATAAGGATATACTTTAAAAGGATAGAAGCTTTGATGATAAAGGGCGGCAAGTTTAGAGATAGCTTACGCGGATCCGGAACGACATAGTCATCACAGGATGGCTATGTCGCAGTAGTCGCCCAGTCAGTATGGGGGCTATGACCCTCGGCTTGTAACCGAGGGGGTTCGAATCCCGATTAAGGCATAGTTGTATCTTCTTCGGGAAAGAAGTCGGACTTTCGCTTATAATGGATTCCCGTCTCAAAAAGAAAGCAGCGCACCCCTTTCTTGTTATAGGCTGGGATCATCATCATCTGAAATAAATGTGTATATTCTTCTGCTGTATTGTATGCTTTCTGTTCTTCTTCACTTGTATTTCATATGTTCCCAGAATAAAAAACACACGTCAACAACATCAGATTGGTAATAAATTGGTGCAAAGATAGTAAAGCTGTATATTAAGGGGGTCACTTCACGCAGCATTTTCCCTATCTCCGTAATGTTAAAAATGACCAAGTTTAAGGAACATTTTTTAAAAATTGGCAGGTTGTACAGTAATGAATTTTTTTTGTGTATTCATTGCATTGTTTCTATTATTTTAATGGGGCATTTTCAAAAGAATTTTGATTAGTTTTTTAAAAAAATTCATATGTGGGAAGTAACACGTCAAAATTTTTAAAAACGTGATGAAAATTCTTGTACATTTTAATCCATAAATATTTTTTGAATAATTTTGACAAAATCTCTCATTCACAAAATATTTGTTGTATTGTTTTAACATGTGCAGATTTCAAGGCTATAAAATAAGTAGTAGGCACTTAAAAGTATTTCCTTTTATTATTTAGAGTACACTTTTTGAGAAATAGTGATTTAAAGTAAAAATTTACCATTAATAATGCATACCAGAACTATACTTGAATTGCTGGTGTCATCACGCAGATCATCTTCTTGTCTACATTTTAATTGTTTGTTTTTTTAATTCTAACTTCTTTGGTTCATTGTAAAACTGCCTATTCTGCTTTTTCTAATACACGCATAATCTACTTCTTGCAACGCTCGGCATTTGTAAAATCCAGGGATTAAATGTTTAATACATCTAAAACTTTTAATTTGGTAATAAAGCTTTCGTATATATAAATATACAGCTTCATATACTGTAGTTTCAAAGTTCCCAACTGCACAAATACAGTTTTTTTTGAATTATACACCAAATACTATTTCCGTTTTCTCTAATATTTTGAGTTTTATTAAGTAGCATTTAGATAAAATTTCAAGACTAGAGATCTCTAAATACTTTTTATGCAATTCCTAATTGCAATAGGTAAGCTGTATTTATGCTTATATGTACAACCTTTGGACATAGTATATATATACACACAAGTCATCTCCACGGGGCATAAACCGTGTCGTAGATTCAAATTTGTGCAGATTTTATCAAAAAATGCAGCTTTAATAAAAGCTTGCCTTATAGCTGACAAGTTTCCCGAGTTGTTTTGAATAGCCAAAACATAGTATTTTTAAAATTTATTCAATTTGTGTATCTATCAAGCCATTATGGCATCCTAAATTTTTATGTCCCTCATGCTGTTTTGTCTTTTTAATTTTGATTTTAACGCCCTAAGTCATGTCACATTATTTTCTCACACAACATGACCAACACATTCTAATTTTCAATATTGACATATCTTTAAAAGGTTTAGGTTCTAAAAACTTTAGCTGTAGCCTTCAAATTCCAAATATTGTGTATATCGTAAATTGTATTATGCGTGTAGAGCATTGAGTCTAAAAATGAAAGAAGTACATCCTCTTAAACTTTCGTTCCACTATTTACAATGCTAGCGCGAACACTCATCGCTATATACATTTGCTTATTTAAAAGAGTACATGAGCATTTCCACGACAATATTTCAGTATCAACAACTTCCCAGTGTCCAAACTAAAATGCCATAACAACACCATTTATATGAGTATGGCCTCTCTTTTTGCCAGGTACCATCCCGATAGCCACAGATACATTTTAGCATCAATATTAAATGATATCGATTCGACAGCAGTTAATATCGCAGACACTTTAGTTACTTTTTCTGTCGCGTTATTTAATGTATTTATGGAATCGTAAAATCACTTTAGTGTAGGTGACAAATTCATAACTCCGCAAAATATTTTTTTGCAACCCTTCTTTTTAATATACCTCACTTAGCATATGAAAGTCTATTGTTCACTTCATATAATTTTGTATCTTTTTTAATTAACTACTGTTTTGGTAAACTGATATTAAGGAAATGTTTGAATAAGACAACAAAAGACACAACATATTAACTGTTTTGTAGCCAAAATTTATGTGAATACCTTGTTTTTTACATTTTATTTATGTTATTAATGTTGTTTCAAAGCACAAGAAAACAATACAGTGTCAGTCATTTCACAGAAACATTCAAATGAATCAAAAAAAGAAACATACTCTTTATTAACTACCTACTTTGCTTTTACAGCTGAATTGTTTTTTGTACATTTGAAATCGTCACGGCTGTTATGCAACGTTTAATTCATCGGATTTGGGTTTTTGTACATTTTTTCCAAACTTTCGTTTTTAAAACGTTTATTATTTAACCGAGTTGTAAAACGTTTTGAAGCATTTATATTATTGTTTTTTGATGGAAAACTTACTATTCCACACGATATGAAATTCGTTGTATTTAATAGAGGTAAAGAAAATAACATGCGGCTGTTAAAAGTAAACAAGCATCTACAACTATTCACTTCACTTCTTTCCTGAATAAGTTGCTGATCAAAATAAATTCTTTTAATCCAATTTAAACTATTTGAAAAGGCTGAAAAGTAGCATGTGTCTTTTTTGTTTTTATTTGATTTGAGGCGATGGAGATCACTCTGTTTCAGGGGTTTTGATAGGTGTAAACAACTTTTTAAAAATGATAAATACTTCTAATTCAGTTAGAACCAAAATTTAAATTGCATTAGAAGAAAAAGAGGTGGGATTTTATTTTTCAATCAAAAATTGAAAAATCGATTTTTCACTACCAAGTTTTTGTGAGGTGACCCCCTTAGACGTAAAATATTTTGAAAATAAATGTGAAAGAAATTGGTGTATTTTCTCATTCTCTAATGCAGTAGGTTAGGTAGTGCCATATAAAGCCCCGGGAATTATAACAACCTGAAAGGTTATACGTCAGAGAAAAAATAATTTTGGGGTCTATAATAGTAGCTCTCATTACACCAGATCGTAACTTTAATCTTTGACAAAAATTTGATCTATTGGAATAAGTGAGTGAATATTAACGTCGAGCTATTCAGCTACTCGAGGGCTTTCGGCGACGGACCCCGTAATTTTGAACCATGGTCAAATGACGTGGACACACTGTTTAACGCTTCTCCTAACTACCACACCAACGGGAATGCGTTTGAGCTCTCGATAGATTTGGCGTGCATCGCTACCTGGGCGACAGGTCTTTGGTTGTACTGGGCTCGGACTCGTTACCAAGGTCAGCCACATTCCGATTCATGACCCGCTCGGCTACCGCCGCCGCTTGATCTATTGAAACCCGGTTTTACCAATTTACAACTGGTTTATTTACTTTCATTTGGTACGGGGAATTGTTTGTGGTTACTAGGTGACAGCAAAAATTTTGTTAAGACAAAGACCATTTCAGTATTTCTTTCTAGAATTAAGCTAAAAAGTATAATGTTGAACGTCGCAAATTTTGTCACAGGCAATCTGTCAGGACATTTTAACATATGTTCAGCATTTAAATGCCCTTTACTCATATTTTGAAACTAGGTTTAAGTTTGCTTTTCTCAATAGTACAGGAGACAATGAATTCATATAGTCACATTGGAAAAAAAATGTCATATTAGTCACTGATCAGAATAGGTCCTAATGAAGATCTTAAAATAAAGTTCAGAAACCGATGACAGCAATTTTGGCTTTAAAAAGACTACCTGTTATTTGTCTCGAATATCGCGAGAAATATTTTTTATTGCTTTTCCTAATGGGAGGGAGTTTCAGTGAGCTTGCCAATCTCAAAAGCAAAAAAAAGAAGAGGGGGGTGAGAAAAAAACTGGAAATTTACTTACAAAGGAGATTTAGGGTTTAACTTGACTAGATTGATATTAAAATGCTGAAAATTTGTTATGAAGCACCAGATTTATCCTACCATACCATTTACACCAGATTATTTTATTGACCCCAGTAAAAATTTCTGCAATTGTGACTTTTTCAAATAATTTGATAGAAAAACTTTATTGTTTAATTTTTGAACTGGTAAACTATAATTTAAAACTTTAATTATGTTAATTTGATATCGGACATTTTTGTACATCAAAGATTGTTCATGATTAGAATCAATATTGAAAACAAACGTCAGTTTAAAAACGGCGTGATAAAACGAAAAGAACGGAGGGGGGGACTTGAAACTATACTCTTATGTCGGCTCCCAAAATTGATAGGATACTTCAGAAATTTGTAAGAAAACCCTGTTGCTGAATTTCCAAAATTTTACATAAATGGAAAAAATCAACATTTCCGTCTATAAACCACATTTAAGGTATCCGACTACTTGCGACAACTTTTTTAAAAAAAATGGAGATATGGAGATTTTTTTGTGGTTTCTAGATTTATTTAGTACATTTTAAGAAAAAGTGGCTAAAATTAAGAAGATAAAAGAAAATTTTATCACTGCTAAAATGGGAAAAAATGGGTTAGAATTGACAAAAAATGACATAAACGGGACCCACTCTGTACATATAGTAAATGAACATATTTTCAATTTTGATGTATTACTTTGCTATTTCTTTTTTAAATGACTTTAAGAGTAAGAGATATTTTAATTTTTACAAGAACTAGAGCACTTTATCTTAGCTATTATATGAAATTGCTTAAAAAACAGTGATTATATTCCCACAAAGAACTGTAAATTTTGTAATAAAGCAGTGATTGATAACTTTGAATGTTAAAACACTTCTACTGTTATGCAGAACATACACAAAAATTTTCAGAAAATTATTTAAAAAACTTTTTGAGCAATCGCTGTCCCCGTTTCAGCTTTTCGAAAAAAAAACACATATTTCGAGTACAACGCATTTTAATGTTTGACATCTTATGTAAAGTTATGGCATATGCTTTTACTAAAACAATTGTAGTTATTGTTCCAGTGAGCGAAAAATAAAACACTTGGTATTTTTATGAAGCTAATAAGATGGCCTATAAATTTAAATCATAAAAAAAAGTTTGGCAAAATTCACAGTTTTAGAGTAGTCGGATACCTTAAATCTAAATGGTAAAACCTATTTAACAAAAAAAAAATTCGTCATAATGAAAATATAAACAGTGGCTCTCAAAAGCGTTTCGCACACTTACAATTTTCTCAAAAAATTAATATTTTTGACTAATAATAATTAGTATACCTGAATTAAGTTTCAGAAGATTTCTGAAAGCTGATTGGGAGGACAGAAAATTCAACATTTTTGAATCAGACAAGAGTGTAATAGTTCGGAGAAGAAAAAAAATATCTGAATCTCAAGAATTTAGATGGAACAATGAAACAGGGTGAAGGAGTTTTTGTGTGGGAGGTATAGCGGCTTCAGATTAGGTACTTTGGTATTTTTTGATGGTATTGTCAATCAATCGCTTTAAATTTTTTTAAGAACAATTTGAAATTATCTGTCCAATTTTTAAAAATCGGAGACAAATTCATTTTCTTATGAGATTCATCATATTTCTCTCAAAGGTCACCTCTGGTGTCTGCATCTGTCCTCAACCACCTGTCTTGAGCCCATATTTTATGAGAATTTGAAGAAGACATGAGATATAAAAATAAAATGTGAACAGGAAACAATAATTACAAAAGAATGGGATCGATGTCGGATTTACGAAAAAAGTCAATACCAAGACGTTTCAAAGTTCTTGTAGACGCTAAAAGACATTCTACCAAGCCCTAAATTAAAAAAGAATACAATATTTAAAACTATGTGTTCAGATTTTTTTTTTAAGTGTACGAAGAGTTTCGTGGTGTAATTTTTTAGTGTTTTTAATTATTAGTTTTTCAAAATAATAGTTATACTATGTTTTAAAAATTGACAGTTATTCTAATAAGAGCAAGTTTCAGATGTTATTTTAAAAATTACAATTCCGTTGTATCCATTTTAATTAGTCGAAAAATTAATTTTTTTTTAGAAAATTGCAAGTGTACGAACACATTTGAGAGACTGCAGAAGAAGGGAAAAAAGCGCTTCATAAAGGGAATCGAACATCTAATTTTCAAATTCTGATTCTCATATTTTCAAATAAATTTATCAAATATTAATATATTTATCAACTTTGTTATTGTGTTTTGTGTTGATGTTTAAAGTATCGTGTGAGATAATTTTGTTTGCTTAGCTACCAAAATATCCTGCTTAATAATGTAAGGAAACAGCAAATGATTTTCATTATAAAAGTGGGATAACACCTGATAAACGTAATTTTATCCAGCTGGATTGCTTGCTGTTTGTTTATATAGCGCTTTTGAGAAAGGAAAATAGAATTTGTAACAAGAGTAAAAATGTCCGTTTAATAAAGCTAATTCAAAAAAAGAAAAGATTTATAGTTAAAAGAAATGTGAAGAATCTACTTTTGAGCTCTGCAAAAGTTTCTATAAAATTCAATTCAATAGTTTTCCTTTTTAATTTCACCTGAAACTACTGGACAAGCACTCAGATCAGCTGGTTTAAAAGGTCATTCTGCGGAAAGTAATTTTATGTGAGACCAATTAATAGAAAACGGAGACAGATTCCCCCAAGTCAAAGATAAAGCAGCTAATATTTTATTAGAATAGTATGTTGTTTCCAGATGAGAGCCAATTTTCCATTTTTGGTTTGAAAAAGCATACAAAAGAATGGATGAAGAAAAAAATGAAGTTTAATTATAACATCTTATTTGGAATGAGATATCACGATAATAAAATGAATAAAGAATGCATTAAAGAACGTTTTAAATGATGCTGTGAAAATGATAAATTTTATAAAAGCAAGATAATTAAATTCAAGATAATTTGTTTTATTATGAGCAGAATTATCCAGAAAATATAGAACCCTGTTTTTACATTTGGAATTTAAATTAATTTTAAATGAATCAAGTCATAACAATTCGCTTTGATTATGCGAAATAATATGGTAGAGAAGTTTATTTAGCAGACATGATTGCTATTCTAAATGAAGTAAATATATTGAGTGTATATATTATAAAAAAAATTAATGTATTGGCCTTAAGAATTAACTGCAAATTGTATCTCAAATAGTATGATGGTCAATGTTTAGAAAACCAACAATTTTCTCATGAATAAATTTAAATGAAAATGGATTGATTTTAAAGGACAGTGTACAAACGTATATAATGAATAACAATTTTTCAATTAAAAAATATAATAGATTATTTTCCAGAAGAGAAAACTAAGAGCTTGAGTGAAAAAATAGTTCTTTCGAGTATTATATTAAATCACAGAAGGCTTACTTCATGCAGTTATAAGCATTTAAATGATTCTTTTTTTTTATTTCCAATGGGGCTGTGGATTGGTAATTACCCGACTGCAGATCCAATACATTTCCCAAGAGCTTTTTAATGTGGCACCAATTGCCACTGTCATTTTGACGCCCAATTTCCTCCTTAGAAGGAGGCACCTGAGCTCTGTAGAGGCGAAATTGTACTTCGCCAAAAGCACCCAAACAGGCATTCTAGGAATCTTTAACAGGCCCAAAACCAAAAGACATGGACGCTGTTGATTTTTTACATCATAAAAATCCACCGATTTAGGTCGGGTTTCGAACCAGCAAACTCGGGCACAGAAGGCCAGCGCCTAACCAACTATGCCACCGAGCAGAAGTACTTAAATGTCTTTCGGAGCAAATATTTACTTGGAAAATATTTTAACGTATATGACAACAAATACCAAATATAGAATTAAATCAAATGCAGAATATGAAATGTGACTGCAGACAACTTCAAAAGAGCTAGAATTTGCCACGTTGTGCAAAACAAGTAATATAAAAAAATTTTTTAAAAAATGAAGTCAATTCTTACTTAGATCAACAAAGAAAAATTTTATTTTAGTTATTTTTTATTAAATAGTTACAATTAATATAAATATGTACATACTTAGGACAGAATCACAACCTTAAGTGGGAATTAATTTTTATTCATTATCATTAAACTATCGTATTGTCATCCAAAATAATCGTGTATATAAAATTTCAGCTCAGTTGAGCGCTTTAAAATATATTTTATTAACGATTGAAAATTTGAACAAGATAAATAAGTATATAGAGAGTGTAAGCTAATAGAGTAGGAATTGAAATGAAAAAATGCAAGCGCATTTATACATAAAAATATCTCTGTCAGAAAATATGTAAAGGAAGCACCTTGAGCACAAAATAATATTATTGATGACTAAATTACATAAATTTTAAGCTAAAACTCTTTAGTTAGAAATACGGCAATTTTCTTTTATATTTAAAATTCACATAATATGTTAAGGAACTACTTTAAGTATTTTTTAAGATTTATTCTTGTACAGGGCTCCCCCAATACTCCTAATAGGGTTGCAGGATTCGATAAAGTTTGGAAACCACTGGTGTACATCCTCAGACACACATTAGAAAAACACTTCATGAAGGCTGTCTATAACGGAAATTAAGTGGCCGACTTTGCAAAAACTGACTACTTTTTAACACGTTTTTATTAACTTCACCTGTATGCAACGGAATCTTTGAACTCGATTTGTACCCACTTTAAAAGGTCAGATTCATTCGAAATTTTGCGCACTTGTCAAGGACCGATGATAACACAATAATTTCATAATTTTGTTCAATTGTCCTGATTAGAGAGGATCATTAGGATGAACGACTTCTCCCATCCCCAGATTTTGGCGATTAAAAAATTGTTACAACCCTAAAGCGAAAACGCTCCTGTTTAATAGAAATACGAACAAAAAAGGGTATTCTTTATGAGAAAAAGGGAAAGATGCTCGTCAGCAATTTCTTATAATAATGTAAACAGTCGAAAAGAGCCATCGACGAATAAAAATTTAAGGGAAGTGAAAGAAAAACAAATTAAAAAACTCGAAACAAACTTTTTAAAAATATTTGAATACTACTGGTAGCTAGTCCAAGATATGGCGGGTTCATAGGTGGCGGATAATAAAGACTTTTCAAACAGCAAAAACAAAGAAGCACATTTTCAGACAGAAAAAATGCCTCATTTTTTACAAAAAATTGTGACGTTATAACTCATGCATTTGTTTATAATATAGTGTTTTTAAATTTTCAAAATATTTCATTAATAATTAGTTTTTCCTTTTAACATGTGAGGGGAAAGCTCATTTAGCATTACGGTATAGGGAAAACATTGCAAAACACATTTTATAAAAGAAAAATGTATCGAAACTCGGATAAAAATAAGTAGTATGATAAAATAAGGGATTCTCTACAGGATAGTGTGAAGCCAGAATATAATATTAATGTTCGAGTACTTTTTTATATCTGAAAAAATATTTCCAATTCGACCCCTATTCTTTAACATTAGCCGAAGATAGGCTTAAGGGAAAATCCCTCCCGAATCCAAACTGACAAGGTAAAAAGGGGTGCTCAGTACAGGCCCATTTTTAACCTACTCGTTTTATTCCCCCTTCCTCCTCTAGTTGTTACTTTTCCTATTTAGTTTCGGGAGGAATTTTGCCTTTTCCGTTTCTTTGTGTTTTGGAGAGTCACCTGAACTGAGCGTCGCAAGGCGTTACTCTTCATATCTTACGGGATCGGTCGCAGTTTTCAGCGAGATTTTCCAAGTGCAAACAATTCTCGGAAACGACGCTCAAGTTTTTTATGTTCCCTGATGTGACCATTTAATAAACTGAGCTTGTCCCCCCATTCGATGGGTGGTAAATTGAAAAATTTGAAATGCAACTCTTATTGATTTTCAGTCCAATATGGATTCAAAAATTTGTTGAGAAAAAGGAGAACGTTGGAATGGATTGAAACAGAAATATTAACAATCAATATAAGTAAAAATGCTAGTAATGAAATTTTAGAAACATGGAATTATATAGATTCTCGACACATTTAACTGTTTGAAGAGAATCTGGACCATTCTATTTTAACCCTATTTTCATCTACCTTCGTCAGCGAGTCATTATTTTCAGAGATGGAAAGCATTAAAGACTCGCTTAGAAACCGTTTGGCAGATGACTCCAATTCAGCATTTTTTTATCTATAAATACAACAGCAGAAATCAAACTGTTACTTTAATTTGAATGACACGTATAACTAAAACACTTACTACTATAAAGTACAAAATATAGTTTTTCGTAGTTAATAAAGACTTTTGAGTTATTAGTGTATTTAGTTTTATTATTTTCCCAATAATCACAAGTCAAAATTATGAAAATTATGGCACATTGATCCATAAAGGTTTGCCATCCCTGGTATAGAGTATACATTATTGTATATGAACTGTTTTCTACTTGTTAATTATCATCTTTTTTCATCACTTATCGCTTTACTGTCTTTTACTTTTCGACATCCTCATTTTTGTTGAGTCACTGTCATTGTACTTGTACAACGAAGGTTTTCTTCGAAAAACGAAAGATTTTTTAGAAAAAATTAATAATCAGTTTCGATTGCAATATCCTTTTGAGTGCATTGCAACATCAAATTGCTAAGATTTTCATTTTCCATCGTAAATCTCATTTCAGTCTTTACTCTCTTGAGGACAGAAATACTTCTCTCACGATTCGCTTGGCGCTGGTACGTTCGTTGTAATTCTAATTTTTTTCTCTTTTTTCCCCCTCCAATTTTTTTCGTCCCCAAAATTTCTTACGTCCTAGGAACATGCCTAGTGTGTCTAAGCGGTCCTGGATCAGGAAATAGTGGGGAGGAGCGTAAAATTTGAAATGCCTGGGGAGCCGAGGAGTTTAAAAACGGCCCTGACAATACCTGAAAATACATTTCGATAAGTAATTGTCAAAGCAATAGTGAATTTGTAGTGCTTTCAGGATATTTCATGCGCAACTTTTGAGTTCATCGAGATGTAAAATGGATCCTATTGAGCCCGTCCCCGAAGCCCTCTTACGAAAACTTGTCCTTCCTTTCAGATCTTTCCTCCCTTTGCCAAAGAATGAACTGTTGGTCACTGCCAACCCCACATTCCAACCATTGCTTTCCCATCCTTCCGAGCGAAAGTGAATTGTTCGAAATGGAGGTCAATAACTTGAAATGAGACGCCCTTTGAGTATTTCGGGGAAAAGATATTTTGCTCCTCTCGAGTACACGTTATTGACAGTCCCACAAAGACGGTGGGGCTGGTTAACGTTACCATTTCCTTTTTATTCTACCCTCGTTTTTTCCGCTCTAAAAGATATCACATGACCAATATATCGACTAAAATTATATAAAAGAACTGGTTATGGGGAAATAACATCTGCTGTTTATTTCAAATACGCTCTACATCAGTTGTTCCCAAACGTATTGTTCCCCTGTATCCCTTTTTTGTACCAAAAGCTTGACAATTGTGAGTGACTAACTCTATTTCAGAGGAGGCCAAACATTTTAGGAAGAGTGCTACTATCTGTGATAAACATGTAATATTGAAAAAAAAAATTAAGTCAATTGCTAGTTAGGCCACAAAGAAAAATTTTATTTTAGTTACTTTTTATTAAATAGTTACAATTACTATAAATATGAACAGAATCACAATATTAAGTGACAAAATAGAAAGTGATTTTCCTTGCCATTTTCCTTTCTACGTGAGGTGCTGGACTATTTTTTGTTTGTTACTATTTATCCATTAATTAAATTTAATTATTCCAATAAAATAGTATAATAAAAAATAAATCGCATTCTCAGAAATAAGGCCATCCCAGGTGGGATTCGAAGTCCAACGCGCTATCCATTGCGCTACAGGGACACAATGAACGATTTTCCTTTCTATATATGCTGTTTGACTATTATTTTTGTTTGTTACTATTTATTCATTTTTTAATTTAATGAATGAATTAATATTTGAAAGAACTGTATTAACATCAAGTGATATCCACTACTAGTTTTAAAAAATGTATTTGAACTTGAATGGATGAATAGAAAGCATTCTATTAACAATGGAAAATTTGAACAAGATATACATGTGTGTGTGTGGGGTCTTGCCACTTCCAACTTTTCCAACAGAAAATTATGAAAAGGGGAAAATATTACTTATGGATTTATGGGAGTTTTTCACACTTTTTTAATACAAGTCTATATAGTCGAAATTTACAAGCAATACAATAAATAAAACAAAAGTATAAACTTAAGTTTCATTGTAAACTGTTTACAGGATCAATCAATTAGGTTTGGTATAAAATAAAAATGAGTAACGTGAATCATATTTAATTCTAAATAATTATTAAACACTTTGTACTTAATGTGGCTGTTGAATTTCTTTTTATTTTACCAAGTCATCTATATTGGGATTAACCCTTGAGTGAGTGAAGGCATACAAATTTTAATACAAATTTTAAGAGCTTTTTCAATATTATTATTTTTGTCTGAGACAACCCCGTTCCAATAAAATTGAAAGAAAATGGTTATTAATTATTACCTTTTCAAATTTTTATTTCACTAAGTTTTCGAATGACATCGTTGCAACTCCACCGTGCCTCGGGTTGGCCACCCTGTACTAAAATAACAAATTTCCGCATGGAAATTTAAAAAATATTGTATTATTTACAAACTTAGATTGAATTGCTAATATAAATTTTACAAGCTCGCACTATCAGGTTAGGTGTAAAATAAAAATGAGTTGCTTGAAATATTTAATTCTAAATAAATATTAGTCAGTACTTGCTAAATACGGCTTTTGAAAATGTGAGTTTTTTTTTAATTGAATAATCTATATTAGGATTAATTCTCGTTGAAGATTCAAATAAAATTAGGTTGTTTTAAGTGCATTTTTTGAATTTGATTTTATTTTTTTTCATAGTATAAAATATTTGTTAACAAACATATGTTGATCTAAACCTACAACACTATCGGACTGCCAAATCGTGTCAATATGGAAAACTGCATGTCAATACAACTTTCTAAAATTCAATGTAATTGGGATCCCTTGCAGTTGAAGTAAGTTCCTCTCTTATCCTCCAGTGCTGCAGGTTAATCATTTCGATTTGGATTTCAGATGGGCAGCAATTAACGCTTTGCAGACTAATTGAAAAAAGGATCAGCAGGTTTTTTTTCACCCCCTTGAAAATTGTGAAACCTAGAACTGAATGAATCCAGCGAAATAGATATTTAATTTTTAAATCTATTCACAGCTCGGAGTATTATCAACTTAGTTCGTGCACAGTGGTGCACACAGGAATTTTTCAGGAAGATTCGAAAGTCCACCCTTCTCGTTTAAGGCCCTTAAAAGTTCATTTTTACTGGTTTGTTTTTTTTTCCATTTTCTAGTAGCCCATATCATTGAGAAGGTTGCCACGAAATTTCAGATCTGTTAGCAAATTAGTTTTTAAAATATTTGAAGTTTTCAGCATTTTTTGGCTTTTCTTTTTAAAAAGCATTTTTCACCAATTGAAAATTAAAATTTTTTTTTGAGCTCTTAGTTTGAAATGCTTATTAATTCCAATTTTCATTAGTAAAATAATTTCTGCTTGGTTATGTTTTGAGTTTTTTGAGTTCTCATAATTAATTAATTAAGATTCATTTCATGGCCAATTTTTGCTTTAAAAATAGTTTATATAACTTAAAATCTTTATCATTAATTTTTTTCTGTAGAGAAAATGCCATGGCCAATGCGTTATCAGGTTGCTGTGAGAAACAATATTTCGAAGAGATGGAATACTACTGAAAATGATATACCTAAAAATCTGTCCTCTGATGATTCTGCAATTAGACTCCCGAATACAAGTATTCTGAATTCAAATGTTGCAGATATAACTGAATATTTCCTTGATGTACCAAACTACCTTATACTAAGCATATTGTAGTACTATATTTTAGTATTTTAAAGTCGTACGACAAGAGCTAAAATTTCCTAAACTGCCCCAATTTAAAACTGAAAAAAAATTAAATTTTATAAGCCAACCTGGCTATTTTTAGCTTAAGTTAATATCATTATTATTGTGTACATAAATGCTTTGTGTTTCAAAACTTTTGTGAAAATATTAGGTTAAGATAAAGCTGAATAAACTGACATCTTAACAAATGCTATCAATATTATTCAAAAATATATTTTGAATAAAAAATATTATTTTCAGTCATATTTAAGTAAAATAGTCTTTTAATGCAGAACATACATTGGAAAATAACATATTAAAAAATTAAAGCTTTACAGGCATTATAAGTTTTTGTTTTATGACTTTACAAACTTTAAATGCGTTTTTCTCGGACTTTCAATTTTGAAGGTATAAGTGTTTTTTCTAATCCCTAAGGCGTTTTTCCTGTTCAAGATAGAACCTTGAATTTTTTTGTATATACTCCCAAACGTATGTTCTATAAAAATTACTATGGATTTAAGGCTGAGACTTCTAGTTATTTTTCTAAAAAATGCTAAAGTTGATATCTTAAAAATTTTCGTGTTTTTTCCAGGTTTTTATAGAAAAATATTTTTATTAAAAATCAACAAGGAAATAGATTTTCAAATTCATACTAACTTTTGTTTGCAATAACCTAAGAAACATAAATAACTTAAAATGACTAAAAAATTTTAAAAATTGAGTATTTTATAAGAATTTGAAAAAACTTCAAAAATTCCTAATTTTTTAAAATTGTAAGCTAATGGCTGATCAAACTGACTTTTTAGTTATAGAATCAGCTTAATAATATAATCTAAATATAAAACATCAATTATTTTTACTTTAACTGTCTCCAAAAAATTTTTTTCAAAAAGGGTACCGTGTAGCCTTAAGGCGCCAATACGCCACACAACATATTCTTTTGATTTTGACGATTTTCGAGGACCAAATCCGTAAAAAATTAATTACTAAATAAATAATTAGTATTAATTAATAAAATTATTAATCACAAATACTTGATTAAATTTTACGTACTTTATAGATAGGATTATACTCAATCGAAAAAAATCAAGGGCTTTGGGGGGGAAGGGGTTAGGACCCCCCCTCTCCCATTGTGTGCGCCACTGTTAGTGCATTACTGTGAAATGTGTTTATCTTTCTTGCAAAAGCAAAAGTTTGTTCACAAACGAAATATATGACCAATTAGGATTGGAAAAATACTATCTTTTCCCTGTAATCTTAAAATTAAAATATTTAAATGACTCACACACTCTATTGGGGTAATAAAAGCTAAATTCCGTAGTCAATCTTCATTCTAAACCAGCAAACATTCAAAGGCCAATTCACTGTTTTCTTCCAGATATTTTAAAACACGCTTCCTCAAACTTCAAAATCTCATGAATGCAATTTCCTTGGAATGCCAGCAGCCCACACAACATTGAAGAGTATCTCTATGTGATAATTTTCTATTGTAATTCAATTAATTAAGCGTATTTATATAAAATAAATTTTTAAGGTTACTTTATTAACAAACAAAAGCATTACAATAAAATTGTAAAAAATCTTTATCTTTTCGAATCTTTTTCAATAAGTCTTCGCGTGCCACTGCTACAACTTCGCCATGCCACATTGTGGCATGCGTGCCGTGGGTGCTCTCTTTCAGTGAACAATACAGAAAAATTAGAAATTTAACCTTGATATTCTGAATGGTAAACGACGTAAAAAGGAAGTATAAAATACAATACGATATCTGAAGTAAGAAAAGGAATAATTTTTAGTAGATTTACAGAAATATATAATTAATAAGATCAATGTTCAAGTTTTTGATTCGTACACGGGCAAAATAAAATCAGAGTGAGTCAAATTTGTGAAACACTTAAAAAAAATCTGAAAAAAAATTGATAAACGATTTTACAAAGTAAAAGACATTAATAAGATAACTGAAACTCTGTCAAAAAATATTAATATAGGAAGCTCAAATAAAAGTTAATAAAGTAAAGTAATTTTCCAGCATAATAAGAATAAAATATGATAGGATGTTTAAGATTAAAGGAAAATAAAAATGTTGAATTTTAAAAAAATGCACAATAATTTCATTGAATAAATATAATACAGAAATATTCTAATAAAAAAATATGATTTAATAATAAAATAATTTTCAATTTTTTATTGAATTGAATTTTAGAGCACTAATTGTAAGTAAAGTGAAGTGTTGGAAGTAAAATTTCTTTTAGGACAAATAATATCTATTATTCAATTCCTACTAGCTCCCTCTCTCGTTATATATATATATATTATTATCTTGTTCAAATTTTCCATCATTAATATAAAATTCATCCGATCAAATAAATTTTTTAAAACTTGTAGGGGATGACACTTGATGTTAATACAGTACTTTTCAAATTTATTTCATTAATTAAATTAATTACTGGTTTTCGAAGCGTCGAAAACCGGTTTTTCAGCCAAACCGGCTGTGCATTGTTACAACAATGCATTGTTATTCTCCATTTTATTTATTCTTGTTTTAAAAATAAACAGATTATTCTGGCAAATCCCAGTTTACGAATTTATCCCAATAACAACATAACACACACACACACACATATATATATATATATATATCGTTAATAAAAATACTTTCTATACATTCATTCAAAGTATGAATTGACTTAATTTTTTTTTTATATTACTTGTTAATTTACAATTAGTTTAATTCTTGCTAAAAAAAGTTTAAATTTATTTCTTTATTTTGCCAGGTTTTTCAAAGTACGCTCATAAGTAATGTACTGGTTTTAGTAAAATGCATAATAAATTAAACTCTAAGGAATTCCATGAATACACAAAAAAATCCTTTAGTTTCTCGTGTTATGGCTTTTAAGTTTTGTTTTAATAAAGATAAAAAAAAGCTATGTTTGTTTTGTTTCACATTTTTCTGGAAAGTAAAGGAAAAAATACTAAGTCAAGTTACTGTCAAGAAGAGCTTAAATCTAGAAAAATTAAAATGAAAAATAATTCTTAAGCCTAAGAAAAGACTGAGATTCTTTAATAATGGTATAAATTAGAATGGCTGTAAGCTCTGTTACTGTACATTTACTGTAATAATTCCATAAGAAATAAATAAGCTCATTTAATAAAAAAAGTTAACTTTTTAAATAAAAAATTTCATTTAAAAATTAAAATATGCCAAACCAAATAATAAAGTAAGTGTACACTGGTAAACTGGACTTAGATATTAAAATGCACTGCTTTCCATATTTTGACATTGACTTTGAAAAATGAATACGGCCCCCTACACTAAACTGTTGCCTAGAATTTCAAGAATGTTAGTATAAAAGTTTATAAAAAACAAGGAAAATAAGAATGTGCTCCTTATGGAAAAAAAATTGAGTTTTCTTAATACTGCTTTTAATGAAATATGAAGAATGATTTTAATAAACGAAATAAAAATTAAGAAACACCAATGCACAATATTTCGAAACAATAGCAATAATTCAGTCTTAAAAGTAAGGGACAAAAAATGTTTTTATACCAAAGCGAAGAGAAAAACACCCAAAAGCAGTTTTTAAGTTCCTTTTATTTTAGGCCATTTTTTTTTATTTCTGTTGAAATGTAATAAGAGTAATGAACTAATCCATATGTGTTGAAACATACATAATTCTTGATACCTTGCTTCAAATTCTTAGTGTCCAAATGAAAAGCAAGCCTAAAGAGATAATCTGTTATTTGATTCAAGATCTCAACTGTCATTCATCATAAGGAATTTTATACAAGTCCTTTAAGAAACGAGAAACTTTTTACTTGCACTTTCTCTAAAAGTAACCCTGCATAATTAGAGCAGGTAAACACGAAATAGATTCCGACTCTATCTACTCAGAAACATCCGATTCCCAGTGGATTCAAAAGCAGCATGAGGGTAGAAGGCGGAATGCCCACAGGAACCGAGCACAACCAAAAAGGGTTTAGAGAAGGGGTGGCCAACCCGCGACCGGGGTCCGTATACTTTTGAATACTTTAGCAGCCCGCGAGATTCGTTACAATTTTACAAAATATGATTATTTTGTGCAATTACTGATTAAAAGGGCTTACACAATTTTTTTATTACATTATTCATGATTAATGTTATTTCCTCAGTTGGTTTTTTTTTTTTTTCCTTTAAAAAAAAAAGAAGTTACAAATCCTTTCCACTCGGTAAAGTTATAAAAATAACTTAGAAACAACTGACTCTATTTGTGGCTATTGGAGAAAGAGACATTCCTCATTTATTTTTTGCATACTTATTTTAATTTATAGCAGTTTTACATATTTGTTGATTTTTGATTACAGTTTGGGGTAGTTTTAAATTTTCTGCTAAAACAATTTATTAATGTAACTTAGAAAACTGTGCTAAAAGTTCCCAATCATAAGCATCATAAACAATATCCTGCACTAAAACTAAAAAGGTAACAAAAAATTCAAAATAGGTAATTACATTTTATGCGGTTTTTGGCATTGCATAGTATCCCCTAATTTTTCAAAAACAGGTGTATTGGATAATATTCCCAATCTTATAGCATCTTCAAGATTGTGTGTGATATCGTTAAGTCAAGATCTGATTGCTGATTCAATTGTGTTCTTTATTGTAAACAACGTTTCACATTAGCGACGCTGATTGCTGTGTCTGAGTTCGAATCCCGGAGAAGACATGGATGTTTGTAAATGTATATTGGCTTCGTGCCATGAGGGTACTTTAAATAGCCGTCGAGCCACAAGTCCTCTCGTGAGGTTGGCGGAAGGGAAAGCGAGGTAAGAGGCCCCTGACCACACCTATGGTGTTCTCCCTCAAAATTGGGGTGAAACCGAGCTAAATCGTTCTGTCATCTGTATGGTGCTCAAAGCTACGGATAACGACAGGCGTCACTTAGCCCTTTGCCATGATGAATTTCGTGGGCCTTGATCTAGCCTTTGCCGATTGGGTGGAATTAGTAACAACAACAATAACGTTTCACATAAATATGTGGAACCGAAACAAGATTTGTAAGCTCTTTTTTTCAAAAGGGGATATTTTTTATCTTCGGCTAGATTCCCCCACGGTTGATATTGATATACGATATAACGGATAGTCGCGGGGACTTTGGGGCCCGCGGACAGGAGGTTAAGAACCCCTGCTATACAGTATTTTGAGGTGTCAAGCCAGAGCAAAAACCATTAATTTGGAAATTTGTAAACCTTGTATTTGCATTAAATTCACGTCAGGGACGTCTTAAGGCATGGGCTAACTGAGCCTGGGTCCAGGGCCTCGAGCCCAATGGAGGTTTCGTCTCGTTTTCGACTCAGCCTTAATAAGACAATGATTCTAATGATTTCAAAGTCAAATTTTTTTCCGGTTGTATTCTCCGAAAAACTGGGAATTTCGGACAAACTGGCTACATGTGAGGACCATCGTTAATGTATAGGCCTGGCCTACCACCATTGTTACTCCTTTAGTCAAAGGTGGCAGTCAGTTTGAGCGACTGTAAGTCATGATATTTATTTGTTTCGGGTTATTGTCTGTACGAGTATTTGACAACGTATGCTATGTACTGTAATTTAAGGGCCATAGGTTGGGCACACATTAGCGTAGGGGCGCAGGGCATGGGCTTAGCAACCACCGTATCAATGATAAGGGGTCCCAACATGTGTAAGCAAAAAATCATTAAATATCAAGAGGAACCAAGGAATTTTCTATACAGTGCCCTCTTAGAACTAGCTACACCAGTGGCCCAGACCTACTTTTGCGTAGGGGTCCAGGGCCTTAATAAGTCTTACGACGTCCCTGGTACAAGTCGTTGCCCCAATGATATATAGGGCTGTTTGGTAATAAAATTAAACATTTTAGTCAAAGTTATTCATTGGATATATACCGGTTGATTCAAAATAAGTGTGACCAACTTTTTAACAGCATATAATTATTTATGGTAAATTCTAATCGCATTGCTTCCAGTTATATTTTAGAAAAGAAATCTTACTATTTTTATTAGTGGGAGTAAATTATGGCTCCGTAATTAGATCTTTAAACCCGAAACGAAATTTTACAGCTTTTGAAAGATATATGATCAAATTCTGTTGTAAATAAAGTAATTGAAAATCAGAAAAGACATTTTGCTAATGGATTACTATCTAAACTTCGAAAAGAAATAAAATTTGGCTAACAAAGCAAAGCTCCAGGAAAAAAATGTGGACAAAAGAAAGTAATTGGGGAAAACAAAAGAAAAAGCTAAAAGGAAAAAAAGCCTCCGCCTCAAAGAACATTAGAAAAGCAACTATAGGTATCACAATCGCTAATTTGTCGTAATACAAAGAAAATTGGCTATAAAAAGAGATAATAAGTAAGTCTGTCTTCAAATGTCTGTTAAAACCGTAGAAAAATGATGAAAACTTTCTTGGCCTCTGTATTTAATGTTACGCAAAGGTAGATACAAAACATGGATGACTTTGAATGAAGCACAGCTTCATCTGTCAATCACAATTGGCAAAATGGAGGTACAATGTATTTTACTCGAAAAAACGTCACAAAAACGCAGCTGTTTTGCAAAAAGAAATTTGGCAGTCAGGTGTTATGGTATGGATGGGAATGTCCTCTCAATGCTTAACAAAACCATTTTTTTAGAACCAAAGGCTAACATTGAAGCTAAATACTATCACAATACAGTTTTGAAAGACTTGATCAAAAAACGTAAACGTCTTTACCCTCTAGGGAACTTCGCTTTTCACCATGATTCTGCACCAAATCATACTGCAAAATCAACAATAAAATGGTTGAAAGAACAAAAAAATAAATTTTCTGTCTTCTGAAAAATGGCTGCCCCTGACTGTGTTCCTTGCGATTATTTTTTATGGGGCTTCCTAAAATAACAATTCAACAGACGTCAAGTAAGAACACTCCAAGGGCTTCCAAAAGTAATTCAAGAGGAAGTTACCCTCCTCCCCAAAATGGTCCAAAAGCCCTTTTGTCTTGGCCGAAAGGTTGACGCAAAGTGTACTGTGCTAAAGGAAACCACATTGAAAATTTCATGTAAATAACTTAATTCAATAAAAATTTATGATCCTCTAAAATTGATCACACTGTTTATGAATTAACCGGTAAGGTGAATTGTTTTGACAAGATTATTAATCGGAAGGGAAAATGCGGTGAACTAGGAAGAAAAAAGTATTCTTTTTTTCCATCCACAGCATTTCGTACAGTTAATGCTTCAAATCTCGCAACATTTTTCAAAAAGTCTCCAATTTTTTTTTAAATATATCTCTGCTACTTTTAAATGTTTTCGATATCTGGTAATTTCTGGGAATAACACTATTGACGATAATTCGTCCTAAAAGAAGATTAAGTTGGGAATCCGTGTTTTAAATTCCCTTACCTGTTGCCATTCTAAATTATTTAATTGAAAATTTTTAAAAGCAAATCATAGTTCGTTGATATTTTTATGTCTTATGCTGAGCATTTAAAAAATATTTTTACTTAGAGAATATATTTTTCTTAAATATCTTTTTAGAGTTAAGCTAACATAATTTGACTTTTCACATTTGACATCACTTTTTCTCTTTGATATAATCTGATTGCTAAATTGGTTATAAATTTAAAACAATCATGAATAATTACAGACAAAATTGACGCTATTAAATTAAACCAAATCCATATATATATTGCATTTTGTCATAAAAACAAAAAGGAAAAATGTTAAATATACTACCAGAATCACAATTTGTTTGTTTGTTTATTTTACAATTTTAGCTTTGTTAATAAACACGCAAAAATTTTTTTCCGATACTTAGCTATAACCGAGTGACGATAACGATTAATTAATTTCATTATTAATTTTCACAGTAATTTATAGCAAAATTAAGTTTAAAAAGTAAAATCTCATTTTTTAAGTAAATTAGATTCTTTAAATGAATTTTGAAGGAAAAAAAATGATTTTATAATTAAGTCTAAAATTTAAATAAGAGATTTTTTGCATAATTTGAAGGAAATACATTAGATTTTCTCTCTATAAGCTACATCAAGTTAATAATGCTGCTATTTTAAAAGATCTTTTCTTCTATTCAAACGCAAGATAGATTATTAGGAAAAAGCTCTGTAGAATTTTTTATATTGCTTATGATTAAATTAATGTAAATATTTTAAGCTTCCATCGTTTAGATGAGGTTTATATATTTAAAAAAAATTTTGCAGAGCGTTATTTATAAAAAACGTAACATAAAGTTTAGATAGCAAATTGTAACTTAAGATACAGAATTTAAATTACCCCCAAAATGAAGTAAAATACTTGAAGTAAGTAAATGATCTTGTCATCAACAACTAAAAGAATAGAAGTTTTAAAAATATGTGTTGAAAATCTTACCTCGGCATTTAAAAAAAAAACGTTCTAGCCTAACTCTAAAACGTTTTTTCCATCTTTCAGATTCGATAATGTTTCCTATTTTTGTATGCAAGAAATAATTAGAATGGAAATAAAGAATTAATAGTAAATTTGTTTATTCGCAGATTGATACTCTTCAGTATTTGTTGAATTTCCTACCAACTGGAAATATTAAAGGTATTTTAAAATGACACACACATTTATTTTTAAAACAAAACAACAGACGGAATTTTAGGAGACAGAATGAAGTCTGTCAATCCGTGTATTGTCCTTCAATCTCTTTTCTTTATTTCGTTACCGCAATTTCCTTGAGACAGTGCTTCTCGGACTTTCAATCATCATTTTCATCGCACCCCGCCCCCTATACAATAACAATAATACTGTACCTTGACGCTGAAGCTAACCTCATAAGTGCGACCGGCATATATAAATGTCTCTCTCAACCAAAGCGTTAAATGCCCGAGTGTATATATACGACTTTCCGATCTTCTCTGAGCACTGCTATATTTGCTATTTGCTCTCTGTGCACTACTGCGATTTACTTATTTCAGAGAAGGTTTATTTATTCTTTTCATCCTTCCCCAAAAAACCCCATCACATACACCGGAGGGAACGAATCCCGTAACTTTTAATCGGCAATTTCGGGATAAATTATAAACCGTACAAATTATCAAGATAAGAGTTGATTTTTGTAAAAATTTTATGTATGACAACCCATGGGGTCACTGGTAATTATTAAACTTGTTCTTAATTTGGTACTGTTAAATTAATTATAAAATACATTGTACTGATACTGATACTGTACAAATACTGATAGATTTATGAGGGTATTATATGAGCGCAAATGTGTATTTTATATTCTATTATGTTAGAATGTATTTTGTTTCTTTACTTTCAGTAAATTAATAATGTTTGTTTAACCCTTTATTTACCGACGGTACTTATAAGTACCACTCACTTTAAAATTACATAGAATAACCCTTTTTACGAATATTCTGACGATACTTAGCAGGAATGTTCTTTTAAATCCACTCTTCCAAGATATATGGCTGCACGGGTTCTATGATGAGTATTTTAGCAGGGAAGGCAAATAGTTTTCAGCAGAAATAGCGTTTTCAGCTGACGGCGTTTTCAGCGGATTGCGAAGATTGTCATTTTTGTTCCGAAAAAATAGCTAATGTCAAAAGTAATTGTCTATTTTTTTTTTTTTTTTTTTTTTTCTGTATGTTAATGAAGACCTTAAAAAATTATTTGACTATTTATTTTAAGTGAAGAGTGTGTATAATTAATTTTTTTTACAGTTGAATATCTTTAATTAAGTAATTAGCTCTAACGAATTAAATTTCCCAAAGTTGAGTATTTTGTTTATGTATATCCCTTAATTTTCAATGTAGTGAATCAGAAAAAAATTCGCATGAAAAAAACTGCGGTAAATAAAGGGTTAAATATTTTTTTTTTACTTCAAATTTGCCCTGTAGGGCTATCCGCCCACATTTTGAGAACCATGCCTTAGGAAATGAGTGTTACAGTTTTTTTGAAAAAGTGACAGATGGTCTTATGTGTCTAGGGTCATTGTTAGGGCTTCCTCTTTTCCCTCCCATCGGGTAAGGAGACTCTTTCTTTCTCTGACAAATTTGAGCACATAAATGTAAGTATATAGTTCCCTGTCTTCTCCATCCCCCCTCAACTATTTCCCCCCGATATTTGGTGATATTTCGATCTTTACAATGTTCAGTGTGGGGGATCACGGAGTTCGGCCCAAAGGGGGTTTTTTTTGTCGGTGGTTTTGATCGCAAGGTAAATATTTTTTTTTTTTTTGCTTTTTGCATATGACCAAGGACGTCTTAAGGCATGGGCCAACTGGGTCGTCGACTCAGCCTGAAAAAGATCACGATTCGAATACAGTCGAGCCTCTATATTGCAAATTTTTCTATTCAGCTAACTTTTTCCTGGAACCTTGAACATTTCACGATTTTCTTCATAAAATAACCTCTCTATAGCGAAGTGCATTTTCTATAGAACCAGCTTTTTCTTTTGTGTTTCAATTTTTGTTCTCCCCTTTTTTTTTCTTAAGTATTTCTGAAAAAGTTTCAAGTTATTCTCACTTTTAATACATTTGACGGTGGTCATAAATCTTGAACTGGTTTTATTCGATCCTAACTCGTCGAGAGTTCTGGATGTTTCACCCAAGTGCAACCTTTAACCTCCATTGCCCAATTCACTAAAAACGTCTTCGGTATCCCGTTTCACCCTCAGTGGAGTTTTCTCCGTGCTCTAATTATAAAAGGATGCATGCTTAATATTACTTGTATGCTTTAAATTATAAAATGTCCTTAAAATTCATTAATTTTAGTATAAAATTATTTTCTTAGTATTGAAAATGCAGTAAATTCTTCGACAATTTTTTGTCTTGTTTTCCTTGCAGTTTTTCTTTCTTTCTTTCTTTTCTGATGGGTAGGATATAAAATAAACATATATTAATACTTACTTTTTTTAATACATAATGTTTATGAATTAATTTTTTTTATGCCGTTTATAAAGTATATTAAAAGATAAACCTCCATGTAACGAATTTTCCATTTAAGGAACTTTTTTCCGGGATTTAGCGACTTCGTTATACAGAGGTCCGACTGTAATTTAATCGGTCAAATGTTATTTCCGGTTGTATTCTCCAAAAAACTGGGAATTTCAAACGATTTGTTTACTGGCAAAATCTGATGATCGTCGACCATGTACAGCATTGTCAATTTAAGCTCATTTTGGATCCTGGATGCCGAAAATCTACAGGCCCCCTTGGCACTGAAGAATCGAAATTTATTACAAGAAAATCTGGTTAAGTCCAGCTTATTCGGGCCCTTCTGGGGACCTCCTGGCCCCGGGCTCCTGAGTGCCCGCCCCAAGCTTCCAACGGATAAACCGGCACTGATTTCTAGACCTAGGCCTACCATCATTACCCATTTAGTCAAAAGACGGCAATCGGTCGTGCTGACTTTAGTACAATTCTAAGTCATACACATAAGTCATACATTTGCTTCTGGTTATTGTTCGTACGAGTATTTGACAACGCATGTTACCTATGTCTAATTCTATGGTTCATAGGGGGAGCCTACATTTGTGTAGGGGCATAGGGTCTACTTTTGAGTAACGCCTAAGGCAGCGTTTCTCAAACTGCGGGGCGCACCTCCCCCTGGGGGAGGGCGTCATAACTCTACGAGGGGGGCGTGAGCCTATTGAAAAGTCAAACACAAAAAAATTATTTTTCAAAAATAACTAATTCACTGAGAGTAAAAAAACAAAAAAAAAATACATTCTGACATAAAAAATAAAATACATATTTACACAGATAGAATACACTTATAAATGAATCAGTACTGCACAATGTATTTTATAAACAATTTAACAACACAAAGTTAAGACCAAGTATAATAATTACCATTGACCCCATGGTCTTATCATATATAAAATTATATACAAAAATTATTACTTATTTTGATAATTTTTGTATGGTTTATAATTAATCCCTTAACTGCCGATTAAAAGTTACGCAATTCACTCCCCAATGCAGTATGTATGGGTATATGCAGTATGCCCCAATGTATGGGGGAGGGAGGGGAAGAAGAGAATCTTATATAAGCAAATCTTCTGAAATAAGGACATCCTTCTCAAACACTCTCGTATCATACGCCAATACGCAGCCAAACATATTCTTTTGACTCTGTCGATTTTCGAGGAAAAAACAATATAAAATTAATTATTTATTGAATAATTAGAATTAATTAATTAAATTAATTATTAATAACAAATACTTATAATTAATTTTTACGTAATACTTACATATCCTGGGGATTTCGAGTCAGACTGACCACCTGAACGGAACATCTGCTCATGCACCTCAGGGTCCAAGGTCGCGTATACTGAGTTGTGCATAGTAGGCCTTGGCCCTCATGGGTTGTCGCACCACTGAGTTAAGTTATATATATAGGATTATAATCAATTGGAAAAAAAATCAAGGGCTTTGGGGGGACCGAACCCCAGAAAATTCCTGTTTTTCACCGCATATAGACATAATAATAATAACTAATACAAATAGGTATAGTCGCTCAAGAATTCCCCTCTCTATTGGGGGCTTAAAAGGAAAGAAAGCATATGACGGGGGAAAAGAAATTTAAAGATAATTAATTGACTAGGGAGGATACTGATCCAACCGCAGGAATCGCGAAACTGTAGTTGTTTTTTTAAACAAAATAAAAAGTAGTGGATATCTCAACGGTATTTTCTGGTAATGCTGTTACTGGAGGCCCGCACTAATGACCATTTCCTTCTTACATCTCTCAGATTCAAGGATTGATGACGGCCATTATTCTGGCCAAATTTTTTGCCTAAAACCAAAAAAAATGTAAAATATTTTTCTGCAAAGGAAAAATTACGTGGTTTTGAAATAATGGTGGGGAAAAGGAAATCATCAGACAACAATAAAATTATTTTGAATTAGGTGGTTGAATTTTTTTTTCAATAATAAGAACAAAAAAGAACACCTTAATTTGTAATAATACTTTCAGGTATGTTTATTTTTTAATTTTATTTATTTTACTTTGAAAAGGTTTCACGATGAAACGTTCAAACGGGAAATTTAATGAGGGGGTGCTGTATTTATTACTTGACCGAGGTTCAGATTTATGTGGTCTGTCAGCAGTAGCCTTCGTATTGCTTTAGAATGCGATGTTAGTATAAAATCAAATCAACTTGATTACAAAATATTTGGAGAATATCGACTTTTTTTTGTGTGTGCATTAAATGGGCTTTAGTTAGAAAAGTAAAATGTTTAGTAATTATGTTCTACATATTCTTCTTAAAGTTTTTATTTCTTTTACATATTTCTTCTAAAAATTTTGAAAACTTGAGGTGTCATTTTTTATTACATGATTTTAGTTTCAGTTAAATATGTAACCTGTAAAAATAAGTGCATAAAAAATTTTGGTCCCTTTATGCGACTACAAAAACTATATATATATATATATATATATATATATATATATATATATATATATATATATATATTTTTTTTTGTTTTTTGTGTATGTAGGGAGTTTTTTTGGAAAGGGTTAAATTTTTGATTTAGAAATTATTTTACTTTAAAGTTTTATTTTTTTTTTTTTATTTTATTTTTATTTATTTATTTTTATTCTTCCTTTAAAATTCATTATTGTTCTTTTTTCTTAGCTTCATTTTAATATATTATCGGGTTTTTTTCCCCACGTGTTGTATTGGAACTTTTAAACTTTTTTCCCCCCATTATTTCAAATTTTTCTGCTGAAGAAAAAGGTGGAAATTAAAGCATTGCTAACCCTAATTCGCTGGCCTAATTAGCGACAGCTTTAGAAATCATAATAGGTCTCCCCGTTTAGTCAAAAAACCCCACAATAATTTTTCCCCCAAAAAACAAGCATCCTTTTAATTTAACCTTTTTAATAAAATTTAAATAATTTTAATTATTTGGTTCGAAATCATTGTAATCTTAATCATAATATTTTGTCAAAACCCTGTCCCGAATTCCGAAATCAGAACTACTATTCGAAAACCACTGTTTTAAAAAACAAAAATTTGTAATCCCCCCCTGCTTGCCTTATGGTTTAAATTTAGCCCTTGGGTTCTTTTTGTCTTTTCTGTGTTTTTGCCTACCCATAGTTATGTGTTCCAAAATGCAATAAATTGGATTAATGTTCCAAATGGCCCTCAAATTACAATATGTAACATCAACCAACATGGAAAATTATCAAATATACAGTCTTGCCGCCATGGCCACGCCCTATCCTTTGGTTTTTCTGGGTTTAAATTTCCCCCCACTCTTAAAATTAATTTTACCACCCCCAAAAAATTAAAAATTTTCCATTATATATATATATATATAAGCAACCGAAATAATGATTATAGTTTATCGTACTTTGACGTCCCCGCGTCTTTCTGTTAACAAAACCCCTATGTTTTTTGGGGAAAAACGATTAATGGAAAATTTTTCCAAACCCCAATCCCAAAGGGTAAACAAAGATATTATGCAAATGAGATTTACTAAAAAAAAGGATAGAAAGCTTTGATGATAAGATATAGCGGGGCCCAGGCTGAGTTTAAATTATTGGAAGCATTCTGATCGATAGCGTGACAAAGCTTAGTGTGAATCTTATAAAAAACCCAAAGTTAGCAGCCCAAAAAGGTTTTGGGAAAAAATAGAAGCCTAAGAAAAAAGAATTTGGGGAATCTTTTGTTTAAAAATTTTTATAGATCCCAAATTTTCTAGGAAAAGGAAGGGGGAACTAAAAAAAGGAAATTAAAAATATAAAGTAATTAGATCATAGGATTTTAAATAATTGAGAAAAAAGGATCTAGTTGCGTGATCGGGTTTTAATACGTGATTTAATTTGGGCTTTTCTTTTAAATTTAAAAATTTTAAATTAAAAATTTTAAAATTTTAATAAAAGGTTTTTTTTAAAAATTTTGTATTAAATTATTATTTATTTTTGATAATCCCACCCCTCTAGCTTACCGGAACCGGCACAATGGTATCCGGGATGGCTTAATCCCCAAGGGACTGAACTATTTAATTCTGGGTTAGGTAATGAAAGGGGGAATACGGTTCTACCAAAATGTATTTTTTCGGGGGTCGGAGAACATTGCAGGGGTTTATGAAATGTATAGATAACAACATACAGTTACTTGAAATCCCAAGTTCTGTCATGTGCTTACTTAAAAAGTCATCTCAGGGGAAGGGGCTCAAGATTGGTATTCGATATTTGGTTCGTTGTTGGTGCAAAATACAGCCACGGTTTTGCGCAACTCAAACGGGATTCAAAGGCTTTCCGCGGTAAAAAATAAGAAGAACTACAGTCGGAATTTTATGCATCCCAGCAGGGGAAGAAATCAGGATCTACTGATTTTTTTTTATAGATTACTAAAATAGAGAAGTTTAGAATTAGGAATGTCCCAAGCAGACTTAGTGGATCATATTTTAGTTCGACTCGAACCACGGGATCAGGACTACGTGGAAGTCAAATCCACAAAACACGATACAACTTTTAGAAGTCTTGGCTAAATTCGAAGAAGATATTCTTACAAATTACAAAGGGGTTATCAGAACGATAATATAGAAAGACGAGGTCAAAAGCCGCATAGGATGCCTAATTTTAAAAGCTAATGGTAGAAACTGGGGGAATTCTGAAATAAGGGCGTAGCCCAAATAACAGTAGAAATGAATTTTAGAGAATAGCCGTCAAAATAATGGGGTTCGAGAGGAATAGGTTTCAATAATGATCAGAGATTCAACAACAGGGTTACTCATTGAAATGACGAAATGATAATTTTAAAAAGAGGGACCGTAGAAATAAGGGTTCAGTGAAAATTTCAATCGAGGCGATAGGACGCAAAGGGGACGATTAAATATTGAAAAGGTTAATGATCAACCTCAAGAGGTGTCGACAAGAGACAATTGACTTTCTCCGATATGTATAGCACCCGTAGAATTTCCCACGTTCCTATTTTATTAAATAACACTTTTTTGAAAGCGCTATGGGACACCGGAGCAGATAAATCATTTATATCGGAAGAAGTATATGAAAATATTTTTCTATAAGCAAATTAAAAATCACGAGCCCCGGTAATAACAGCACAGGGTGCGAAATGCCAAAACAGGGGATTGTAGAATTGAAAATTGGGGTCAACAATTCGAAAGAAATTGGTCATTTCATGTGTTGAAAGATTTAGAATACCCATGTATTCTAGGTATGATTTCATAAGTGCGTCAAGTCGTATTAGATTTTAATCAAAATCGTTGAAAATTCAGATTCTCAAATAAATAAGGTGGTTGAACCAATTAAAAGAAAAAAGTTGAGATAGATTTATCTAAAAAAAAAATTGGGGAAGTAGAAAAACAAAAACTACAAAATTTGTTTAGTAGTTTTAAAGGGTTATTTTCAGACAAACCAGGTCTTACTCATGTTTTTTTACCATGAAATTGACACGGGAGATAACCCACCAGTAACTTCAAGGCCTTATAGGTATGATGCACTAAGCAAACAATAATAGATTTTCACATAAAAAAATGTTACAAGAGGGAAACGTTTTTTCCCAAATTTAATCCCCATACGCGTCACCTGTTGTATTATGCAAAGAAAAATAATGGGTTACCACCGGATAATCCGGAAGCATATAGATTTGCGGTAGACTATAGAAAATTAAATTCGATCACAAAGTATCCCCATACCCTTTACCGTTAATAGATGATTTATTAACGAACATACCTTACAACAATAATGTCATCTCTTGATCTAGAAGTGGGTACTTTCAAATGGCAGTAAACCCCGTGATATAGTTAAGACCGCATTTGTAGTAAAAATGGCACTTATGCTTTCAAGCGGATGCCATTCGGTTTTTTCAGGAACGCTCCCAATTTTCAAAAGCAATTGACATAATCCTAAAACCGGTGATAGGGAGGTTTGTGAGTGTTTACATGGAGACGTTATTATTACGTCTCCCTCATTCACTCACCATGTTGCATTTAAAGGGAATTTTTTTGTTGTTAAAGGGGTGCAGGATTGACATTAAATAAAAAAAAGTAAATTTGGGTGCGATGAATTGAAATATTTGGGGTTTAAATTTTTTATGCTGTGTTGTGCCAAAATACACAGCATAGTTATGTGTTCCAAGATGCAATAAATTGGATTAATGTTCCCAAATGGCCTCATCAATAGTACTGAATATGTAACATCAAGCCAACATGAGAGAATATACCATCAAATATACAGTCGTTGCTCGCCATCGGCCACGCCCTATCCTTTGGTTTTGCTACGTGGTAACCATCCCTCGCCACGTCTTAAAATTATATTTTACCACTCTCCAGAAATATTAAGAATGTTTCATATATATATATATATATATAAGCAACCGAAATAATGATTACTAGTTTATCGTACTTAATGACGTCTCGCGTCTTTCTGTTAACATATCTATGTTCTTGCGAAACATACGATTAATGGCAGCTTTTCCAACCCAATACCAAGAAGATAAACAAAGATATTATGCAAATGAGATTTACTATAAAAGGATAGAAGCTTTGATGATAAGATATAGCGTGGCCAGGCATAAGAGATAAATATATTGTGAAGCATTCTGATCGATAGCGTGACAAAGCTTAGTGTGAATCTTATAGATCCAAAGTTAGCAGTCAAGAGCCGTTTTGGGAAGAATAATAGAAGCCTAAGATAAAGAAGTTGGGTATCTATTAGTTTGCATAAGTTTATAGATACCAATTTCTAGGTAAAGGAAGGAGAACTGAAAAAAGGTAATAATGGAAATATATAAGTAATTAGATACATAGGATTATTAATGATAATTGAGATAAAAGGATCTAGTTGCGTGATCTGACTTTCAGATACGTGATTTAATTTGGGCATTTCATGCTAATTAAAATTATTAAAATTAAAGTTTAATATAGGTGTGCTTGGCAAAGTTTGTATTAAAATTATTATATTATGTTTTGATAATCCCACACCTCTAGCTTACGCGGAACCGGCACATTTATAGTGTATGCGGGATGGCTAATAATCGCAATGTACTGAACAATATTTAATTCTGGGTTAGGTAATGTAAGGTGGAAGTACGGTTCTACCTGAAATATGTACTTTTTCAGGGTCGGAGAACATTGCAGGGGATTTATAGAAGTGTATAGATAACAACATACAGTTACTTGAAATCCCAAGTAATCTGTCATGTGCTTACTTAAAAAGTCATCTCAGGGAAGGGCTCAAGATTGGTATTCGATATTTGGTTCGTTGTTGGTGCAAAATACAGCCACAGTTTTGCGCGAAGCTCAAAGCTGGTTCCTTGAAGGCTTTCCGCGGTCAAAAATAGAAAGAACTACAGTCGGAATTTTATGCATCCCAGCAGGGGAAGAAATCAGGATGCTACTGATTTGTTTATAGATTACTAAAATAGAGAAGTTTAGAATTAAGAATGTCCCAAGCAGACTTAGTGGATCATATTTTAGTTGTTCGACTCCGAACACGGGAATCAAGGACTACGTGAAGTCGAAATCCACAAAACGACCACGGCTTTTGAAGTCTTGGCTAAATTCCGAAGAAAGATATTTACTTTACACCAAATTACAAAGGGGTTATCAGAACGATAATATAGAAAGACGAGGTCAAAATGCTTACATAGGATGCCATATACTTGCCTAATTTTGAAGCTAATGGTAGAAACTGGAGATTCTGGAAATAAGACGTAGACCAAATAACAGTAGAAATGAATTTTATGAGAATAGCCGTCAAAATAATGGGGGTTCGGAGGAATAGGTTTCGGAATAATGATGAGATTCAACAACAGGGGTTACTCATTTGAAATGACGAAATGATAATTTTAAAAGAGGATACGTAAGATAATAAAGTTCGAGTGAAAATTTCAATCAGCCTTGAGGCGATAGGACGCAAAGGGGACGATTAAATATTATGAGTTAATGATCAACCTCAAGAGGTGTCGACAAGAGACAGTTGGAGCTTTCTCCGATAGCATAGCACTTGTAGAACTACCACGTTCCTGCTTTTGATAAATAACACATTTTTGAAGACGCTATGGGACACCGGAGCAGATAAATCATTTATATCGGAAGAATTATATGAAAATATTTTTCTATAAGCAAATTAAAAATCGCGAGCCCAGGTAATAACAGCACAGGGGGTGCGAAATACTTAAAACAGGGGATTGTAGGGTGAAAATTGGGATCAGACAATTCGAAAGAAAATTGGTCATTTCATGTGTTGAAAGATTTAGAATACCCATGTATTCTAGGTATAGATTTTCATAAGTGCGTCAAGTCGTATTAGATTTTAATCAAAATCGTTGAAAAGTAGATTCTCAAATAAATAAGGTGGTTGAACCAATTAAAGAAGAAAAGTTGAGATAGATTTATCTAAAACAAAATTGGAAGTAGAAAAACAAAAACTACAAAATTTGTTTAGTAGTTTTTAAAAGGGTTATTTTCAGACAAACCAGGTCTTACTCATGTTTTATACCATGAAATTGACACGGGAGATAACCACCGAGTAGCTTCAAGGCCTTATAGGTATGATAGCACTAAGCAAACAATAATAGATTTTCACATAAAAAAAATGTTACAAGAGAAACGTTGTTTCCAATTCGAATCCCCATACGCGTCACCTGTTGTATTATGCAAGAAAAAATAATGGGTTACCACACCGGATAATCCGGAAGCATATAGATTTGCAGTAGACTATAGAAAATTAAATTCGATCACAAAGTATCCGCGATACCCTTTACCGTTAATAGATGATTTGATAACGAACATACCTACAACAATAGTATCATCTGCTGATCTAAGAAGTGGGTACTTTCAAATGGCAGTAAGCCCCAGTGATATAGTTAAGACCGCATTTGTAGCCAAAGTGGCACTTATGCTTTCAAGCGGATGCCATTCGGTTTATCAGGAACGGCTCCCAATTTTCAAAAGCAATTGACATAATCCTAAAACCGGTGGTAGGGAGGGACTGTGAGTGTTTACATGGACGACGTTATTATTACGTCTCCATCATTCACTCACCATGTTGGTATTTAAAGGGAAGTTTTTTCGTTGTTAAAGGATGCAGGATTGACATTAAATAAAATGTAAATTTGGGTGCGATGAATTGAAATATTTAGGATTAATTATTAGTAAGAAGGAATTAAAACAATGGATGAGACAAGGTTAGAGCTATACAAGAGATGAAACCGCCCCGTAACTCAAAAGAGGTGTCCAAGTTTTTAGGTATGTGTCCCAGTGGTACGCAGAAATTGTTAAAATTATGCGGATATTTGTGAGCCACTTTATAATCTTAAACGAAAATTTGAAATTTGTCTGGTCAATGAAGCACAAAAGGCATTCAGAAGAGAGGTCAAGGGAGGCGGTAACAAAAGCGCCAGTTTTAAAATTACCAAACTTTCAGAGGCCATTCGGAGTTATTTACAGATGCCAGTTCGATTGGTTTAGGAGCAGTACTTAACCAACAAAACAGACCAGTGGTATTTGCGTCACGTACGCGCTGAACAACGCAGAGAGGAATTACACAGTAACGAAAGAGAATGTCTAGCAGTAGTATGGGCGTTGAACAAATTCTAGAACATATTTAGAATATTACCAATTAAGGTAATAACAGATGCGCCGCATTAGCACGCCTAACATTTAAAAAATTTGTCGAGTAGGATGATTAGATGGAACTTAAAGTTAGCAGAATTCAATATAGGAATGGGAACATAGACCGGAACTCAAAATGCAGTGGTATTCTTTCAAGGAATCCAATTAAAAAGTATAATTGGTGATAAATTAATTGTGCATAATCAGGATTTAGGTACTTGCTTCGCAGAGAACAATTAATAAATGAACAAAAATGATAGGAGTAAGTGCATATATATAGATATTTAGAAAACCCGGAAGAGAATAACTCGGTTAATGCAACGATATGTGAGAATTGGTCCACGATTTCCGTTTAATTGAAGGATTGTTATTTTATGCGAAACACACAACGTCATTAGGTGAAATGCGTGTATACATTCCCAAAATCTTTAAGGAATGAAATAATGAGAGAATTTCATGACAAGCCAATCGCTGGACACTTAGGCAGATTTAAAACGTATCATGAAATTCGGGACGTTTGTTATTTCCGTACATGAGAATTTATTGATCAATATGTCTCTACATGCCATATGTGCCAAGTTAATAACTATAAAAACGCGTTACCAGCTGGTCAGGTTAAATCAATTATACCAAATTATCCGAATGGAGATAGTGACGTTAGATTTATAAGGCCCGTATCTATATCGAGAATAAGACGTAACCGCTATATTTTGTGTAACCGATCATTTTCAGCAAATGGGCTGAAATTATACCTCAACAAAAGGCCTCATCTCGTATAATAGCGGATATTTTTTGATAACTTTATATCGCGTTATGGAGCTCAATAAAATTAATAAGTGATAATGGTCCCCAATTTATATCCGAGATTTTGAGCGCTTAAGTGAAAGATTAGGCATAAGGCATGTGAAGACTTTGTTGCATATTGACCACAAACAAATCGGACTGAAAGAGTTATCGAGATATAGTGCAAATGATTGCAGAATTATGTTAATGATCAACACGATACTTGGGATCAATTCTTACGTGAGTTTGCTTTTACGCTATTCGTACGGCGGTGAATGACAACCCAGGAAAAAACACCGGCTGAATTATTTTAGATTCAGAAAAATTGATTACCATTTCAAAAACTAGTTGCGAGTATCGGAAAGTTCAAAATTCAAAATTCAAGATATACAGAAAACTTTAAAAGCTAGACTAAGTACGAAAAATTAAACAGGAAGGTGGGAAAAATATTATAATAGACGTGAAAGACATAAAAATAAAAAGGTAAATGATTGGGTCTTATTGGAAACACACCCTGTAAGTTCAGCAGCTAATAAAGTATGCGCTAAATTTAAACAAAATTTGAGGGACCTTAAGTCTTAGAAGTTAAATTTTAATAATAATATTTGTAATATGGAAATCAGGAAAAAAAGATTAACAGTTAACGTAGATCAAATAAGAATATATCGTCATAGGAAATGTGACGAGGTCGAATTAGGAACAGGTATCCCAAATAGTATAAGATCAAGTCAGAAACTCGTACTTCGGAAAAGTACACCAAGGATTAAATGAGTCACAATATGGGAAAGAAAAAAATCTGCGGTGAAACGTAGGTTACAGAGCAAAAGGATTGGTAACCAATCAAATCAATATAAAAATACAGAGGACCCATAAAAAACAAATCACTGGTCAGATCACTACCTAGTTCATTGGGAATGAAAATAAAACAAAAGGTTTAAAAATAATAGAGGGTATTAAAAGATCAAGGTGTGTCGGGGGCAAGTGGACCACAAAAGAAAGTGGCAAAGAAAGGGGAATAATAATAATAATAAAAGACAAATGTCGTAAAGGTACTATTTCTAGAAACGGGAAAGGAACAAAAGAGGTACTGAAGTTACAGATGAAGCAAGATACAAGGTCTAAGGCCACGACGGAGGGAACAGAAGAACCCCGACCGAAGGACACAGTTGGGAAGTCAAGGAAAGGACGACAAAGTTACAAGCCTTACAACAAGAAGTTCCAGTACAACCGAGGAAAGAAGAGTGATGACACCTCATCGTTGAACGTGAATGTGGGAGAAGAAAACATATAAAAATCAGGTTGTATTGTTTCATTTTTTATGATCTTCCAACAAGTGGTCAGGAAGAATTATTGCAAAGAAGGAGGAAGTCTCGGGCGGTGCTTAAAGTTATAAGCCAAGTCAAACTACTACAATGAGTGTTCACAATTTGGAACTTTTGACTTGTTAAAAGAATTTTTTCCTGAAAACATTTGTAATCACACATTTGTTTGCTTCGATGTATGACTTCGTGAGATGCGAAATTCCTTTGGTTATTTATTTATAATAGTTTATTGAAAAAATGTTTGTAATTGTATAATATGTGTATATATATGTTGTTGTTGTATTGTTATGTGATAGAGGCATCTGGTTCGGGAAGCGCGTAGTCAAGGCACTAACAATAATAATAACGGCGCTGCGCGCTCATTGGGGAGTTTTGTTTGAAACCAGATGTGGGGATGGAGATAAAATTTATTGTGATATATAAATAATATATGTGAAATTGATTGATATTATGGAAATAGGGGCTGGTTTTAGACTTTAGGGGCTGATACCAGAAAATCTTGAAAAGTATACGAATTATAGCTTCAACAAAGAAGGGGAGCGAAAGTTCCAGCTCCATATGCAGTGTTAGATTGGGTCTGCGCACCCAGAATATTTGTTTTAGAATATTTAAGTGTATAAATATTTTAAGTAACTTCAGATGTAAGAAGTGAGAGTGGGCATAAATTAAGCAGTAATTATTAATGTTGGCCTAGTTATTGGGTAAAATTTACTGTCACGAGTTTAAATTTAAATTGAATATTAAAATTTAATTCTAAGATGAGTAATGAAATTAAAGTCAAGATAAATATTGGAAATTATAAAAAGTAAAATGGGGATTTAAGATTAAAATTTAAATAAAAGCTCAGAAAGCGAAGAGATTTACAAATAGAGATTTAGACACGTAATTTATTGGGGCATTGAGAACCATAGTAAATCCCACGTTTTTTCTTCTTGGAGGTTTGACATCTAAGCGTCTTTCTGTTAACATAACTCCTATGTTCTTTGACGGCCACGATTAATGGCAAAACTTTTCCAACCCAATACCAAGAAGATAAACAAAAGATATTGTACAGTAAATTTACTATAAAAGGATAGAAGCTTTGGTAGGTAAGATATAGCGTGGCAGGCTCAGAGATAGTATTGTGGAAGCATTCTGATCGATAGCGTGACAAAGCTTAGTGTGAATCTTATATAGATCAGAGTTAGCAGTCCGATAGTTTTTAGAAGCCCAAGATAAAGGGTGGAATCATCGTTTATAAAGTTTATAGATACCATTTTCTAGGTAAAGGAAGGAGAACTGAAAAAGGTAATATTAGATATAAGTAATTAGATGCATAGGATTATTAATGATAATTGTGAGATAAAGGATCTTAGTTGCGTGATCTGACTTGAATACGTGATTTAATTTGAACTTGACTCTCACTTTAATTAAAATTGTCAAATTAGAATTTAGAAGTAAACCTCTCAGGTTATTCTTAATAAAAAGTTGTATTAAATTGTATGTCTCATCATTTTGATAATCCCACACCTCTAGCTTACGCGGAACCGGCACGACATGGTCATCACAGGATGGCTATGTCGCAGTACCCTCAAAGACTGTAGTCATGAGATTACATAAGATATTAATTTAATAATGTTTTAACGCACTTGCTTCTAGAAAATATTTTAATACATTGATCCGCAACCCCCCGGTCCGTAGATCAAATGGTGCCGGGCCGCCTAAAGAACATTAAACTATTGCCATTTTATTTTCAGTGGTGCATTTCTCTCGGATTTGCGCAATTTTCCGCAGAAATCATTTTATATTCCACGTTAAATCATTTTTATTCATTTTTTTGATGTAACTATATTTTATCCTGAAAGCATATTTAAATGTAACTAAATTAAAATTGTTAAATCAAAACAATCTCTAAAATATATAAACAATCAACGTGTTCCTCCCTCAGCAGGCTGCGGTAAAATTATCAAACGTTGACCGGTCTGCAGTGATAAAAAGGTTGCAGAGCGCTGTTTTAATAGTCAAAATATTTTAAATAATTCAATATTTTAATAATTATAATATTTATAAATACATTTTATATAATATTTATTTATAGTTATCGTTTTCTTTTGTTATTTGTTTTGTTTGAAAATAATAATTTACGCATCGCACGAATTAAGTAATAGTAAATTTTTTACTATTTAAAACTAAAAGTTGAAAACATTTCACAAAATTAGGAATAATTTTTTGAAAATTCTAAACACAAATAATTATTATGTAATGCCTTATTAATATTTTCATGGTATTTTTCTTATGCTTAAGGAATAATAGCCTATATCGCTCCGCATCCTTCACTAATCGGTCGCACATTTAACAACATTTCATATTTGTACGAAAAATATAGCAACATTTAAATACATGAAATCTGCAATGCATTTAAATATCAAATATGTAATTTGAAAACACTTATTCGTAATAAATAAAAACAATCAGAGTTAAACACAAAATTTCCGCTAAAATGTCTTGAATTTTATACAGCACTTTTTATGTCATCATAATAGAAGAAAAAGAAGGATTTTAAGTGGAATCACTTTTCTCCTAAATAATGTTTATTCTGGATAGAGTCCCCGGTACCTAAATGCTTCGCAGCCCTCAAACACTCATTCTTCAAAGAAAGAAGGATAGGATTTTTTTTTAAAGTATTTCTGGGCATTTCAAGTTATTCTCTCTTTTAACACACATTTTAGTAGTTAAGTTTTAAAGTAATGTATGTTTAAAATTACTTATGTACTTTAAATTAGAAAATGTCCTTAAAATTCATTAATTTTAATATAACATTATTTCGTAATGATGAAAAGAGTATTCTTTTTTCTTGTTTTCTGCAGTTTTTCTTTTTCTCGATGGATAAGATATGTATAAAATAAATAGATATTAATTTACAAAAAGGTGTGAATAATAACTTTTTTTTAAATATAGTGTTTATGAATTTAAAATTTGTTTTATGTGGTTTATAAAGAAAATTGAAAGGTGAACCTCTATATAACGAATTTTCCATAAAAGGAACTTTTTTTCGGGATTTAACGACTTTGTTAAATAGAGACCCGACAGTATATACGGAAAATTCAAGATTGGCTGGCATTTCGCACACTATATATAAGTCTTTTACTGACTACAACAACGAAACTTTAGATAAAAATGTTTTATTTTTTAATGCATTTTGTGAATTGTTTCATAATAAATGCATCATTTGATATAATTATATGTGGAACTATTATTTATTGAGTTTGTATCTTCCTTTTTGCATTAAACGCGGTTTTAAAAGTGATTTTTTTTAAATTTTAGTTCTGTAGGTAAGTACATATTCTGTACCTATTATTAAGTAAAAATAATAACCTTCTCTCTCTCTCCTTCCCTCGCCACACCTACGACATTGGGCAGTGACGCACACAAGAATTTTTAAAGAGAGGGAGGGCGGGTCGAGGTATTCTCGTATCACACCCCAATACGCAGCCAAACATACTTTTCTGATTTTGTCGATTGTCGGGAACAAAAACAGCAAAAAATAAATTACTGAATAAATAATTAACATCAATAAATAAAAAATTACTAATATCAAATACTTAATTACATTTTACGTACTATATACATGGGACTATAACGAATCGGGAGAAAAAAAACGAATGGTTATGAGGGAGGGTGCTGACCCGTGGACCCCTCCCCCGCCCTTGTGTGCGCCACTGACATTGGTTGGACCGCAACTTCTTGAAAAAATAAGAAACAGTCCGTACCCTGGAAAAGCCTGCCCACTCCTGGGTTAAGGAATCCCTTTCTCTTATGGGGCTAGTTTTTCCCCTTTTAAAACAAATGCTTGTGATCTGCTTTTTAAAAGGGTTGGGGGATTATGACTGTTTCTTAAGATTTTGGCACAGTGCTTCTCAAACTTTCACTGTTTGCGACCCAATATTTCATCCTAATTTTCATCGCGGCCCCCTCCAGACAACCACAATGTATTGAATTCAATAACACTAAACTTTGAGCTACAACATGAATTGAACCTTTTAAGAGTGCCACCGACAGATATGAACGTCTCGCTCAGCTAAAGCGTTAGTTTCCCTCGACATCCAAAGTACGATCCTTTCTGTGTACTGCTATCCGTGAAATTATTCCGAAGACAATCAAAATAGATTGACAGTATTTGTGAAGGATTGACTTATTTCATGGGATTTTTGCTTAATTTTATTCTTTTTCTCTCCTCCCCCCAATACATCACATACGCTCGCCTAGGTGGAAATGGAGGAGCGATTTGCCTAACTTTTAACCGGCAGTTTCTTAAGGGACTTATTATAAGCCGTACAAATTTTCAAGATAAATGTTAATTTTTTGATATAATTTTTTTATATGACAATTCCATGGGGTCACTGGTAATTATTGAACTTGTTCTTAACTTAGTCTTGTTAAATGAATTATAAAATACAGTATGCAATATACTGACGCATTTATAAGAGTATTATATCAATGTAAATGTGTATTTAATTCTTTTATTGTGTCCATAAATTAATAATTTTCTTAAGTAATCTTTTGTTTTCGAATTTTCAATAGGCTCACGCCCCCTACGGGGAGTGCCCCCACAGTTTGAGAAACGCTGTAGCATGGTTAAATGTTGGATTACTACGTTTATGTTTGGGAATTTAATTGCTTGTTTTAAAGAGCTGCTTCAAGTTTTCAGACTTTGATCTAATGCTTCTTGAATCTCACAACGTAAATAATTGCGTTCGGAATCGTGATTTTAAAAAGGCGCATCAATGGATAATTTTCATGATACTTAGATTAGAATACATGTATAAAATGGTTTTAAGGACATTTTGGGCAAAAAAAAAATTATTTAAATACAATATTTCGGCAAAAAAATTTCAGAATAACCTTTTTCAAAATGTTCTCCTTTGTGAAAAAAGCTTCTATTATTCTAATATTTTGCCTGTATTAACAGACCTCTGTACAGAGGCCAACTATGATTTTTTAAAAATTCACATTATTTTCAGGTTACAACCCATTGAAATAAATATCGGCGTTTTTTCTTAAAACTTCTCCCCCTGGGTAAACCCATTCTAAGTTATATACTCCAAAAAATTTAGTTGAGCCTGAAAAGGGCCCGAACTATATGCAGGGAAAAATTTTTATAATAGAAGCACTTTTAAAAAGGGGAATTTTTGAAAATGGGTATTCATGTTCATTTTTTAAAAAATTTTTTTAAATAATTTTTTTTTTCTATTCTTAAAACAATTTTATATACATTTTCTAATCTAACTGACACTAAGTCATTTATGTTTCTATGTTATCTATGTCTCACTATGTTATCATTTAATATTTGTTATATATTTTATTATAAATATTATTTATTAATATAAAAATAAATTTATAAAATTTAATATAAATATTTATATGATTACAGTAATTTTTTTACTTTATAAAATAAACAAGTAATATAAAAAATAGTTTTTAAGTCATTTCCTACTTAGATCAACAACGAAAAATTTTATTTTAGCTACTTTTTATTAAATAGTTACAATTAATATAAATATGTATATACATAGGACAGAATCACAACATTAATTAGTTTTTTTAATTGTCATTAAAGTATCGTATTGTCCTTTTAATTTCAGTCCAACTGAATGCTTTAACACGTGAGAAACCACAAGTTTTGACAATAAGTCGCCAAAATGGTCGCTAAGTCGCCAACGTGGCTGCATTTAAATTCTTAAATAATTAGTTTTAATCAATTGATTTTTATTAATTATAATTAAATTATTGTATTGTCATCCAAAATGATCCTGTATTCAAAATTTTAGCTCAATTCAGCGCTTTAAAATGTATTTTATTAACGAGTGAAAATTCCACCAAGATAAATAAATAAATATACAAATATGTGGCGGCTGGCTCTGTAGCATTTCTTTGTAAATATTTTATATTGTATCTGGCAACCCTACTGGTTCAGTTTCGAGCAGCAGTTACCTGGAGGCGATGAACCACAGAGGGTCTTGCCAAATTTCGAGATTAATAAATGTGTGTGTATATATTATCCGATGGTGTTAACTTAAATCAATGAAAGACACTAATAATTATTGGTATCCTCAAATTACAACTATAATGGTGACTGAAGCAGACATGGTTAACCTTTTGCGCATTAATTATCCCTCAAAAGTTCTCTGATGGCAAAGAAATACAAGTAAGTGCGTTTTTTAGTCACGCCTTTGTTTCCTTTGTGCTAAACTCCTCAATATAATCATTCTAAATATACTTTAGCTATCTATTTCTTTCGCGACAATGTATTTCAGCTTCTTATACCTTTCACATTTAATGTATGTTGTATTATTTACATGTAATGTGCATTTATGTTTCATTTCTGTATGTATTTCGGTTCATTTTTTTATTCTGTTCTTTCTCCCTGATCCCACTCGCTCGTTGTTTTGTTTACAAACATGACGTCACCTACGGGGGAAGATTCTTCTAATGTTGGAAGGATCGCGTTACGCCTTCCCAGTGTTTTTGGCGAAATAATGTCAGACTTTTGATCTCGGCAATGTGACAGTGCTTTCGTTTTGGAGTCAAATTACTCAAGATGAAACAAAATATGCAGCGCTTCGTTTCTATGTTGGATCCGGAAACATTTTCCCATGTTTCGATATTATTCTTTTTCACCTCCGGCTGAAAATAAATACGTAACGCTATCCGGATCGCTTAATTAGAGAATTTGCAGATTCGGAACACAAAAATAAAAAACTTTTACCCGAATTACAATTAGGCGACGATAAACCAAGCCACTTTGCTACGAAAGATGAAAGAACTGTCCGGTGGTCAATTGCAAGATGAATTTAAAAAAATTTATGGTTATGCTGTCTCCCATCCCACATTCAGACTGTACTTTCAGTTTCTGCAGTTTTAGATAAATTAGCCGAAATCGCAGACAAGGTAGCAGACGTTCCTTTGCCCGCCGCGGCTTATTCCGCCACGTCTGCACCTGAACTCAAATGTCCGCTGAAATTCAAGAATTAGCCAAACAAAATTGAAGAATTAAAACTTCAAATATCCTCGTATGTCGCGGCCCCGAAATAAACCATTCTTTCGTCGGAAGTCACCGTCGCGCGCCTCGCGAACAGCTAACCATGAGGCTATTTGTTTTATCATTAAACGTTATCGTGCGAACGCCCGTAACCGTGTCCCACCTTGCGACTTCTTACATCGCCAATCTGTGATAGACCAGCTCTCTCAGTCGGAAAAACTAGGAAACATGACTACAGCGGCGTCTTGTAGTCACATGTAAATGCGCTCTCTAAAAATGTCGCCTATTTGTTTTGACAAATACTAATCGACGTTATTTAGTTGATTCAGGCGCAGACGTCAGCATTATTCCGGAAACCAAAACAAAAATATGAAACCAAATAACAATTTGAACTTTTGCAGCCAATGATTCTACAATCAAAACTTACGGCCAAAAAATTACTTAAACTAGATTTAAATTTATGATCATTCCGTGGAATTTCACAATAGCAGATGTTAACACAGCGATTATCGGTTCCGGATTTTTAAAATTACGGATTAATAATCAACATCAAAACAAGCGTCTTATCGATCCCTTGACAAAATTATCCACAAAAGGAGAACGTTTTTATACTGGTTCTGACCTCAGATTAAGACCTAGCCGCATCACTTGATTCGGAATATTCTGCCATCCCATTCTCCCGATCTTACGAGACCCCCGACCATTTAATAAAAAAATTAAACACAATACTTTTCATTACATTAAAACGTTATCCCTCCAGTGCATGCTCGAGCGCGAAAGTTAAATCCACAACAATCTGAAGCTGCAAAATGCTACATTTCAATATATGCCTGATCAGGGCATTATTATCCCTTCTAAATCAAACTGGTGTTCTCCATTGCACATGGTTTCCTGGAAGAAGACACGAAATTGTGGCGCGTCCTTGCATTATCGTGCGCTCTAAAACAAGCAAACAAGACCGACCGATACTCTTATTCCAAATTTAACAAGTTTTGAACCGAAGCACCAAAGATAAAACAATTTTCACAAAAACTGGATATTCAAAGAGCTTACCATCATATTCCCATTCATCCTGCCGACAGGCATAAATGACAATAATTACAAACTGAACTTTCTGAATTTGTAATTATGCCATTCGGATTGTGTAACGCCGCTCAAACGTGGATGCGATTTATACACGAGGTTTTAAGGTTTAGACTATTGTTTCTTGCCTTACTTGACGACATATTAATTGCATCGACAGACGCCAACCTCATAAGAAACACGCGAGAGAAGTTTTTACAAAGGCTTGATGTGATTGGTGGTTTGACCATCAACGCCAGTAAATGCATGTTCGGATGCCTGGTGTCCCCTTTGTAGGTTACCTAGTAGATAAAGATGGTATCTTGCACCCCTTCCTGAAAAAGTAGAACCTTAACAAGCACTTATAAAATGAACCTACCACAGTTCGTAGACCTCAGAAAATTTTGGGTATTTTGAACTTTTATAGAAAAATTTTACCCAAGGCAGCACACATACAAGCTCCTTTACATGAATTTCTCAAAACTCAAAAGAGAAATGATAAAACGGGAAGTAGAATGGAACGCGGAAGCTATCAATGCATTTAACCAATGTAAAAATCAACTAGCTAACGTTACACTTTTAGCTCACATCCTTCATACAGGATGCTGATCTCGCATTGATGACTGATGCTGGTGATTTTGGTCTTGGTGCCTCCTCTTTAAATGAGATCACCAGCCATGGTTTTAAGCCTTTAGGGTTTTTCTCTAAAAATTGAAGCACCAGCCTCAAACTAAGTACAGTGCTTTGATCGTGAACTTCTGGCAGCTTGTTCCGCTATCAAGTATTTCCGACATATGATAGAGGGTCGCGTACTAATATTATACACCGACCACAAACCTTAACATTCGCCTTTAATCAAAAACTAGATAAGGCTAGTCCACGCCAACTGCGCCACTTCTTAGATTTCCATTTCGCAATTCACCACCGATATTAGATACGTCCCAGGCATTGATAATGTGCCAGCAGACGCATTTTCTCTCGGATATCCAATTGTTACCCCTAGTACCATAGAGGATGGTGAGGAATTTGCACAAATGCAACAGGGTGATGTGATGAATTAAAAGCACTACTTTCTGCCACGAACCAAACTCTCAGCTTAAACAGTTACGAATGCCGGAATCAACTACCGAAATATAAGCCGTGATATTTCCACGGGCAAATAGTACGCCCCTATCCCCTCCATCCCAAGGATTTTTCTCTTATTGCCTTACGGGCCATTGATCGTTTTTCTTCTCGTTGGCCAGAGGCATATCCTATTTCCGATATGACAGCAGAGACAGTGGGCAGCAGCAGCAATCCGTGAGTGGATCTCATAATGATTTGGAGTTCCTGGTCTGGATTGGCTACCACCAAGGTCGTCAATTTGAGCCTCACACCCCTCAGTATAGGAATTAGCAAGATAAGAACTACGCCGTACCACACCCTTCATCCATCGACTCGTGGAGCGCCACACCGGCGTCTCTCAAAGCCGCTCTCATGGCTCACCCACTCCACGTTAAGCACAGTCCTTCCTTTGTTCTCCTTGGTTTACGCTCTGTCATTAAGGAGGACATTAATGCTACTGTTGCTGAAACGGTGTACGGAACAACTATCCGTCTACCCAGCGATTTTTCCAAGATACGGGTACGAACAACGTTTCCGAGTTTGTGCGCAACAACTGAAACAAACAATGCATAATCTCAAACCCAAGTTCCTACATCTTCACACAGGGACGTAAAACTGTTTTTGTACACCCAGAACTCTCTCTCAATGTACCGTATTTTTACTACATGATGCTATCAGAAAACCATTACAACCTCCCTACGATGGACCTTTCGTTGTAGTTACAAACGTTCCTGAAAACTCAATATTCCCTGCAGCGACAAGGCAAAGAAATTTGTGTTTCTATCGATAGAGTTAAACCAGAATTCACCATGTTGTCTGACACAATAGAGTCCAACCAAATCCTATCTGGTTATCCCCTAAACACAAGAGGTTCCTACAATTCAAACCACCTGCCCGTCGCCGAGTGCATTTCCCACAAAGATACGTGTCAACCTGATCCTTGTTAAGACCTCCTGTACCAGCTTTGGACACCGGGAGGGGGGTACTGTGGCGCTGGGGCTCTGTAGCATTTCTTTGTAAATATTTTATATTGTATCTGGCAAACCCTCTACTGGTTCAGCAATTTCGAGCAGTTACCTCCGGAGGCGATGGAACCACAGAGGGTCTTGCTGTTCTCGAGATTAATAAATGTGTGTGTATATATTATCCGATGGTGTTAACTTAAACACGAAAGACACTAATAACACAGACCAAATTACAACTATAAAAATATAAATAAATAAATATATAGACAGTGCGAGCTAATAGTAGGAATTGAAGAAAAATAATTATATTAATAATTTTAATTAATAATTATTTTAAATAATTTTTAATTAACTATTTTAAATATTCTTAATTAATAATAATTTTAAACAATTTTAATAATAAATAATTTAAATAAAAAAATGTATTTATTTTTTTAACTTTAAAAAATACAAAATAATTACATAAAATGTAATTTAATATTTATTAAATCTTTCATAAATAAATTTATTTAAGTTTAAAAAATAATTAAATGAATTGAAAAAAAAATTTTCATCTCTGGGATCGAACTCTAACTTCCGGCATATTAAGCAGACGATCTTCAAACTAGGCTACGAACTCGCTGAAAGAAATGGAAATTTAATTGTCCATGATCGCATGGAATCGAACCTTGACCTCGCGCATAGTAAGCAGACGATTTACCGATCAGGCTACGAACACCCTGAGGGAAATTAAAGTTTAATTGTATAAAAGCTAAGCATGAATTTCGAAGACTATTTTCTCCGAATTGACTGGCCATTCGGTGGAATTACATTAAGGGGTGAACACCCTAAAGAAGTACTACTATTACACCAAGTCTCGACCTCAAATGACTTTCCTTAGTCGTGCCCTCCCCTTGTAAGTTCATGCAGGCTTTCATCATTAGAAATGTGAAACTCATACAGAAAGCAGAATATTGAATAGCATTCAGATAATAAGATATATCTTTCATTTACCAAACAGACCTCGTGATCCAAAATTGCAAAATAAATAGCAGTCTTCATTTTTTGGAAGAGATTTGAAACTGGTTCATCACTGTCCTCGTAATCATATAAACGGACCTTTTTCCTGAGCTTCGAGATGAAAAATTCGAGATCAATATCTAAATATCTAGCAAGTGTTGTTGTCGACAAATATTTTTAAATTATCATGAGATTTTTAGGGAAACTAACTATTCTTTAAGATTATCTAAGCCTTCGATGCGTTCCGCGACGTTTAACTTGAGTCTTTTTTTAAGGATTTTACTCAATGCATCAATTCTTGATAATAAATCATACCAAGTTAAAATTGAACTCAAAAATTTAAATATTTCAAAACTTTTTATTATTAGTTCAGCACCCATTTTTGTTTTCTATCTGATGGTATCTTCAATCTAGGCGTTTATTTTGGGGGTAATAATGTTATTTTAGGTCTTGTTTTAGAGGTCTATAATAACATTCCCGCTTTGTTTCACTTAACGGTTTTAAAATTCTTATGATGTTTTAGTACATTTCATCGATATGGGGACGCAGAAAAATAAAGAATATTTATCTTGTACTATACCAAAAAAACTAGAAATTTCACCACTGGAGCTGGCAGCGTCATTAATGATGAATTTTAATGTATGAACCGCACACACACGGTACGTATAATGCTCTAGGATTTGATATAGAGAATCCATTCCTGAAGCCCTATATTTTTCCTCTTCATGTTCGATCCATTATCGTGATGACTTTATACACTGGTGTGCAAAACTTAAGCAACAATGTAAAAATTTAGCAGATAGCCATGAAATTGCAGAAAAGGAGGTCTGGAGATCAGTAGAGGGAACACGTAAGTCAGTAGAAACGTCATGCGTATGCAAATATCAGGAACAAAACGTCAGAAGCGATGTGAGCGTACGCAAAACGCGTGATGTCGGCGCGCGCTGCTCAACAGTAGAATGAAATGAAGGACGGAGACGCAATTCACCATATTCTCTGCAAGTGCCAGTGAGTCAGTTCGTGAAATATGGCTAGAAGAAATCATCTGGATGACTTCACACGTGGAAGAATGATCGGAAAGCTGGAGGGGGCGTACTGTCACCAGTGTAGCTGCAGATTTCCCGGAATCAACAAAAGTGTCGTTTCGCGCGCTTGGAAAGCGTTCCAAACCACAGGTACAGCTGTTAGAAAGGTTGGTGTGGCCGCCCGAGGACGACAACTGCAGGATGACCTATATATCATCCTGCAGGCGAAAAGTTCGACAGCAGTCAGCAAGCGCCATTGCTCAGAAACTCTGTACAGCAACAGGTCGACAAGTGTAGCGGTTTACTGTGGCCAGACGCCTTCACAAAGGGACCTGTTCACCCACCGTCCTGAACGCTGCCTCCCGTTGAAAGATGGCCACCGAAGCCACCGTTTACAGTGGGACAGAGAGCACAAAAACTGGACAACTGATCAATGGAGTCATGTCCCCTTTACGGATGAGAGTCGGTTCAGTACCAGAATCGATTCTCAACGCGTTTTGATTTGGAGAGAGATCGGGACCCGGTTTTATCCCAGTAACATCAAGGAAAGACACCGTTACGGTGGTCCTTCTGGGGAGGCATTATGCTGAACGGGCGAACTGAGCTTCACATTTTCGACAGAGGGTCTGTAACCGGGGATGGCTATTGTGAGGAGGCACTTCTTCCCCATGTGAGTCTTTTCCGAGGTGCCATTGGCCAAGACTTCATTTTTATGGATGACAATGCGCTGCCACATCGCACTCTTGCTGTTGAGGAGCTGCTGGAAAGTGAAGATATCACTCGAATGGAATAGCCAGCGTGCTCACCAGATTTAAATCCCATCGAACATGTGTGGGATGCTTTGGGGAGACGTATTGCCACACGCTCACATCATCCGGAGTACAACCAACAACTCAAACAGATGTTGATTGAGGAATGGGCACTCCTACCTCAAGAAATGTTGCACCAGCTGGTTCTGAATATGCGGAGAGACGGTGCAAATCAACCATTGTAGTAAGGGGAGGGCATATACCATATTAAGGAACATCTGCTTGTTGTTCTTCCTGTTGGATAGACAATCATAAGTCACGATACTATGCGTGCAATAAAGCTTGTTTTTGTTTGATTCCATACCGTATGCGTTGTATTCCTTTTTCAGCGCCGATGCTTTCGTCATCCCTTACGTACATAATACTCTCCCTCATTTCAGAATTTCATGTCTCTCAGATGATTTTTCGTGAAGTTATGGCAATAAACCCACCTGTTGCTTAAGTTTTGCACACCAGTGTATTTTCTGGCAAATATTGAAAAGGATTATACCTGGGAGTATTAAGAGTGCGGTTGTGCGATATTTAGATTGAAAATCTTTAATATAAAAAAGTACAAAAATACTTTTTTGTCACTCCTCTCTGATCTTTCATAGTTTGATAAAAGTCGCTTTATTTTTTATGTACAATGAAAGGCAAAAATAATGAAGCCAAAAATATAGTTTTAAATATTTTTTTTTATTAGAAATTAATTTTTATTGCAAAATATCGTTAAATCTGGAAAGCAAACTTTTAAACCTAAGCATCAAAGAGTGTATCTGAAATATGTTGAACTAATAATAATAATAATAATAACTGACTGAATTTTTTAACAGCTTTATTTCCCTCATATCTGTAGCTAATTTCTAAATGCGGGGAAAAATTTTAAATTATTTTTAAAAAGTATTTACCCTTGTTTTATGAATATATCTGAAATTTTTACTGTAACGAATAAAATAAAAGAATCACCTAAACGTATACCATAACAGAAAATAATAGACAATTTTGTTACTTAATCTATAAATCAATGTATCAGGCTAAATATTTGGTGACAATTTAATACGGCTTCATCAATTCAGTCTTAACCTTGATGCATGCAGGAGATTTTATGAAGAACCATCAGGTTGATAAATTCTGCTAAAGTCGAGAAAACAGTTAACACGATGACACAGTAAGGGACTAAGTCAGGCATGTGGACCGAGCCGGGA
>BMAV01024394.1:243392-257254 GCA_019973955.1 Trichonephila inaurata madagascariensis | reverse complement strand
AAAAAAAATTAAGTTTTTTTCCGTACAATTATGAATTACATGAAATTCTCTTTTATTAATATAAGTTCTTTTTATTTTTATGATTTTTTTTATTGTGAATCTGAGAAAAAAGTGTAAAAAATAAATAAATAAATAAACAATTAAATATTAGGTTAAATTTAAGGATGTTAGAGCTAGGATAGTGTTAGCACAATCAAATTGTCAAGATAAATTTATTAATGGAACACATATTCCGCGTTCCCCCTTACATTCTCTAAAAATCTCTGGTTCCTATTAAAATACTTTAATTTACATTTTTGATTTGTTTTCTACATCAAATTTTTCCTTACGGCATTCCAAAATAGGACATAATTTTGTTAATCAATGAAAATCTTTTTTATTTTTAGATTGTTTTTAAAAGTATCTATAAACACACCAGCTCTACTCTAGATTACTTCAAAAAGTAATCAAACTTAAAAAAAAAAGTTACTTGTTTCTATCAAGCAAAAACAATATATTTACATCATGTATTTCTCACAAATTCGAAATTTTTGATGCAGTAAGGTATCCGACTAAGTTCGGAACCATGATTTTGCAAAAGCGTATAAATGGATAATATTTATGATATTTAGTGTCACTTAGATTAGAAAATGTGTATAAAATTGTTTTAAGAATAGTATTACAATAAAAAATTATTTAAGTACACTATTTTGACAAAAAATGAACATAGAATGACCCATTTTCAAAAAATTCTCTTTTTGTAAAAAAGGCTTTTATTTTAATAATATTTTTCCTTCATATAGCTCAAACCTCTGTACAGAGGCTCAACTAGAATTTTTGAAATATATAACTTAGAAGTGGGTTTATCCATGTTTTACGACCACAGAGGGGAGCAATTTTAAGAAAAAAAAAACCGATAATTATTTCAAATAGTTGTAACTCTGAAAATAATGTGTTTTCAAAAATTATAGTTCAACCTCTGTGCAGAAGTCTGATCTATATACAGGTAACATATTATTATAATAGAATCATTTTTCACAAAAGAAGAACATTTTGAAATAAGGTTATTCTAAGTTAATTTTTAGCCGAAATATTGTATTTAAATATTTTTTTTGTCAAAATATCCCTAAAACAATTTTATACGTGTATTCTAATCTGTGACACTAAATATCATGAAAATTATCCATTTATGCGCCTTTTTAAGATCACAGCTCCGAACGTAGTCGGATACCTTAACCCCATTGGTCAAATATATCGGTATTCTTAAGTACACTTTATTGTGAGCAATTGCTGTATTCCTGATTATTTGCTGTAAAATACATATAATTGTATTATCTTTTTCCTCTTAAAGCAGTCCACTTTGTAAATTAAATAAAAATGTATTTTACATTGTTTTAATGCGGGAGCTTACAGCTGGAAACCTTTTCAAATATCATTCCTGAATACTGACACTCTCAGCGCGCCATTTCTCTGTGATTTTCTCTAATTACTCGAATGGAACCCTTGTCCAACAAATAAGTTAATCAGAGAGTCGTCCTTTGCTTAGCCGCTCGCTGTTTTAGCCGAGTGTCGCTCCTCTGTTTGGCAAACAAGCTACCGATTGTTTACTATGGTAGAAAATGATGAGAGCTTTCGACTGGGAGTGTGATCCTTTAATAATTGATTAATGGGTTTTAATGAGGTTGAGAGTTGGGAGATGAACGGGCTCTCATAAAAGAGAATTGTAATAGAAATAATGTCACCAAACGTTAGCATTGACTGACTCACCATACGTGAATCTTTTTTTCACTCTTTTATTAAATGTTGATATTATATAAGTAAGGCAGTGCTTCTCAAAGTTTTAATATCCGTGACCCACTATTCAATCGTCAGTTCATCGCACCCCCCCCAACCTCATTAAAACCCAGCAATGTATTGAGATAGGGGCACGATGGGGGCGGAAGCTACACTACCATTTTTTACCTCTTATGTGCCACCGACGTATATAAACGTCTCGCTCAGCCAAAGCATTAATTTTCTGAACGTATGCATACGTCTTTACGAAGTACGATCTTTTCTGTGCAGTGCTATCTATAAAATTATTCCGAAAGCTTTGGAATGCAATAAAAGGGCCTTGACAGTGTTTTTGCGAAGGATTTACTTATTTCAGAGGATTTTTGCTTATTTATATTCCTTTTCTACTCCCCCTCAAAAAATTATCAAAATACACTCAGCGACGCGGAAAATGGTGGCTTTGGGAAGTAAATCGCGTAACTTTAAATCGGCAGTTAAGGAATTAATTATAAACCGTGTAAATTATCAAGATAAGTGTTAATATAAGCCCCGGGGGCACTGATAATTGTCAAACTTGTTCTTAATTTAGCATTGTTAAATTAATAATAAAATATACATATAATATATATATAATACGTATACATATACATATAATGCATTTATAAATGTATCATATCAGTGTAAATGTGTATTTTATATTTTATTACATCAGAAAGTATTTTGTTTGTTTACTTTTAGTAAATTAATAATTTCTTAAATAACCTTTTGTTTCCGACATTCAATATACTCACGCCCCCCTCATAGAGTTATCACGCCCCCCAGGGGGGAGAGCCCCACAGTGAAATAAGGTTTAAAATGCATTAGTGTTTGTTCTTGTTTAATTTAAATTTTGTGTAGAGCTCTTGAAACCAAAGGCAAAATATATTTTCTATAACGGATCGTCATAAATAAAAATCTGTTATGCTCCTTATTTTGCATATATTTTTAACAAGTCAATACAAAAAAAAAGACAATGGTTAGAAGAATAAAAGCTGTAAATGATGTATGATAATGGTTGCTGTATAAGTAATTGCGTTTCATAGGTATTCTACTTTAGTTAAGCGTGATATTCCCCCCATTTCATAAATGAATTCACTTTTATTCTTCAATATTTTTGAAAACGTAAAAGAAAAACAATTGCGGACAGTTGTATAACGAATTGTTATTAAGAAATAAATGTAACTAATAGTTTTATCAAAATACACCAAATACGTTTTTTTTCAAACTGAAAAACACTTTGATATTTTTTTCATTGATTTGATTTTGGCAGTTTTAAATAGGTTGTAAATTATTGAATTTAGTTTCAGTTTGGTGTACATTCAGACGAAATATATATAAAACTGATAAAAATCTTTTTGACAGCTTTAATATCTGTAGATACCAGCTGGGGGGCATGGTTGATTTGTCGCTGTCTTTCAGCAGCCAAGGTTGTGGATTCTACCCCAGAAAAAGTCGTTGGATTTTCTTGATGCAGAAAATCGACTGTGGCATGTCGTATGATTATACGGCACGTAAAAGATCCCTAGAGTGTCTGTTTGGCTTGGGTGTTCACTTGCAAAATTAAATTCTAGTACAGGTTCGCATTGTTAGAGCTCATGTGAATTCCTCCAGGGAGGAAGCAGTATCAAAACTACCTGAGGTGATTGGTATCCACCTTGTACGGTGCCGCACAAAAAGAAAAATATTCCAGCTTTCGGGGAATGTATTAGGTCTGCAATGGTAAAACACCAATCTGCAACCCATTACGAATAAAAAAAAATCTCTGTAGATCATAAATATACCTTTGTCAAAAATGTACCTTAATATTAAGCTACCAATTTTTTAGGGTATAATCTCAAAACTGATTTTCATTTCTCCAAGCAATGTTGCTGCGATAAAAACAAAAAAGTTTACATCCTCCAATCTCATAAATGGATTTTAAATAAATTTAAACTACAAAGGAAAAATGGGATTTTTAGTAAAGTAACTTGTTAGGACAGCGTTTCTCAAACTGTTGGGTGCACCCCCCTTTGGGGGCGTTATAACTCTACGATGGGGGCGCAAGCATATTGAAGTCGAAAACAAAAGGTTATTTAAAAAATTATTAATTAACTAAATGTAAACAAAAACACAATATTTTCTGATATAAAAAAATAAAGAATACACATTTATACTGATATAATACACTTATATAAATGTATTAGTACTGTGTGTGTGTATAATATATATTTTATTATTAATTTAACAATGCTAAGTTAAGAACAAGTTTGATAATTATCAGTGACCCCATGGGCTTGTATGAACTCTTATCTTGATAATTTACACGTTTTGTAATTAATTCCTTAACTGCTGATTAAATTTACGTGATTCGCGCTCTCCAATGCCACCGTTTAACACGTAGACGAGCGTATTTTGATGTTTTTTTGAGAGGGATGAGAAAAAAAAAATAAATGAGCAAATCCTCTGAAATAAGTAAATCCTTCGCAAACACTGTCAAGGTCCTTTTATTGCATTCCAAAGCCTTCCGAATAATTTTATGGATAGCACTGCCCAGAAAAGATCATACTTCGGAAAGACGTATATATACGTCCAGAAAATTAATGCTTTGGCTGAGTGAGACGTTTATATACGTCGGTGACACACAAGAGGTTAAAGTCGTAGGGTAGGTTTAGTGTCAAAGTATAGTGTTATTGAATTCCATACATTGTTATCGTATGGAGAGGGACGCGATGAAAATGATGATTGAATAGTGTGTCGCGTATATTGAAAGTTTGAGAAGCACTGTGTTAGGACGTATTAGAAAAGCGATTTGTATAGCCTCGTAATCAGTTCACTGTCTATATATCTTCACTGTACATGTATGCACTTTGATACCGATGTCTTTTTAATTTAATACCAAATATTCACGATGATGGCCCATGAATGGAAATTTCTTTTTCTGGATTACAAACTATGCTCCGTGAAGTCTAGTTTATTTTAACCCTCTAAGCGGTCTGCACTTAAAGTCTTGCCATTCTGGAGATGCTTCAAAAATGCACCACACATATTTTTTTGCTTTCAGGTGGGGCTCTCAAAAGCGACAGAGCCGTATTTTTAAGAATGCGGCTCAACCGCTTTTGGGAATCTTGTTTGAAGGCAGAAAAAGCATCTCTGGAATGGTGGGATTTTACGTGCAGAACGCTTGGAGGGTTAATTCTCTGCTTAGATCATTCTATTTGGTGTGACGCTCGGGAAAATTAATGGTTGCGTAAGAGTTAAGAAATCAAATAACTGATTTATTCACATCACAGCTATTAAATACGAGATTTTTACGTTTCAAATAGAAGTCATTCAGGCTATCAATTACTTAAATTCTGTAGAATATGTATCTAAGATTCGCCTAACTCCAGAAACAGTATAGGTGGCGCTGTCATTTGAATATAAACAATAAGAGAATGTTACTGAAGAGAAGAGGCTCGAAAAAACTTTAATGCTCTCTGCGAAAGAGACAAAAATGGTGTGAAATAAAGCTTAATATATAAAGTGTTAGTTATTAACTGTTATGTTATTAATGTGTGGCTGTATAATGACCAAATAAAAAGTTGGCCACTATAAAATGCCCAGACTTTATTTGCCTGGTAATGTAACGAAATATTTTTTACAACAAATAACCAACAACGAAAGTAGTATTATGTCCTTTGTGAGGGAGGATGTAAACACTACTGATGTTTCTGGTGTTTTAAAACGAACTCTCTTTTCACTCTGTTGGGGTGAGGTCTCTTATCTTCTAATTTCAGTAGGTGTTCAGGCTTGTAGGCAGAGTGGTGTTTTTGTCATGGCCACGGGTTGCAGAGGCGATATCAGATGAAAAGACCTTTGCAATATTTAGGGGTGCATGTGTGGATGGGAACAGACCGATTTAGCAGCTGTGTACAGCCGTTGTACTGGTAAAGTTCAGTAAAAACGCACCATAAACCTGAAACATAATAACTAACTGGCTAGATCTCTAATAACAGATTGTAGTGAATCTTTTTGAAGAATCAATAGATTATATTGAAGAGCATTAAGATATGTTATATAAAACAATAAAAAAATTAAGTTTTTTGTATAAATGGCTTTATATAACAATTATAAAAAATTAATAAATTTCACTACATTATTTAAAATGCTTCAGTATGTGAAATATGTCAGTAACAGATTTCTTAATTACCCTAACAAAAGATAAAATAAACTGTGATTTTTAAATTGCTAATACCAGCTAATAATTAATTAAATTGCTAATAATTACCAGTATAACGTATTTCTAAAAAAAATTGCCAAAATGGATTAAAACAGCACAATAAAAGACACTATTACATAACAATATTATATTACAAACAATATTATACTATATATAAAAGACAATATTATATTACAATAAAGAGATTGAGACTAACATTAGAATATTTTTGATATATTTGTTTGGGAATTTTAAGAAACTGTTTCGTGATGAAACTATTTCTGGACATAAGAAGACTTATGAAATTTATTCGCAATTCATTTTTTTTCAGTGTTAGGTCTGTTATAAGAATTGATTCTGCTTCATATTTCATTTGCGTTATTTTAAAATGTCAAAAGTACTATAGCACTTTTATGGGTGAAATAATTACATCATTGAAGTAAAAATAATATATAATCTATAAGAACTAGATATCAATTTTTCCTTCGTTATATAACAATGTTTTAACATAGTCAAAAGAATTTTTTCCATTTTTTTAAAAGATAATTTTAAAAAACTGAACTTGATCATTGATGAAGTGATGCAAACCCTTATAAAAGCTTCAATTTTTTTTTTTCATTTTTAGTTCATGGATACTGAACTACTAACAATTTTTTTTAATTAATAGTGAGCGAAATAATATTAATATATCCTATTGAACAAAATCTGTATCTTGAATCTCTCAAGTGTTAGAACGTTATTTTTACTACAGATATATCTTGAAAGAACATAGAAAAAAATTGTTCCTTAGAAATGGCTCGTGTTTAAGTGATAAAAATATCTTGTGAAAGTAAAAATGGGTAATCACTTTCTCGCATACAAAATAAAACGAAGAAAAATGAAAAAAAAAAATTCAATTTTTAGACTCTAATGCTAACTATAAACTTAACTTTTACATAAATTTTAACGTGCTCAATTATATATTTATAAAACAAATAATTAATTAAGCCTTATAATTTAATTTATAAAAGTTTTTCAATAAATAGATTTAAAATATGAGGCAATGAATCTCAATTATTTATTCTTTATTTAAAATTCAATGTAATTTAAATTGAAGGAAATAAGTTTCATTCGACAAAAACAAGTAGAATTTATGTCATTAAATACAAAATTATATTACATGTTTAATTTAATTGCGAGGGAAATTTGATATTTCTCATCAAAAACATTTGTAAAAATGATTTGAAATTGAAATTATTGGAACCCAAATATTTACTGAAAGTCATTTATGTTGTTATCGTAATCAGTAAAAGTGTGTGTGCGGGGGGGGTTAAGTTATATGTGTGGTAAAGTATACTTTTCAATCACAACAAAGAAACGGAAAGTTTATTGCATTGTTTCAATTTACATTCATTTTACACATTTAGTTTAATTGTTTACAATAAGTTAACACGTTACATATATTTAACTTCATAGTTAACATACATATACACCTAGAAACATTAATAGCGTACATAAAGACAAGAAATTTCTTTCATAAAAAGCATATTTTTACAGATATAGTATCATAAACTTCCTGGTATCAGTCCAGAAATACCGAAATACCTACGTACTTTGAAGCAAATATTTTTCATGATATATTTTCCAGATTTTCAATCCAATGAGATAAGTTCATTGATTTTTCGCTGTAACATATAGTTTACTATACGAAATAATATGAACTTCATTAGAATAAACAGTCATTGCCAATCATTATACATAATAATGCAATCATGTTTGTACTTACTACTACCATAATGAATAACTTGAATACTAATATATCATTTAAATGCATAATGCATTCCAAAAGATGTTGATTCATATAACAATGCGATAGAATATATATTTTTAATTACAATACATAATTTAATGTACACATTTATAAAATTCAGGCGGCAAAATCTGCAACATTTATGACTTATATAGACACATAAAGCAGGTTACTTGAATTATTAATAATACACTACAACAGCTAGCCTGAAAATACATTTCACATAGAAACATGGATAACAGATGTCATATAATGAATATTTGATTGCCACCAAATATCATTCAAATATTATAATTGAAACATAATTACTAAAAATTTTGAATATGTTACATCAAACACCAATTTGAAATTTCCATCGTTATTTTCATATAACGAAGTAACGCTGTATATAAATATTTCTAATAAGGAAATGCACATTTTGGAGTTTACAAAAAATTGAGTTAACTTCTAATTCATGTGAAGAGATGTATTAATAATACTCTTATATATCTTATACAAACATTCACCTTTACTTTTAAGTAAGAAGTGCAGGATTATATACACAATACTTAGAAATGCATTTACACACTAAAGCATTTTTTTTTCTCAAACAGTAATATTAGTTACAAATTTCTCTCCAAGAGATACATTATATATTTGTTTACATTTATTATAAAGTTCTGGCTGAAATCTGCAAATTTTAAACTATAAAAAAATCGCATCATAAACCGTTTCATAGAGTCGTTCAACTTTTATATAACAGTCTGTGTAAAAAGATCTTTCTGTCACATTAGCTCTTAATCATAGCAAAAATACCATTGTTCTTTCACAAAGCATAAGCTGATTTTATATATATTTTTTGTAATATAATTTATGTTTATTAAATTATTATTTATTTAGAAAATATGTCATTCTTGTTACGTAGAATTCGGTTTCTGTAGTAAGCAGATACATTTTATAGATTAAAATTGCATTTGAATATTGTTTTCCAAGATATAATTAACAGTTACGATCTAATAAAATCTTAATTATAAGCAGCCAATCGCATGCGTATTGTATACATTTTCAGCCAGTAATATAGAAGAAAATTACATCAACCATTTCATTACGTCACAGTATTAGTCTTACAATACCATAAATAATTTTTAAGCAAGTCACAGCTATTTTACACTCACAAAGTAGTCCGTATTTTACAATATGGCTTAAATTGTATACACAAATTCTATCACATCACATCTATAACAAAGCTTAACAGTACATATTACCTATACAACAACACAATTACTCACAATATTTTGAGCATTTGTTATACGATAGAGATGATAAAACTCCAACATTCTTTTGCTAACATACATGATGATTACAGTTCACGTTTTTTAAATACATGGCTTTAACACACAAGCTTAATTTATACAGCTAATAACGTGAAGGAAAATAGAATAACATTAAGAATAAATATCAACTTGACATCAAAAAAATTATTTATCTATGAATGACTAAATACGCCAAAAAGATGATATGCATCTTTTAAATTGGCGTTTCTATTTAATAAAAGGGAAACTCTTAAAACTGAAAAAGCATATACAATCTCTCTCTCTCTTACAAATATGAGCTTATCAAAATACATAAAATAATATAAAATACAATATATATGTTTAAACACTATGTATAGAAAGTTCTATAATGTAAAAGAGTTTTTTTAACATGTTTGAATTATTGTAATGGGAATTAACACATTTTTTAGATTATTCAATATTATATACATTTTTTTCTTTTTATCATGAACATACATATATATAACGGATATCATTCATCACAATTTTTTTTCGTATGCAACATATGCATGCATTTTTTAATATTGTGATTTTAATATTTTTATATTTGTGATTAGCTTCCACTTTTTTATGTGGAACGTTACATGAAATATCTATGTTAGAAACTCAATTTTTATAAAATATTTACTTAACCTAAACACAATTGAGTGATTAGAATCCATATAAATACACAACTGTAATTTTTAATGTAGAATTACATTATAAAAAGAATATTTATATGTGAACTTATTTTATTAACAACATTTTTCAAAATGAAATTCTTTAAGAAAAAAATAAGATCTCATTTTGAGAGGTAGAATGCACATTTATGTTATATTTAATTTCTATTCTTGTTAAAAATTTAAAAACTTTTGAAACTAAGGCTTACTGATTTTTTCGCTTCAAATTAGCAATTAAAGATTGGTATTTGTTAGATGCTAATTGTGAGTTATATTTAATATTAATAGAAATCAGAATAAAGTTGACTTCTTATAATAACGACAACAATAGTAATAATCAGAATCAATTTGTTACGACACAATGTCCTGCAAGCCTAACTATGCATGTATATATTTAATTGTTTTCGAAAGTATTCCTTTTAAAAAAGATTTATGCTGCATGATTAAGAAGTTATTCCTCTATTCTTACAAAGTTTAACTTTGCTTTATTTTTAATCAAAATTTCTAATTCTTTATTTAACCCAATTTTGGTAACTGATATTATTTGTTTATTTATAAATTACATGCGACAAACAAACTAGCATTTCCAATTACATTAAAGATTGATTTCTTTATGTAATTGATACATATATTTAACTGAAATATATGTGAAATATATGACAGTGAAATATTAGTTAAAAAAGAAAATATCTGAAATTTAATTTTGATTTTAGTTTTTTGCTTGTTCTTATATATAGCGAAAAGTTTTTTTTTTTTATTTTTTGTACCTTTTCGAATGATGTGAAGTAAGATATTACAATTAAATTTGATATTTTAGAATAATAAAGTTGATTACTTAATCTCTTAGTACATTTTTTTTTGTCTATGTTAACTTGTATTAAATAATCATTCAGAGAATCCTTCTGTACCGTATCTTCTAAAGTTCACTGTACACAGAATTAATCAAATGAAATAATGAATGGTCATCATTAAGTACTTGTTTAAAGTTATATATTTTGATATTTCACTTATACTATTGCTTACCTGACCCCAAACGCTCTTTTCTGTGGTGAGCGTCGTATTTGAAGGCTAACTACGGAAAAAGTAAGAATTTTATACACTAAAAATGAAGTACAGTCACTTGTGCAAGGATACCTCTAAGTTTTCTTTTGCCGTGGGAAAGTATTAGCGTATAAATACAAATGCATCTTTGCTGAGAATAACATAGCTGCATCTAACACAATAGGGGAAAGTATTCTCTATAGAAAACATTCTACTTTGAAACTAATTATATTGAAACTTGATATAAACATGAAAGGTAGGGGTTTTAAGTTTTAGTTCTGTGAACACATTTACTATATGTTCACATATTGAGTTTCTTGAACACATTTATTGCAGAAAACAGTTAATTCACTCATCTATACATATAGTCACGAATATATACGAAGAATAAACTGAGACTAAGTATAGTTATTGAATTCACTTTTCTTGTGTGAATTACGGTAACTGACATCAAATACACACTTGCTCTTCAGGTGATTTTTAGTCCGATAATTTTCGTCTGTCAGGAGCATTGTCTTTCAAAATGTTCGACGAAGTCCAATTGTCCACAGTAGGTTTAACAAGAATCAAAACCGAAGTAATATACTGGGGTTTCTCATGTTCGTATTCTGTAGATCAGGAAGTAGACGAGTTCCAGAAAGATAAATGAAATAATCATTAAAGTTGATCAGATTAAACGCTGTTTTCATCCATGAGTGATTTTGTAGAAATTGTTTTTATGTAACTTAATCGTGAGTAGGTGCTTTATTTGATCATTATTCTGTCAGTCAATCATCAGGTACAACTTCGAAATAGTCTTGAGATTTTAAGTCCTGTAAAAGAAAAAAGTTAAATTAATTATGAATACAGGAATTACTCATTACAAAAATGACAAAAGGCCTTAACACACGTATACGCATTTCAAGCAAGTTTTCTTTCAAGCAACTCTTTCGAGCGATATCCACCCAGTTGCCATAACAGTGGCTTCAAAGAACTTTTTCATAGTGAGATGAAAGAATTGCTTGAAATTAGATTCCAGCCAATGGTGTCATTCGTCTTCCTACGTTATAAACAAGATGACGTTAAAGATAGCAGTCTCGGCTTTGTCAAACGCATCAGAAATGGCTTATAATATTTTAAACCGAATGGTGCTCCATTTCTGTTTACGATGTCCATTTCTGTTTCCAAAGCGCTAGCGGAATAAAAAAAAACAATACTGGTTGTTCGCTTTCCGAAGCAGAAGAGTCGGCGAGTAATTTTTTGAATGTAAAAATACAGCACGGCTGACGTCAGAGCGTGTCATTTTTTTACGGCATCCCTTTTCACATATGTTCGAAAAAATTCCTAAAAAAGTTGTTCGAAAGAGACTCGAGTTGTTCGAGATATGCATGTATGATAATGTCTTAAGATTCGGTTAGGGTATATAGTTTTATTTCAATAACTTTATTTTTAAAATAACTAAATTATTAAACAGTTATTAAAATTAAAGTATTCATTAAAAATATTTAATTTTGATGTAGAAAGCAACTACTTGGAATACTTGGGAATTTTCAAATATTCATATGTTAAAATTTTTAAGTGTATTTAATTAAAGTATGATCTATTTTGTATATAAAGATTAAAAGAAAACTAAAAAAGAGTATTAGGGTTAATTTTTAGTTAAAGTATTTTTATTTGCCCTTTTTTAGGCAGCGTAGTTTCAAAGTTTCTATTATTGAAGAAAAACAGATAATCGATAAAACACATAATGATGAAAACACAATTAATAATTTATTTAATTTATAAGAATATCATTAAATTCTAAAAAAGTTTACATATATATATATATATATCGAAATACTTATAATATACGCACGCCAACATACAACAGTCAAATATTTTCATAGAAATATTTCATATTTTCTTAACATTCAGAATTTTTACAATTTAATTAATCCATTTATTGCAATTCAATTACTCAAATAAGAGCTTTAGCGGGAAAAAATAATTCAGAAAATATTTGATTAATATATATTTTTTTTTAACATTTCGATAAAATTCGGAAGAACTTAGCTAGCATTCAAGCTTCGACAACTGTCTCACTTAATTTGTAACTATTATGTTTCTTGTATTTATACTGTTTTACGTTTCAAATAAATTTGATAAGAGATTTTATTTTTCATCTAAAATAATTACAACAGATACAATATTTCATAGTATATATATGTGTATGTATATAAATGTTACATTTATATTTTATTTCTTTTTAAAATGTGAGGAATAAATAGAATAAACTTCATTTTATCTTTTTAGAAAATGTATCGGGAATTTTTATTTAATCTTCTTAAGAAGCACTGAATCTGTAAAATCTAAAAATCTGTATCTATTTTTTAAAGCATGAACAAATAAATTAACCTAAGTCATGTGTTGAATTTTCGTCTCAATCCGAAGTTTTGCAAAAATTCCCTTAGCAGTATTTATTAGGCTTAACGTAATGCGCTTAAACATTTTTCAAAATTTCTGAATTTTTTTTTAAAAAAAATTGAAGCCGCTAAGATAAATAAGAGTTTTTAGAAAGGCGCATTTTCAAATGATTTCATAGATTTTAACGCACATTCATTTAAAACTAAATCCTAAAACTACATTCACTTCTGTAGAAAATTCAGATCGTTTTTGAAAATATCTAATATAAATAAATTTCACTTTTCAAGACACTTTTCTGTCAAAGTATAAGAGGTATTCTATCTAATTTAATGAAGAGTAATTTGATTCATCACGTCCACTCATTATAAATTTTCATAAAAGCATACATTTAAAGATTATGTACCTTATTTAAATAAATTTATAAAAATTGAAGAAGCTTAAGAGTTTAAACGACCCGAAAAATTTACCAAGAAATATTTAAGAATTCCAAGAACAAAAGGCAATATTGTAAATCTACAAAAGAAAGGAACTTATAAATTATTTTACTTCTACTGGCTTAAAAATGTATTGTTTCTTAAATATCCCAATACATATTTATTTCTAAAAATAATTCTTTATTTATTCTTATTCCGGTTTATGCATTGTCGTGCTAAGAAAATGTGGAAAAAACCCAATTTAAAATTATTGTCCAAAATAGAACGAATAATTTA
>BMAV01024394.1:202951-242992 GCA_019973955.1 Trichonephila inaurata madagascariensis | reverse complement strand
ATAATAATACAAAACTAAACAAATATAACATTGCAAATGGATATAAGAAATAATACTTTTCATTATAAAATTTTCTAGAATTATTTAAAAGTGTTATGAAAATAATCCTTAACAATCATGCACACTAATACAGCCCTTCTCAAACTGTGGGACACCCCCTCCCTAGGGGGTTTTATAACTTTACATAGGGTGCGCGAGTTTATCATAAAACTGAAAAAAAAAAGTTATTTAAAAAATTGTTAATTAAAAGAAAGCAAAACAAAACATACATTCTGATATAATGAAAAATAAAATACACATCTCTAAGCTGATATAATTTATAATACTTATAAATTTATCACATACAGTACTGCATATGGCATGAAGTGAGAATCTATTTAAGGTTTATTACACGCCATATAAATAATAAAAATGAATGATAAAAAAATGTTAAACATATTTTTAATTTACAGCATTATAAAATATTATATGAATTACTAATTATTTAGGTTGAAACATGGAAATTGAATAAAGGGGAAATCACGTCTTTCCTTGCGCGAGTCAGAGAGAGAAGTTGTTAGAGCAAGTGTCCGTTCATACACAGTTCACTTCTCCTGCTCGCCGGTTGGTTGCAGTTAAGAGGAATTAGGTGGGTGCCGAGGGACGCCACACTGCACACAATGTATTTGATAATTAATTTATCAAAACTAACAACATAATACATGTCTTATTAGCTACTATACTAACATAGTACTTATCCGAAAATTTAAAAGTAAATTTTTTAAAATATCTATTACTTAAAAGTAACATATAAAAAAATACTATTTATCTTGTTAATTAGTATGTTTTATAATCAAAATCGTATTGTAGCTTTAGCGTCAAAGTGTATTATATACATTGTTATTGTATGGGGGAGGGATTAAAATTTTGATTAAAAATTTGGTCATAAATATTGAAAGTTTGAGAAACACTGAATTAATAACATTATAATACAGCGAAATACATTTAAAATATAGCTACATAATGACTTCAAAACAAAATTTATATCCTACAAAAAACTAACTGAAAATTCACTTTTATTTATATCAAGTTATATTATTTCCACCAATTAAAATATAAAAAATAGCATACTTGACTAATATTTTCAACATCAAATGACAAAAACATAAAATTGTCTGAGAAAACTACATTGAAAAACTGGAATCATCCAACGATTATGACTGGATAAGGTGATTTAAGTTGGGCAATATCTTGTCTAATTATTAACCTGTCATTTAACGTTCCAACATAGGTTCGAAAAGCTTTTATTCATTATTTTTGATCAAAAAAAAGAAAAAAATCAAGAATTTTCATCTTACTCAGAAAAAAAGAAGAAACTAATAATAATAAAATTATTCCGTTACTTTGTTTTATTTATATTTCTCTTTTATTTCAGGATCCTTTTACTGAAGCATGTTTTAGCGTTGAAATATAATAACCCATAATTATGGAAATTTTTTCTTCTTGTTAGATAAATAAATAACTGCATATTTAGACTTCTTGTGTAAGTAAGAATCTCAATTATAAGAGTTAAGAAATTTTATTCAATAAATTAATTGTCTTATGTTTTCTTTAAGAATTTTCTCTCCAGTTTTTAACGGCAGATTTATTTCGAAAGAATATTATAAACTATACAATTAATAATGCTTTTATTATTAAAAAGTTTTTTAAAATGTTTCATTTTATGCTCTCAACTGAAACAAATTCAATAATTAGCTTTACGTTTGTATGTATTTTTCTATCATATTATAAGATTGCGCAATTTTGCTAATAAATTACATAAGCACATATATTTCTAATTCTTTTCTAGTGTTCAACATATTTTTTAAATTTTTACTTTGCATTAAAAGGATATTGGAAATAGTTAAAAGCTCACCTAAAACATGATGTTAATTAAGTAAGCAGTGGTAATAATAGTTTATCAAAGTTTTATATAATATCAGCGTTCAAGGTTTACTCGTAAATTTCATTAATTAGATACATGTATATTACTTCCCATAGGAAATTTTAAATTTCTGGATATATAGCTATAAGTTTGCTTTACGAGAATACGTGATTTTGTAAGAAACTTTTATGAATGTAATACATTGATTTTGAATTAAAAGAAATAATTATTATGTCAATAAGATTTTTAGTAGCAAAAAATGTAGAGAAAAAGCAAGATAACTATCACTAAGTGTAAAAAAAAGCATCAGTTAAATTAATCATTGCAATATTTCGTTTATTAACATTTTTCAGTGAAATCTATTGATATAAATACAGTTGGAACTCTATTGGTCGACGTCTCTAAATCCAAATAAAAGTTCGTTATGTAAAAATTCGTTACATAGACATTTGTTAATTATTTTAAATATGACAAGCCCATGAATCCCAGGTAATTATGAAACTTGTTCTTAATTTAGTATTGTTAAATTAATTATAAAATGCATTGAGCAGTACAGATACCTATCAGTGTAAATGTGTACTTTATTTTTTGTTATATTAGTAGTTGTTTGTGTGTGTTTACTTTCAGTAAATTAACAATTTTTAAATAGTATTTGGTTTTTAACCTTTCAACATGTTTGCGCCCCCTCGTAGAGTTATCACGTCCTCCCTTGTAGAGCATACTGTTTGAGAAATGCTGATGTAAAAGCATTTATAATTCGTCTAATCTTATATATTTTATACTTCAACGTATTAGAAAAAATTAATGTAGATCCCATTTATTTTACTTTCAACGAAAATTTGACTCTACGTTATTCCATCGAATCGGAGATCCATAATCACACTCATGTATGTGTAAATAAAGAACTCTTAATTCCAACTGAATTGAAAAACAAGATTTATTTCTAGTAGAAAATTTTTAAATTTTTAAAATAGACAAATAGCGTAAATTATTCTAATATTATCTTGGAAATTAGTGTATTTTTTTTCTTAAAGAATTTTCTCGAATATGAAGCTTTAAGTTTTGTTTTGCTTACACGAAAACAAATTTATTTGTACGATCAACTGTTCAAACGAAATTTTTCTAAAAAGATTTTTAAAATCTTCATAGGTGTTTAATTTTTTAAAAAAAACTAGAATTTATATAATTTTAAAAAATATATATCTGAATGATTCGTGGTCATAACTTGCTTTTGACAACACGGAAACCAATATTTTTTTCACTTTTTTTAAAAAAAGTTTCAAAATACTTAGGTTAAAAAATATTTTTTGAATTTTTCTCCTTTGCAAGCCACTTAGAAAAAAAAAATATAATGCTCATTTCATTCAATAAGCCATTTTTTTTATTAAGTATTGAAAACGTTGAATGCATTAGGAAAGTTAACCATTTGTTTAGTCTTTTGTTCCTTTCTACCGTTACCTTTGGAAGAATCATTGCAAATTTCACATTTCTGTTTTCATTTTACCCTTTGAACGTAAGCTCTCTTGCTTTCTGGACGACTGCCAAAATTGGGCATCCTCACATTCCCTCCCCCATTTCTGAACTCTCATCTTCACCTCCTCCTCCCCAACAACTTTCTGGGACGCTTGGCTCAGCAAAACTCTTGGAGTCATGCTCTCATCCATGCATCCATTCACTTCGTTACGACAGAGGCACGTACAATAGTTCCAAACACGAGCACTGATTTTCCAGAGATAAGTGTTGAATCTCTAGTTAGTTTGAAGGAAGAGTGTTATGGCTATCAATTTTTGCCTTATTTTCCATTTTGAAGCCGTAAACGTGCCTAAATTTACTAGGATAAGAGAGACACTTCCTTTTAATGTAAAAATAAGTCTAGTCTTTGGTATAATAGCTGATTTTGATCTGCTAGGGTTGAGTTGTACCTCAAAGTAAGAATAATATGCTTGAAACAATTAGTTTTAGGGTTTATGACTTTTTCAAACTATACCATGAAAAGTATTCTATGGTGTAAACTTGGATAGATTACAACTTTATATATATATATATATATATATATATATTTAATTTTTTTATTTTATTTATTTATTTTTTTATTCCTCTCCTTGAGACATTCATTATTGTTATCTTTTTTTAGCTTCATTCATTAATATATTATCAGGTTTTTCTTCCACGTGTTGTATTAGGCTTAACTTTTCAACTTGGTGTTTTTTTTCTCCTATTATGTCAAAAGTTTCTGCTGTACGGGGAAGGTAGGATCCGTAAAGCATTGCTAACCCTAATTCACAGGCCTAATTCAGCGACAGCTTTAGAAATCATAATAGGTCTCCAGTTTAGTCCAAAGACTTTTTGTATCTACATTTGTTGTGTCTGGTGAATTCCAATTTCTTCCTGCTTTAGCACTGTAGGTTCTAGTACTTCTTCACTGTTATTTTATATATATATATATTCTGAATGTATAATATAAAAGACACAGTACTAACATTCGGAAGTCTACCTTTAGTTTGAATTCAAATTCAAATAACCTTTTACATATATGTATGAGTACACCACACATTTTGAATTTTTATGTAATTTACACATAAATACAATTTTCATGCTACTTTTGAATAGGCTAAATTTTGCCCTTATTTGGTATAATATTTAATTTGCTCATATTTAAAACAAAATAAATAATTTGATTCACGGGACTTTGAATTGAATCATTTGTAAAAAAGGGAAGCAAATTTAAAATATGTAATGCATTTTTTTTTTTATTTACCGGAAAATCAACCTAATTCATTTTTAAGTGGAATATTCTGAAGTAAATTACCGGAATACTGAAACACATCAAAATTTATTTCTTTTCCGTATAATTAAAGTATATTTTCTTAAACGTACACTCGCACATGTATATACACACAACCACACTAGCACATATGTAAAAAAAACTTACATAAAATTTGAAGTCAATTCGAATTATATTTTTTTTGGAATAAATCAGTAGAAATAGAAATTTTTCAATCAAAAAATTTTCTCTTTTTTTTCCTTTTGTTTTTGCATGTACTATGCATTCGATTTTACTGAGATTCTATTAAAATAATGAAGTAAAAAAGAATTCTAAAAGAAATATTTTCATAGTTTAAATTTTGTTTTCATTACGTATTTGATCATTTAATTTTGTCAAACTATTTTAAAGTGAACTCTAAGAAATGCTTTAAATAAATTCTGAAACAAACCTTAAATGCAAATATTATTCCAAATTTATTACGAGGGAGAAATCAAGTTATGCATAAAAATGTTCTTCTTAGATAAATTAATAAAATATTTAGAATTTTGATGCAAAAATAGATTAAAGTTTTCATGGATAGAATTTACATGTGCTGAAATAATAACAGACATTTAAAAAAAAGTAAGTTTCAGTTACTCTAATTTTAGCCAAATATTATATTAAATGTGTGCTAGTACATGCAACAAATTGCAACATAGTCTATAAAATAATTTTAAAGAAGTAATGTACTTTAAAATTTAAAGCAAACTAATTAATCTTTAGTGAAACTAAATAATATTTTCTTATTATTTAAAAAATAAATCTGTAAGTAACATTAGAATTTCTAAGTTACATCTCTCAAATTAGAATGAACAGCAACAAGCTCTGACAATTTTAATTAGAATGCATAAAAACCCCGAAAACAATTTCTAGATTACATAATATTGAATTTAAGAAACAAACAAAAAAAACTTTCCTCACAATATTCGAAAAATATTAACGAAACACCAAAAAGTTAGTTAAACATTCTATCTAATCAAAAATTAATTAAAATATAATCGGATGATCTTTTGCTTCTAACGAGAACATTTTTGTTTTTTCAATTTTATATCTCAGTCTAGTTTAGATCCCGAAAAAAAAAATCAACTAATTCCTTACATTTTTTTTTCACTCTCACTGTCAAACACAGATCACAGCTGATGAGAGAGTTGCGAAAATATTACCTTATTTTTCTGTTCCTAATTGCATAAATTCAAAATCCCAAATCCCCACCCGTCTGAACTAATTAAATTCTGAGGCAACGGCAAAGTTTGTAAAAATGAATAAATTGGCTCAGGGCAAAAGAACTTTAAGTTTTCAATTAATTGATGCAATTGTATCTGCTGAAAACAACTGCCTTTTGGTAATCGAACATTGTTTATTGGAATGCATTTAATTTCTTAATTGCTTCGAAGCGAAACAATTTTAACTAATGAATTAATTGCATACTTTTCTTCTGTTGTTTGACTAATCAATGCTTCATTCTTTTGGTATTAAAAAGATTTGTTTAGCTTATTGTTAAACACTAAGATTGCTTTAAATTGATTAGTTAATTCTGAAAAATTTGTAAGATTTTCTGGGCACAATTTTATTTATCAATTGTTATCCTATTATTGAGTAATTCGAATTTTTTATTGACTACTTATTTTTATGCTTACACTTTGTCATTTTTCTATAATATAGACTCTATAGACTTTCTTTCTATAATTTGGTATTAAAAAAACCATCTTAGATTTATTGTACATTTTTCTTACTGTGATGACTCCATTTTTAACTATTTTCATATTGTTCCATTATTTTTGTAATATTTTCAAACTGTGTTAACTAATTTCAAAAAATTTATCTTTTTGAAACCATTGAGTATTTGTTGCAGGTTCTATTTGCAATTCTTACTAATTCTCTAGAGCAGGGGAGGGGGAGCGAACCTTTATGGACCAACGTACCATTTTTTCTTAAGAAGTGTATAATTAGGTTAGACGTGCCATCAAATAATTTTGACTTGTAATTATTTTGAAAAATTATTAAACTAAATACTAGCAACTCCAGACACTTTATTTACTACGAAAAAGTAGTTCTTGTACTGTATAGCTAAAAATATTTAGTTTACGTGTAATTCAAATTAAATCAATATTAGCGTGACTTCTGTTTTTGCAGATTGTGGATGACAAATAACTTATATTAGGTTTGTAATATGTTATTTTTAGTAGAATAAATGCCGAACTAGTCATCTGCCAAATGGTTTCGGAGCAATTAATTATTTTTGCCGTAGATTTACTCTTTTTGACACGAGGAATTTTGATTTGTTTCAGAATGCCATTTTACAGGCGATGTTCTGCATACCACTGTTACAGTGCATAAAACACATACCGCTTTGTCGCATTTACTAATAATGCCATATTTCTAGATTCACCAAATTTGAAATTCTCTGTTACACTTACTAGCTTGCATTTTTTGTTCTGTTGTGAACTAGCCGTGTTAAATAACAGTTAAAAATCGAAATACAGTTCAAATAAGCTTTAAATTGCAGTTACGTCAACAAAATTGACTATGTTATCCGTAGACAAATTTTGCATCATAAGCAACTGTAGTCCATGACATAACTAAGGAAAGACAATAACAAAATAGTGTGTTTCCCGTCGCCCCGGGACCGATCACTCGCGTTTGCTCGTAATACTGTATAGTGAACTTTGTTATTTTGAACTAAAATGTTAACAGTTTTGATCGGTGGTGTGCCTGAAATATTGTGACAGATGCCATTGATGGCACGCGTGTCACTCTTTCGCCATCCCTGCTCTAGAGAATTTTCCATTGATCACGTTGTATTGTTATAAAACCGTTTTCTGTGGAGGAACAGCGATTTGTGTTAATAAAACTTACTATTTAAAGTCAAGTGAAGTGAGCAGTTGGAGAAAAGTTGGCTATTGTTATCATGCTGAAGCTAAAGCGTTAGTTATAGAATAATTGAAGTTATCGGAACTCGAGTAAAAAGATCAGGCAAGTTTATTATTGCGGTGAATTAATCTTTAAAGTTAAGTATTGAAACATGTATTACATAATTTGTAACGTAGATCGAGCTTCGAGGATTTTGTGCCATTAGTCTCAAAGAGCAAGGCACTTCTTCAGGAGTGATGAAAATTTATTGTCGAAAAACAATTCTTGAAATATAGGATACCGCAGCAAAATTTGCAGAATGAATCTCAGAAGGTTTTCACACCTTCAACAGTACTCAGACACAATTTTCAGTGTCTAAAATGCAAGTACGTTAAAGATTATTCACAAGCACTCACTCATCCTCCTGAACAGCCGAAGTTATAACTAATCTCTGGTCGACTCTTCAACTGTCAAAACAATAATAACTCAGTTTCGGCGAGGGACTCCCTATTTATAATCTGCGCAGATTTTTCTCGAAAAATTCACTTACATCACAGTTCGGATTATTAATAGATTTCATCGGTAAATTCCAGAAGCATCCATATGGTAGCCAACTCGCAAAAAATTATGCCAACATTTCGCCAAGTTTTCATTGAATTGCCATTATAATGTAAGAAATGGTGTTGCTTGTGAATATTACAACTTAATACAACAGGAAATAATATTAATGTATTACACATCCAAATATAAATTATTTGCTCTGTTTCAAGTATTCATTACACAAAATTTGTAAAAATATTTAAGTAAGTAATTAAGATGACAACTTTCTTCGCTTAGGTTGAATTTTGATAGTGATTTGATATTTCAATAGAAGATTATAATTTCATTAAAATGTCTCTTAATTCGGTGCACACACACTCATCCGTGAACGAAAGTTCACGACATATTTAATTATAATCATTATTTTATGTCAGTTGGGTTATTTTACAAATTTAAATATGACTCGAAGTTAGGTATTTACTATTAATTACAAATTACATGTCATTCTTATATTTGTGATCACCTATCCTGCTTTCCTTGAAATCACTTTTAACCTAAACTTATTTCTAATTACCCCAATATAGTTAATACTTATATAGAATGTGAACATCCTACAAATCAGAGGGAGCTTAAATTCTAAAATCGAGAACCAAAAATAACAAAACCAATATATGAGGAAAAAATTATTTAGCCAAAATGGATAATTAATATGTTCTGAAAGGCTGTCGCTAACTTAAGGAAGCAAAGTAGGATTAATCTTGCTGTATAGGATCATATTTTTCCCCTTCAGCGGAAAATATATGCATAAAAGTGAAAGAGAAATTTAAGAATATAAACCATGATTGAAAGGCCCTTGGGACCTAAAATTTGCTCATGTAATCAAACTGTAAACTATTAAAAAATTTAACTGATCTGAATGAATAATTTTTAAATGGAAGCAATACGGAAATAAAAGCAAAATGAAACTTAACAAGTAATATAAAAAAAAATTTAAGTCAATTCCTTCTTATATCAACAAAGAAAAACTTAATTTTAACTACTTTTTATTAAATAGTTACAATTAATATAAATATGTATATACATAGGACAGAATCACAACATTATATATAAGTGGTAATTAATTTTTATTAATTATCATCAAAGTATGGTTTTGCCATCCAAAACAATCGTGTATATAAAATTTCAATTCAACTGATTGCTTTAAAACGTGAAAAAAAATTGTTTTTAAGTTTTGACACAAGTCACCAAAAATGATGCCAATGTGGCTGCATTTATAATTCTTTAAATAATTAGTTTTAATCAATTAATTTTTATTAATTATCGTTAAATTATTGTATTGTCATCCAAAATAATCATGTATATAAAATTTCAGCTCAATTGAGCGCCTTAAAATGTATTTTATTAACGATTGAAAATTCCATGAAGATAAATAAATAAATAAATATATAGAGAGTGTGAGCTAATAGTAGGAACTGAAAAAGAACAAACATAAATTCAAGACACCTAAGACTTCGTATGCATATGTACACACTTCGACACATGTATAAATATATAGATACATTCATATATACGTTTCTATACTGTATATAGAAAGCTAGATACATAATTACTTGTACATAAATCTATCTATAATCCCTTCAAAACAAAAGCAAAAAATTAAAATTATTCTTTTGGGATGTTTTAAAAGTTTTTATTTGTTTCTATAAAAATTAATGTATTGTGTGGTTAACGTTGTGCGTTAAAAACATTCTTAAATGCATATAGCTGTAAAAAAGATTAAAATACATATGTATTAGATTAATCATAATATTATATTTTAATTAATAGTTAATATTATTATATAAACACGAATAATTAATTTTTTTAATTGTTAAGTAGTGCAGGGAATATTTTTATCCATTAGATATTATATCGAATTTCAGTTTGTTTCTAAAAATGCAGAGAAAATTATTTCATCACATATAAAAAAGCATAAATACTAATATAATGTAGCCTCTTTAAATCAAACATACAGTTCATGTACTATGTAAGAATTAGAGTAAAAATATTGGAAAATTTTAAGCACACGAATGAAATAAAAAATTTTAGTTTGATATCGTAGTATATTATTTTTAAATCTGTAGAAAACGCAGAATATGTATTTTAAAAGAATGGAATTCAGTCTCATTCGGCTGAAAATGCAAAAATACTTATATAAGCTGCACTTTAATTTAATCTATTTTAAATACAGCTTGCATACATTAACAATATGTCTAAATTTAAGAAATATTTTTATTACAAGTTAAATTTAAATAAAATATCTTTTCTAGACTATAATGTACTCTTCCAGAATAAAGCACTTCAAATTCATTGTAAATACAATTTATTCAACAAACATTTTGGAACGCACGATACTTTCCCTGCTGTCATCTTGTTGACAAAAAAAAATGTTCTTTTACATCTTTAAATAATGAATTATAAAAAAAAATAATCACAGAACATTACTTAAAGCACATATTTTTTTTTACTTGCCCACAATGAATTTTTGTTCCTTGTTTAATCAAACACACATTTGCATAACAAGAGATGTTTGATGTGATTTTTTTTAAAATTTCTTGATGCCCATAAATAAGTAAAGAATCGTTCAAATAGATTGACTTTAATTTACGCAAGTCATGTTAGCTGATAAAGTATTAAAAGATTTTTCATTTCTTTTCTATGAGACAGGTATCAATTTTAATTTATCTTTTTGTTAAGTACTAAAATTGTTGTATTTCTGTAAAAGGTAAGAACGTTAACTGTATCTCATGTTTTTCTAATGCATAAATTTCGTTGAGTCGTCCATAAAAATACACAATGAGAAGAAAAACTATTTCAAATTTAAATAAATTATACGAAAAGCATTTATATATGAATATAATACTTTTGGAGAATATATATATGAAATCTTTTAATAATGTTACGATACATATCAATTTGGTTTTATAATTAAATGAACAAAAAAGTATTTTCATTTACATCATTCTTTACTTCTCATGAATTTAAAGCTAGTTTATGTAAATTATTTTTAATAGTATAGATCTGTATGGTTACGAAGTAATTTTTGCGATCTGATAGTTCGAATTTCAATCATACGAAATATTGAAACGGATTAAAATAAGCTATTTATTTTCAATACGATGTGATCAAGAAAATTGAATGGCATAGAGTGGAAATTTAAAATATTGGATATAGAACAAAAGGAAACATTACTATTTCTACGTGTATCATATAGCTTCTAATTCGATGATAATTAAGAAGGAAATATTTATTCAAATTTTTTTAGGGTTGTTCTATATTTTTTCTCTTGAAAATGATTAGTTTTTTACAAAAATTATTAAAACGGATTTGATAGTAAGAAAAAGAGAGTTTTTTTAAAAAAAGATAAATAGATGTCTTATGTACATTGTTTTTCTTGCAGATAAACGGCATTTCTTTGATTATTAAATACACCTATGTTTCTGCAAGCTTTATTATACAATGCATGACTTTTAGAAATTATCAAAATTTATTTCTAGATATTTTATTAAATTTTGAAGAATCATTATCGAAGTAAATTAAATATGTATTGGTTTAATTAAGGTATCCGACTACGTTCAGAACCGTGATTTTAGAAAAGCGTATAAATGGATCATTTTCTTCATATTTAGTGTCACTCAGATTAGAAATCATGTATAAAATTGTTTTAAGGACATTTTGACAAAAAATTTTTTTAAATGCAATATTTTGGAAAAAATTAGAATAACCTTTTTTCAAAATGTTCTCCTTTTATGAAAGATACTTCTGAAATAATAATATTTTGCTTACATAAAGTAAAGACTTCTCCCGAGAGTCTGAACTATTCTTTTTAAAAAAATTCACATTATTTTTAAAGTTTCCACCCATTGAAATAATTATCGGTGTTTTTTTCTTAAGTTTTCTGCCCTCTGTTGTCATAAAACATGGATAAACCCACTTCTAAGTTATATATCTCAAAATTTCTAGTTGAGCCTCTGTACAGAGGTTTGGGCTATATACAGGCACAATATTGTTATAATAGAAGGATTTTTCTCAAAAGGAGAATATTTTGATAATTGGTCATTCTATGTTCATTTTTTGTCAAAATATTGTACTTAAATATAATTTTTATTACAATACTATTCTTAAAACAATTTTATATACATTTTCTAATCTAAGTGACCCTAAATATCACAAATATTATCCATTTATACGCTTTTGCAAAATCACGGTTCCGAACGCGTAGTCGGGTGCCTTAAACTCAACTATATCTAATTAGGATTTCAACAAGATCAAATAATTCTACAATTTCTATAAACATGATACTACTAATTACTGGATAGGATTCAAGCATGTGCATCAAATTCCATTTTATTAGATATTCTGGCTCCAAATCTTCTCCGGTGAGGTTGCTCTGAACTCTGTAACACTTCTACGATCCCTTCTAATCCTTCTATCTCTTGTCTATCCTTTCTCTCATCATTTCTACGTCCTTTATTATCCTTTCTAATTTGATAGAAATGCTCGTATGCATAGAGGGACGTCTTAAGGCATGGGCAAAACTGGGGGCCTCGTCTCGTTCTTTAATCAGCCGAATAAGCATGATTCGTATAATTTCAATGGTCAAATATTATTTCTGCTTGTATTCTCTTAAAAACTAAGAATTTCGGATAATATGACAACTGGCTGTAAGTGATGACCGTTGCCATGTATGGGGTTAGGCTTACTATCATACATCATCTTTACTCATTCAATCAAAAGGCAGCAATCAGTCGAAACGGTTAGTACCATTATAAGTCAAGCACATTTATTTGTTTCGGGTTATTGTTTGTACTAGTATTTGACAACATATGCTATGTTCTGTCTACTGTTAAAGGTCACAAGTGGGGCCTAAATTTGAGAAAAGGGTCAAAGGCCAACTTTTACGTTGAGACCTAGAGCCTCAAGAAGTCAAGACGTACTACTTTTACGTAGATACTTTTTTTGTGACTAAATAATGCTTTTAGAGGATGAGAGAGTACTTAAGAGGATTTAAGTACTTTATCACAGAAAATTGTATTTATCTGTGTGCCTGTTAAAGGGTTAAGAAGAGCCCACTAGACAACTACAATTTAAAATAAATAACTTGATTAGTGCAACATTTAGGAAAACGAGTTCCGTCCCGTATTCGTCGTTGAAACCTTTAGGACGTTATCATTAGTAGTCCTATTTGAAATTCTAGAGCATATGTTTCCAAAATGGCTTCTGTAGACCTGTAGGGGGCCCTTTTGAGTATTGAAGAGGTCCGTGGAAAATTAAAAATAATTTGGGTTTATGTAAATAACGTTAGGGGGCTCAGGGAAGGTTAGGTTTAAAGTAAAAATTTGTATACCAATTTCTTTATTAAGGAACTCAAAATAAGGTAGTACTAATTTTCACGCGTTTTAAAAATTTATAATAAAATTTAGTTCTTTTGAATAAAATTTTTAAATATATGTATAAAGTACAAATAATTTAAAGTTCGGCCGCCTGCGAGTTTGGTCGTCTATGGGGATTTAAATAGGAACAGAATTTCGTCCTATATGCAATACCTTGTCTAAAATATGGAAGTATAAGAGTCGTACATCTAAACAAGAGTTTTTTGTTTTTATTTGTTGATGCATGATACCGATATCTAAAGTGAATGCATCATTTTTTTCTTATTTCTGAAAAGTAAGCAGTGTCATTCGTTGTATTGTTCGAGGAATTTCATCTCATGTGTTCACACATCTCATTGAAAAAAATGTATTTCTGTATATTAATACAAACCTATAATTTGCATAAATACTACTTCAAATTTCCCATTGTTTTATTTATGTTTTATTTTTACGTCAACACATTAGTCATTCAAGACATCAAAATTAAGTTTAGAGCTTTTTCTATTATGTACTAAAATAAAATAGTTATTTCACTTGGGGTTTCACTGCAAAGTTTTTGGTATAAAAAAAAGAGTCATATTAGAATAGGCACAGAAATTTTGAGAGCTACTAATCAAGAATGACATTCATTCGAGTTTTTCAGAAGACTATGCATATATTTATAAATATATACATATCTACCAGGGGTGTAGATATCCCCGTATCAGAGTATCAATGACATAGGGTAGTGCTTCTCAAACTTCCAATACTTGTGACCTACTTTTCAATCATAATTTTCATCACGCCCCTCCCCCATACAATAAGAATGTATTGAATGCAATAACCCAATACTTTGAAACTAAAGCTACAATACGACTTTTTAAGTACCACTGACGTATATAAACGTCTCGCTCAGCCAAAGTGTTAATTGCCCTGGACGTATAAATACGTCTTCCAGAGATATGATCTTTTCTGTGCACTGCTATCTATACAATTATTCAGAAGACTTGGGAATACAATAATAGGGCCTTCACAGTTGAGACATAGGCATCCTGTGATGACTATGTCTGGGTTGATTCGCGTTTGCCAGCGCCCCGCCCCCCAATGCACCACATACACTAGCCTACGTGTAAAACGGTGGCATTAGGGAGTGAATCGCGTAATTTTTAATCGGTATTTGAGGAATTAATTATAAACCGTACAAATTATCAAGAAAAGTTTTAGTTTTTGTTTATAATTTTATATATGAAAAGCCGATGGGGTCACTGGTAATTATTAAACTTTCTTAGTATTGCTTAGTTAATTGTAAAATACATTGCGCAGTGCTGATATATTTATAAATGTATTATACCAGTGTAAATGTGTATTTTATTTTTTATGTCAGAATGTATTTTATTTGTTTATATTCAGTAAGTTAATAATTTCGTTAAATCTCTCTCTTGTTTTCGACTTTTCAATATGCTCGCCCCCCCCCTCGTAGGGTTATCACGCCCCCTTAGGGTGGCGCGCCCCACAGCTTGAGAAACGCTGATATAGGGCCCTCGAGCTACAGGCACCCTAAAATGCATAAGCAAAAAAAAACCCCCACAAAACGTTAAGGGACCCTCCAAAATAGCCCCTAAAGTGTTTTGATACATACCCCCCTCAGAACTACCTACGTCAGGGATATCTACACACAAACACACCCACATATATAGATATATTTTTATATTTAGAAATACTGTTCATTTATTTTTATAAGAAAGAGTATTATCCTATTTCAGAGACCATCAGTTCAAATCGTTACAATTGGCCGAATGATATAAATTTAATCCCGAATCATTCTCAATGCAGCTACCTGTCTTGAGATTCCCAATTGGTGCTATCTAATTCCGTACAATTCATGGAATTAAACCGAATTCGCCCAAAATCGGATTGGTGTGCTGTTCTCAAACGGCTTAAATCCACCAATGATCGTCCAGTAATCTTCACCTCACCTCCTGTCCCGAAAGGAAAGCCCAGAGATCAATAATGCACATAGTAACTGTAGAGCGTTCACAATCAGCAGTTTCTAACGTGACTCAATTATTATCCTTAGGGAATAGTTAAGGGAGATATACGGTTGACGTACTTTGGTCTGTGTTCAGTAACAAGGATTGTGGAAGCGTCTGTGAAATGTTGTAGCTTTGAGGTCAGGCAATGATTGGATGCGGATATTTTCCACACAATCGAAGCGCGTGGAATTTAGAATCGGCTCAATGATTGTTTCAAAAATTATTTTTATCTGCCGGTTAAGACCGTATATTGTTTGCTGATAATATGCCATAGTTTGGTAACATTTTCCCACATATATAGTTTCAGTAAAATTTGATATTCGCAGATTTAAAGCTACGGGGGGAAAAAAGAAGATATTTGCGTTTCCTTTTACGCTACATGTACAATTATCTGCTTATTTTACTCGAAAGTAAAACTTAGAAACACTTAATATACACGAAATTGTTTTATTCAAAAAAAAATTCCCACTATTAGTTCACACTCTCCTTATATATTATATATATATCTGGTTCAAATGTTCTCAATCGTTGATAAGATTATTTTTATTCATCCACTCAAGTTCAAATATATTTTTTTAAACTTGTAGTAGATGGCACTTGATGTTAGTACTGTTTTTTGAAATATCGATTCATCTGTTTAACTTAATTAATAAATAAATAGTAACAAACAAAAATAATAGTCCAACACCATATATAGAAAGGAAAACGGAAAATTTCAAGGAAAATCGCTTTCTATTTTGTCACTTAATAGTGTGATTCTGTCATGTGTATATACATATTTATATATTAATTGTAATTATTTAATAAAAATGAACTAAAATAAAAAATTTTCTTTGTTGACCTAAGTAGGGATTGACTTTAATTTTTTTTAAATGACTTGTTTTAATATAATAATATTAAACTCCATTCCGAAAAATATTGTAGAAGAAAAAACACGTACAATACTGCATGTGAGGCAAAATTATATATAATTGAATAATTTAATTAATATAATATGAGAGTTTTCACTATCATTGAATAAAAGTGTGAAAGAATAGTTTTCACACTTTAATAAATTCAGAAAGTTTCCTATTTATAAAAAGTAATAATAATAACAATAAAATAAATAAATAAAAAAATTAAAAAAATAAACATAAGTAATGAAACTCTAATATCTATTTTAAAGGAGTTTTATTTGGGAAAAATTACTAGATCTATTAATCTACTAGTAACATCAAAAACTACAAATGAAGTCTACAAAGTTAACAATAATTTCAAATTTTCCTAATTCTACAAGAAATTGTAATAAATATTAAATATTTAAGAACTTTTTATTCATTGCATTTAATTTTAAGGAACGTTATATACCGAAAACAATTTGTAAAAAATATTCATTTAAATACAAAAGGGATTGTAACGTTGACATTTCGAAGCTTTCATTTTCTAACACAGAAATAGAAATTTTTAACAAAGTAGCACTTGATTACATTATGATATTTTATTGTGTTTTGTTTTTCTGGCATAATTGTATATATGCATATATTTAAATGTGTTGTTTTAATAGAATAATGTATCAAAAAAAATACAAGCTTAAAGATAAATACTGGTAAAAAAAAAGTTTAAATTTTAGTTTGTTCTAGAAAAAAATTTTGTGTGAAAAAGCCTTCTACTATTTAACTTAAAAATATCTTATTATTTTGTAGCTTTCGATGACATTCAAGTATTGGTTTGTTCAAGAATTTAAAATATCATTTAAGGGCTTTGTTCCCTAAATATGAAAGATTTATTCATGTGGGTCTTAAGAAGAAAGATGTAATTTTTTCTTCTGGAAATAAAGTAAAGGGAAATTATTCATTTTATAGTTGTTATAAATTACCCCAGTGTAAAAAAATTTTTGAGGTAAACACAATGAAATGCCTTCGATTACTTTGCGAGTTATATGTTTAATAAAGCAACGTTTTGTTTTATTTAATGATAAATTAATTAAAACGTACTTTAATTAAAATGACGCTGATTTCAGGTACAGTAAATAAACAAACTATTTTGCATTTTCTCGGCAATGTGAAAGTGTTTATTCGGTAAATGATTGTGTAAACAAAATTTTAATTAAACTGGAGAACTTTTTTTCAAGAATGAGAGAGTATCTTTTTTCTTCCATTTTCTGAAAATAAATACTCTACATATTTTACAAATAGTATACGATCACTAATGTATTACTTTTAAAAGTAGAAATAAGGTAAGCGTATCACAGTTTGAAACATTACACAGAATAATAATGATAATTCATTCTTAGGATATTTCCTTCATTCTTGTAATATTTTTAAATATATCTATTAACAGAATAGTAACATTTCAACTACTATATTACTTAAAAATATATATTTTATCTGTACATCTTTCACCATATTTAAGTCTAGCTAGTATTTTATATATTTTCATATTATATAAATGATCAGTTTCATCGTTTGAACAAAAATATTTAGAAACAGTAAGGACACAAAAATAAAGCCCATTATTTCCTTTGTCCTATCAAAGGAATGTAATGCTATTTTGTGTTAACAACACGCACAATATTCATAACAATAAGTTTGAAAAAATTTCCTTGAATATTTCGCACAATACTAAATGATTTTTTTCTAGAGATTGTCTTTGTACTTGTATATAATTATTCTAAGCATTTTTTTTTCAATTGGGAAAGCAACAGCAACATGTAAAAGAGAGAAAACAGCATCCATCAATCTCCTTACACTTTTTTGTTCAATTTATTGTTTCTTGTTTCATATTAGTGTAAAACTCAAAGTCTTTGAATTCAAACTATCACCATTTGGCCATTGATGCAACACAGAATAAAAAATTATACTATTTTTATTAAATCATCTGTTTCAGTTTATCATTATCATTGACGTAATTTACAAAAATCAAGAAACTGATTCGTAACATTCATGAAAAAAAAACTTGAATGAAGAATAAACTTAAAAATTTTCATCTACACTGAAGAGCAAGAAAACTACTGAATACTATAAAGTTTTAACAAGGTATTAATCTAAGAAATAATCCATTTTTTATACATAAAACATATTATCTTTACTCTAAAAACATATTCCTATTTTTTATATATAGGTTATTAATTCATATTTTCGCCGTTAGAACCAAATACAAAAATGTACCTTTCATCAAAAATCGACGTTTATTAATGTGTTAATTCACCCCAGACTTAATTTAATTCAATTTTAATTTATAAATAATTTTTAATATTAACTGAAAAAATCAAACCCCTGAAAGGATTTTCTTTTCAATTTCAAAGAAAGAGAGCAATGGTGTTTATCGGGTGAACTAATCATTTTCAACTATAAATTTGGCATTAATTTTGTGGTTAAGCCATTTTTTAATCTATGACTTTTCAAACAGCAGAAAAAATGCATTTTTGGTGCAATTCTTAAACTAGTAAGTAAGTATATATGGCATTATAAGATTTTTAACCATAAAATTTATATGGTTTGTTCGATTAAGAATTAAAGTAAATAATTCTTTTAAAATATATATATAATTCCTCTGTAAATTTAACAAATAATAATTATATACAAATTCTGTAAGTCGTGATGGGAGCTAACTAGTTGAAAAATAATGTAGAAAAGGATTTCAATATAGTGTGGTTTACAGAATGTTGTTCGTACATATTTATAATGGCAAAAGTTGTTAGTGATTTCAAATAGCTATTTTTTACTTACATATTTTTTTGAAGTCGAAAATATATTTAATTTTAAATCTAATGCAGCAATTTCTTTCTTCAAAAGGTTCAACTCAATTGCAAGTTAAAACAATAATGAAATAAAATATTTTCGAAACGATAATTACTTTATAAATATTTGCTTGTTTTATATTGCTAAATGAAATAACACTTTGATTAATTTGTTTTTCTAAATATCCAGATGAGAGACAGTTCATATAAAAATTGCTTAAAATTTTTTACAGAAAAATTCCTTCTACTTTCATTTAGTTCAAATAATAATAAAAAAAAAAGAAAGAAAAATTTGCATTCAGATTTTCAAAATCAATACGTCAAAGTAAAGAGAATAATTTTTTCTCTAAATATACATTGGTGTAGAAATTTAAAAAAATTAACATAATTCTTAAGTGGAAACATTTAATTTAAATGATGAAATTTGAGATGAAGCGCAAATATTTTAAAACCATTATTGATGCAATTTAAAAATACAATTGCTTCATAAAAATTAATTTCTTCAAAGAATCTCAAATTTAAAAAAAAAAATGTGTCTCCATTTTTTTCTTTTATTATAAGAATAATTAAGGGTATTTAAAATGAATTTATGGATTTTTACTTCTACTTAAGCAATTAATATTAAAGAGAAATTTAAGCCCTTAAGATGAAAAATAAACACATGACCATGTTATTGGTTTTAAGGTTATTTTATTTATTTATTTATTATTAATTATTATAATAATTGATTTTGATGTAAAAACTGAAGTATTTTTTGAAATTTTCTATTTCAATCGCACTTTTCTGTAAAAATCTTCTTTTTTAAAAAAAATATTAATACAAAACTTAGTTTCAATTTTATTATGTAAATTCTTAATATTCTAAAGAAGATATAGCACTTATATACGTTTTCTAATGAAAATTTAACTAAAAATTAAAAATGTTTTTCACCATTAACTATTATTAGCTAAAGCGCATAATTACACTGATCTGAATGTGATTTATTGCAGTAATTTAATGATTAAATAAAAAAAATTTAAACTCTAAATGAGAGTATTTAAGAAATATATAGTTTTTAAAAGTTTTTCTTACATTTTATCTCCATATATAATAGAAGCATTCGGTTATTAATTAAATAGTAAGGCATTTAAGAATTGTTTTGATATATATACTCATAAAAATAATGAAATAATTTAAAATGTTCTAAATTAAAATATTTGAAACAAAAAGCTGACAATTCCTTTGGAAATTTACATTGGACTTTTGAAAAACTTTGTCATGGAAATACCAGGTTGCTATAGAAAAGCAACCTGGTTGTGTAACAATAAAAATGTACACACAATTTATATTGTTTGTGTCGGCTGGGTAGCGTGGTTGGTTTGTCGCTGGCCTTCCGTACCCAAGGTTGCGGGTTCGACCCCGGCCCAAGTCGGTTGTTTTTTCATGATGCAGAAAATCGACAGCACCCTTGTTGTATGATTATACGACATGTAAAATATCCCTAGGGGCTGCTGTAGGCAAAATTAAATCCTTGTACAGGTTCGCATCGTCAGAGCTCAGGTGTCTCCCTCTAGGAAGGAATCTTTGCGTCAAAATTACCTGTGGCGATTGGTATCCGCAGATATGGCACCGCACTAAAAAGAGATACCAGCTTTCGGTGTATAATAGGTAAATTGTTGAACTCTGTTAATAACTGTTCATAATCTGCCATTAGAAATAAAAAAAAACATTATATTATTTTTAAATATTTATATCCTTGTATCACAAAAACTTCTTTTGAAGAAAGACAATTCTGTATGCCCACATTGTTTCTCTATATATAGCTACAATTATTTTGCTTTATTTCTATTTTGAATAGTTAAATATTTATATATACAATTTCATTGATAAAACTAATTATAATACCTTTTCTCGCAAAAATGCAAAGTTTATGGAAAAACTGAAACCCAGTCAATAACTCATACGTTTTTATAAAAAAGAGATATAAAGGGAAAAAATCGTGATTGAAAACAATGTATTATTTTTACTTAGTATTTTGTATCTTAACAAAATATTCTTAAAAGGCAAGGCATTTTAAAATATTCTCTTAAAGTACTTTCTTACTCCAAAATTAAATAGCCCCCTATTAAAAGTGAACACAATTGAAGAAAGGAAATACAGCAATGAAAAAATCGAAACAACTAAATGAATGTAATAATGAATAGCAAATAAAGTACATTAAGAATGCGCTATAGGCTATCATTTCGAAGAAATTGATGGAGAAATCTATAGATTTTATGGCATTTATTTACACCTGGAGATTTCTCTCCACCCAAAGAAAAGCCAATGCAATAATGTCGAAGAAAAATAAATAAATATATATATATATGTTATTTCAAAAACTCAAAGAAAACCCTGTCTTCAATTACGGGCTGACTTGATCTGAAATTATTATCCAACATAAAGGTTTTCAAAGCTTCGACTCGAAATGCCAATAAAATATTCATGGAAAAAGTGCTTTTTCTGATGGAAAAGAAGCCATCAATAAAAATATTTATCTCTTTTGTCGTCTTCTTTTCGATAATTTCTAGGGAATAGTCATTACTTCTCTAATCCATCCCGTGTTTCTGTTCGACTAACCTGATCGATGAATCGATTATCGATCTGAGGCTGCTTTCGCTTTTCCTGATTGAGGATTTTCTCTGTCATTTCAGAAGGAATGGCATCATTAATTTCAGTTGGGATGGAGAAAGACGTGCAACTGGGGCTCCCCTCCTTTATTTTTATCTTTATTTTTCCCTTTCCTTTCGTTTTTTCCCCAAGAAAAAGAATTTTACTTTTCAATCAATTCATATTAAAAGAACCCGAAATTTTGTTCTTTTTTTCCCTCCATTTCTTGTCTCAAATAGACAGCTAGAATTGATCTTGAGGAATTTTTTATTTATTTGTGGGGAGTTGTTTATTTTCAGAAGTAAATTTTTTTCTGTGTTAAAACTACCCCCTGAATCTAAATTCAGGTAGTCTGATATGTCTTAATTAGAAATCGTTTTTGATAAATAGAATGCAGAAACAAGTACTTATTTATATATTTAAGATATCGATTGAACGTTATTTAAAAAAATAGTTTTTTAAAAAAGAAACCGCTTTCCATCTGTTTGCATATTTTTTTGATTAAAAAAGAATGGTAGTTATAAATAATCTAGTTATTAATACGCATAAAATAATCTGATACCTTGTGAGAAGTTTTCATCTTTTTTTTGGACACCTCGATATGTAGAAGGTAGGGAAGAAACATTTGCCATGATTCAATTAATCTATTTATTGATCACTTTATATAACGACACAAATTCAATTAATAACAGTAACAGAATTTCTCGGTGCTAAACGCGAAAGTGGAACAACGACGAAATACACTAAATATTAGGAGACTATCAAACTCAATCCTTACTTTTTATAGGATATAATCTATTATCCGATTGAACCTAATATTAATTTAATTTCAGTGATCAATCATCACTTTAAATCTTTCTCCTTATTATTTATTCACAATAATTTAATCATGATACCTATCAGTAACAATCTCATCTGATTTCTGGTTTATCTCCTCTCCTACTCTCTATTCTAGCCAGAAAACTTCAACTATATAGAGTAAATTTAATTTGCATATCACGATTTTCTTCTTCCGAAGGGTTGGTTGTAAATTACGCGAATTGATAGCTCAAATATTTTCCAAGAGGATTAGTGGAAGGATCGCGAATAGATCCGTCACAACCTTATTTATTAGAAGAAAGGATGTCATTATTTTCAAGTGCAGTAGAAAAGTTGAATAAATTTGCTGATATCCACCATTATTTTAATTTTTCAGACGTTTTTCTTTACGTATTTCTTTATGAATAAGATATTTATCTTCTGCCAGTTCATATGAATAAAACCCGGACTTTTTTTCTTTAAAAAAAAGAAAAAACGAACATTGATTATTTGATTTTTTTTATTTATTGGTAGGGTATTGTACATTTTATTTATTCATGTTTTTGACTGAATTTTTTAGATTGGAATATCTTGGTTAAACATTTGAATATGTATTGATTTAAAAATATTTCGAATAATGGTTAAAGTGTGTTCTTTTTTTGTTATGTAATGTATTGGAATATTATATCGGCCAAACTTCTTACAAAATAAATTTTCCTAATTTTTTTAATATAACTATATCGAGGAAAAACAATAAGTATTTGAAGACCTTAATTGTTTTTTTTTTCCTTTTTAAATTTTCTAAAGAAATACCGACATCAGTTAAATTGAGACGCAATAGAATGTGACCAATTAAAATGTTTCATCTCGTCTCCTTTGCTCTAATTTTGTTTGAAATCAATTAACTACAATATACGAACCAGGGATTCTATTTTTATGTGTTTTCAGTAAACAATTTGGATGGATATAAATTTTTTATTATTATTATTTACTAGAAAAAAAAGTTGTTAACTTTGTTTATTGATTTTTTTTCTACTTGATGAAATTACCTTCCTTGGGATTTAAAATTAAAGTATTTCCGTACGTTTGAAAGGTTGAACTTTGATTCTATATTACATAATAAAATATATTTGATTATTTATTCCACAAATTCAAAATATGTGTGAATAAGTTTTACTCATAGAGTGCGTTTTATTATTCCGTGGCTTAAATATATTTAGTATTTGAAATTCAGCAAATAAATATGCATTGCATTTGTTAGAATTCAAACAACAATATTGATTTACATGAATGAACTACATGTAGGCACATTTTTATATATGGAGTATTGCTTATTGCAGTGTATTGAAATTAGATCAATTAAGTCACCGGTTTGGGTCTCAATTTTACTAAATGTAATCGTGTGGAACAAATAGAGGCGTTTCAATATATGTTCAATCCATCTGAACTTCGAGATCGTTATTAAAAGAGATTAGATATGCCTACTCGAATGCCATCTTCATTTGTTTTATAAGATTTACTAGAAACTTCTCTATAAAAGCTGTTTTTTAAATTTTACTGAGGAAGAGATGAATAATGCAAGTAAAACTAAGAAAGAGTTGTAAATTTCCTTAAGACAGGCTGTAATGATATAACACAATATTAAGTTCCCCCAAAAGCGGGGTTAGGCAACCCTTAACTATTTTTATAAACATTTGCTTCAAGCTTGTGCCCCTAAGTCAGCGATACTCAACTTGCGACCCACCGGACCTTTCTGAGTGGCCCAATCATGCACCGTTTCACTAAAAAATTCAATTATTTAAGAACAATATAAAAATTTAGCTAGAAATTCTATCAATCAAGCAATCCCATATATCAATTTTGTTATATATGTGGTGCTGGTAGGAATTGAGGGATAACTTACTTTCTTTTGTAATTGTAACGGTTAGTGTTAACAAATAACAATAGAAAAACAACTTTTTTATGAAGGAAACTAATTTTTAATTAACCCTTAAGAGAAAAATATCTAAAGAATATTTGTTCTTTCAAGACGATTGGGATCTTGATTGTTTCGCAGAAAATACAAACATGGATAAACAACTTGTTTAATTTTTCATGAAAATGCTATATTTAAAAAATATAATTTTGCTCGTCACTCTACACCACTAAACACAAATCTTTTAATGCCTTCTTTTTTTGGGCAACAAAATATTTGGGGGTGGGGGACTTGGGATCATTGATGAAAGGAAATCGAAATTATCCCATAACAAGGTAAAAAAAAAAATGCATTGAATTCTTTTTTTTTCTCTGTGAGTTGAGTTTGGTGAAGTTTAATAAAGTTTTAAAATGAAAACCAAAACTATTAATATTTTGATCCATTTCTGCATTTTAAATGTCTTTGTTCTTATAGCGATCCCTCCCAATAATCCTCATATTTCGGCCCACGAGAAATAGGTGTCATATGTATGCGGCCCGCAGGAAATAGTTATTATATCTATATGTGTGGCCGGCTGAAGAAAAGGCTGAGTACCGCTGCCCTCAGTATTACCATAAAAATAACTGTTATATTCCAAAATTATTGGTTCTTTTTTTCACTTTTTCTTTATATTTATCTATTGAAAAAAATTAACCCTTATTTTTTGCTTATAAATTTTGACATTTGGCTGGCTTAAAGGTATCTGACTACGTTCGGAACCGTGGTTTTAAAACAGCACATAAATGGATATTTTTCATGATATTTAGTGTCACTTAGATTAGAATACATGTGTAAAATTGTTTTAAGAATATTATTACAATAACAAATTATTTAAATACAATATTTCGGAAAAAAATTAACTTAAAATAACCTTTTTTTTCAAAATGTTCTCCTTTTGTCAAAACGGCTTCTATTATAATAATATTTTGCCTGTATATAGCTCAGACTTCTGTACAAAAGTTCAACTATGATTTTTAAAAAATTTACATTATTTTCAGTGTTACAACCCATTGAAATAACTATCAGTGGTTTTTTCTTAAAATTTCTCCCCTCTGTTGTTGTAAAACATGGATAATCCCACTTCTAAGTTATATATTTCACAAATTCTAGTTGAGCTTCTGTATAGATGTCTGAGCTATATACAGGCAAAATATTATTATAATAGAAGCAGTTTTGACGAAAGGAGACTATTTTGAAAATGGGTCATTCTAGGTTTATTTTTTGTCAAAATATAGTACTTAAATAATTTTTTATTGTAATAATATTCTTAAAACAATTTTATGTACATTTTCTAATCTAAGTGACACTACATATCATAAATATTATCCATTTATACTCTTTTTCAAAATCACGGTTACGAACGTAGTCGGATACCTTAAGATATTTATGTTAGTATTAAATTGTTTTTCATTAAGAAAGTTTATTGAGAACCAATTAAAATATATTAACATTACTTCTAAAGAAGTAAACGTCTAATTCATCAGTAAAAATGTAGTCACGGGAAGAAATTCTTTAAAGTGATTCCCTGTAAAGTATTTACGTATTTGCATATATGAGTTTGGCAACACTCGTGTGTGCACTGGAATTACACTTCAGCCAACCTAGAGAAATGACAAAAAAAACATAACGTATTTTGTGACATGCTTAAGGATTTTTAAAAATAGTTTTTACAATCACTTTCATATGCAATGATAACCAAATTCAGTTTTAATAATTACTATAAAGGGGAAGTTGAAACTAATTTGATATCGGAGTGCTACGCGCCAAGCAGTGCTTGTTGTCGAGGCGGCCTAGCTGTAACAAATAGTCAGGAAAATAATTTTAAGAAACTGCTTTGAAATGTATCGAAATATATTTCAAATAAGTTGAGTTGAGTTGAGTTTGGTGTTTTATGGCGCAAGAGCCAGTTTTGGCTATACTGCGCCAAACATTCGTAAGTCTGTGGTCTGGACGGGAAAAGAAGAAAATGAGAAATATATTTCAAATAAAGAATATATTGAAAATAACCAATATATTAATCAGTAATTAATATCAATATAATTTAATAATAATTATATATAAGAATAATCATATTATGTAATATATAATAATAAAATATAACATACTAATAATTACTGTATATTAATAATAATTATATTAGCTAATTATATTATATTATACATAAAAAATTATATAATATATATTAAAATTTGTCGATAATGAATATTAATTAATAACTGTTGATAACTTTGAAAATTCCAAAAACTGCGAGTTCCCTTAATGAATATTATCGAACAAGGAACGTTTAATGCGTTATTTAAAAGTAAACTTAAGTGGAAATGCACAATTTGCAGTAATAATTAAAAGGCTAACCCTCATATTCTTCCAAAAAATATCCTGATACTCATCAATCATATAGGAAAATAGAACAAAATACAACAGAAGACTGAAGAAGTAGCTTCAATGCAAAGAGAATTGCAATGAAGTTGCTAAAAATTTACAGAAATCGAATTAAAACCATATGAAATGAATAGGGTTACCACGAGGGGAAAAAAAAATTAAAAAATTAACTATAATATATGTCATCCACATTGAAACTACATTACCACGCAATAGAAATAAATACCAAGGTAACTATATTGCAATGTAACCTCCCATCTTGGCGAACATAAACAACTTGGTGCGTGGTACTCCAAAATCAAAATAACACCATTAAATTCTTTAATAAATTACTTACGATATGACTGATTTTGCAGATATTTCTTAGCATTACGATGTTCTTACAATGGCTGTTCTTGCACTGAGCCACAGAAATTATGATAATATTTTACGACAACAGAGGGGAGAAATTTGAAGAAAAAAGCGCCGATAATTATATAAATGGGCTGTAACTCTGAAAATAATGTGAATTTTTCAAACATCGTTGTTCAGCCACTGTACAGAGTTCTGAGCTATATTAGGTAGAATATTACTTCAGGTAGAATATTCAGGTAGAATATTATTCAGGTAGAATATTATTATAATAGAAGGTAGAATATTACATCCTTAATGTAATATATCCTTCACAGGTAGAATATTATTATAATAGAACCATTTTCACAAAAGGAGAACATTTTGAACAAAGATTATTCTAAATTAATTTTTTGCCAAAATATTGTATTTAATTTTTTTTTGTTTTGTCAAAATGCCTTTAAAACAATTTTATATATGTATTCTAATCTAAATATCATGAAAATTATCCATTTATGCGCTTTTTTTTAAATAAAGGTTCCGAACGTAGTCAGATACCTTAAAGTATAGAAATAATAATCGTGAATAGAGTAATAAAATTCCCTTTACTTCTCTTTGGCTTAAACTTTATTTATTTCGAAACTTCGGTAGATAAGACATATGCCAATTTTTTTTTTAAAAAAAAGCCTTTCTACTCAGAAATTTTTGGCGAAAAAAATGAAACTTTTTTCTAGTTAAAGGTAATGCATTATAAATAACTGTGAAAGTAAAATGTGTTCGTAAATAAGAAAGACAGAGAGAGGGTTCCTGTATTTATAATTCTATTCAAATATTCCAATGAAAAGGTAGAAACGTAAGAAAAAATCAAAACATTCACAAAAACTAATCTGCTAATGCTCTTGCGAGTAAGAACTGTAACTGAACTTTTTTCCAAGAGAAAGAGGTATATCTCATTACACTTAGTATGATTCTGATTTGATTTATCAAATAAAAACCCCATTATTAAGGAATCTTTTAAGAAAAGGCAATAGAATTATGCAAAAGAACTTATATTTATTAAAAAATTTTCTTGAAGGAAATATGTTGGGTAAAATCAGTATTGCTTTATTTAATGAACATAAGTTGACAAAAGAGAAACAAAGTTATGATTTTTCATTTCCTACTATTAACTCACAATCTCTCTATATATTTATTTATATATTTATTTATTTATTTATCTGGGTGGAATTTTCAATCGTTAATAAAATACATTTTAAAGCGCTCAATTGACCTGAAATTTTATACACAGGTTTATTTTGGATGACAATACAATAATATAAAAACAATTAATACAAATTTTAATAGATTAAAACTAATTATTTAAAGAATTACAAATACAACCAAGTTGGCATCATTTTTGGTGAGTTAGCAACCCTTTTGACGACTTGTGTCAAAACTAGAAAAGGATTTTTCCTCACGTGTTAAAGTATTCAGTTGAAATGAAATTTATATACACGATTGCTTGGGATGACAATGCGATACTTTAATGATAATTAATAAAAATGAATTACCAATTAATGTTGTGATTCTGTCCTATGTATATGCATATTTATACTAATTGTAACTATTTAATAAAAAGTAGCTAAAATAAAATTTTTCCTTGTTGATCTATGTAGGAATAAACTTGAAAAAAAATTTTTTTATTACTTGTTTGGGTAAAAATAGTACATAGTTGGTTAAACAAAATTGATTTTAGTTATTATAATGCTATGAGGGAACTAAAAAAAGACTTTTGTCTGATTTTTTGAAACTTTACTTATGAAAAGATAATACACAAAAATAGTTTAAATAAAAATAATTTTTCTTCGAAATGTTCTTTTATCAATTCATTGCATGAGGGGCAAAATTTCTATATCAAATTCTTTAATGAAATATCTCTCAGGAAATTTATGTATTAATATCAATTAATAACTTCAAATGTGGATTATTTATTAAATTTCAAAACATGTTTATGGTTTAAATATGTCTACATCCATACATTGAAATGTCGAAAGTACAACCATCAATTCAAATACTCAAAAATATTCTACCACCCCTGAGATGCCTTACACTCAATGAAAAGTGATTAGAATTCCGAATAGGTCTTTAAAACGTTTAAATTGCCATACATATTCCATAAATATTCAGCAGAGAGGAACATTATGTCTTGCATAAAAAGTACACCTTAAAAAACCTGAAGGTTTTTAAAGCACATATCAGAGTCCACGGACGATGTGATAAAATATTCCATGCATCACTATACCCAACATTTCTCCTGTAATATTTCCGCATCACTAAAACCATTTTAAAAGCTTTTTTTTAAAGAAAAAAAAAAGGTGTTTTTTTTTTTTTCTTGCGATCTAAAAATAAAATAAAAATGCTGTTTTGAGCTTGGATCCTACTCCCGCGACACTTAAGTACATTCTCCATTTCCAGTTTTAAGCCATTTTGTTTCCCGTTTTTATATCAAGGTAGAAAAGAGGCTTTAAAAGCTTTCAGAAAAACAAAGGTTGGGAAAATTGTTCCACAGAGTAGCTGTAAGTTCAGCTCTTTCAAGACGAAATTTAATAATAAAGTAACATATACTAGGATATCCTGATGCAATTGATCTTCTACGAAACATTTTTAGCTAGACTTAGATGTAATGAATGTCAACGCTTTTGCAAGGAATCAAGTACACATTGTTCAGGTTTGTTTTCGTAATGGGTACTCATGTCTTATTTAACATATTTACATTGTGTTATATTAAAAATTATATATGAAATTTTTTTTAAAAATAATTATGTTACTTTTACGGAAGTTACTTTATTCAATATAAGTTTCTCAAAACAATTATTTAAAAAGTAATATATAAGCTCAGAAAGTTTCGGAATACTATATATTATTTGTATTTTAAAATTTGCTCGATATAATATCCCTTCTTAAATATTTGTCTGCAAAAATGTATTATTTTTTGCTTTCTTCCAGGAATCTTTAGAATAAAAATCTGCTGAAGAGGAGATTCTGCAGTATCAGAGTAATTCAAGTTAAGAAAGAAGTAAAGAGTTTTCCCACATTTTGTATTTTTTAAAAGAGCTAGTTCTTAAAAAAAATAGAGAGTTCTTTTTTGAAGTGATAATTTATTTAGGCGCGTTTTGCTGGAGAGTGAACTTGAATGATGCATGTTAAAAAGCCAAGCATTGTTACTCTAGGGTTTATAATGTTCGTAACAATGGTAACAATACTACTGAATCATTTGGGTTTAATGAGTCATGTATCGGAGAAATTTGTGCCGCAAAATGTAGAGCAGAAAACGGACAAATAATTCTAATGGTTACTATTTATTATTTCATCAAGTCAAAGTGTAGAGAAAATTATCGAATTCATTTACAAAAATTTAGTTGCTTATGCTGAAGCCGAATCAACTCTTTCGATTATTTTAAGTGGGGATTTTAATGTAGATTTTTCAAAAACAAATCAAAGCCTTTAGTAGATTTTTTAAAATAAAAATTCAATTTAATTTTGTCAAATAATCCAAATGAAAGCACGAGGAAGTACGGAACAACGCTTGACGGAGTTTCTTTTATAGATATTTAAATAAAATTTTGAATCTAAAGGAATTATAACCTATTCCAGCTACCATAAACCTATTGTTTCCTTCTTAGAAAACAATTAATTAATAAATATGACTGTATATTTCGCACAAAAATATTACTTTATGAGTACAGATATATGAATAAATAATTTTACAGGACAATACTAATATCCCCTTGTTTTTTATTCACCCAACTAATCCCTGAAATTGCATTTCAAAATTTGAAGTTATCATTTCTATCGTGTGGTCATAAACACACACACTCTTTTTTTTTAATTCTTAGTTACATAAAACAATGTAAGAAATATACTTTGATGTTTTCAACAATGGATATTGTTGATAAATGTTTAACTATGACTTAACGCCTTATGCGGTCAATTTTTGTGCTCGAAATGTTCCAAAAAAAGGACGTACTTTTATTGCATATAATTAAGCGTAATTCTTAATAAATTGAGAAAATGCAAGAATTTTATTTTAGTTTTCAATTTTAAAGTTTTCACACTATTTTTTATTTTATAATTATAGAACATAACCCCTCCCCTCCCCTAAATATTTGCTTTTTATAAGCATACTCTGCATGCTATGAAGAATGTTTCACATATCTTAGAATAATTTCTCTCATACCTACAAAAATTTTTATGTCCGTAATTCTTTTTCAAAGGGTTGAGAGTTTTGTGTGTGTATGCATGCATATATATGTCTCAGGGAAATGACGATATTAGGAATTCCATCGAATCCCTAAGTGATATGATCAATTGAAATAGAAAGAAGAAAATGTCAGTTCCTGTACAGTCAGGGAAAACCGGTTGTGGCGTGCTTTCGGTAGCCCGTACGGTGTACGGGCAAACCAATTAAGAGTTTAATTCGCTAACATACAGAACACTAACAGTGTAAGAGAATTAAAAATCGAAGTTACATATTTAACTATATAAAAAATAAGACAAAATCACATATTTATACTAAGAAAAAATCCATAAAATTTAGACTTTATAGTAAAAATTGTCTATTCATAAGGCATCCGTGGAAAATATGTTTAAAAATCGAGAAACAAGGTGTATGATCAACTTTTAAAAATTGAAAACAAAATTTTCAATCTTTAAAATAATGAGACCACAATCAATAACAGGAATCTGTGTGTCTAAGAACAAGTAAACCGAAAATTATTTAGTTAGTTTCAGTAGTTTAAATTGATGAAAAAATATTTTAATTAGATTTAAACAATTGGTTCTGTTTTTTTCTTTGGTTTTTTGAATTAGTTCAATTTTTGTTTTGATTGTAAATTATAATAAACAATATATTATAATTATCTTAATATTAAATAAAAGATATAAATTTAGTTAAGAATGATATTCTATGACATTCTCCGGTTGTAAATTTACATACCTAATCAGAATTGCCCAAGATATAGAAGGATGAAGTCTTATTGAAAAATATTAAGAAAATTAGAATAAATTTTGAATAAATTAATACAGACGTTACGTATAATTAAAGTAGAAAATTTAATTAAGATATTTGTATATCTTATCGTCATTTACTGGCGGAAAAACACGCCTGAGAAAATTAAATATTTGGCCAGGATTAATGTACATTTTGTTATTTTTTTATGTTTTTAAAGATTTGATTATTTTCTCATTGTTATTGGCAGGGGGGGGGTATCTACTTGCATATTAATCATTTACTAAGAAATCATTTTCGTACTTTTTACATTTTTTATACTTTTTGTGTACATATGTTTTTAAAAATAAATGAATAAATGATTATTATATTTTTAAAAATAGCGTTGGTTTTTCTACGTATACGGTATAAAATCTTTCTATTAATGTTTCCATTTGATAGATATTAGAAATATTGGAATAAGAATAATTTGAGAACTTTACAAACGATGTACTAAAAATTGCCGAATGCCACTAAATAATGAAATGTTTTCAGATAAAGCATTGTTTTGTTGTAATATAACTAATAATTTTCCATCAGACAACTTTGTACAACATTATTTTATTTCGCATGGTAATTACGTAAAACATTACAAATTACAAATCGGTTTGATTAAAATTATTAGCACTGAAATTATTAAGCTTCATAAAAGCTTATAAATTTTTGTAGGGCAATAATTTAAGGTGAAGAAATCTTTTTTCTTTCAAACCAATGAATACATTTTTCGAGAAATGAATTGCCTTTTCAAATGTAAGTATCAAGTTTTATCATATCGCATTTTAAATTATGAGGCTTCTTTTAGGTGAGCTTTCTTTAGATGACATTTTCCATTCTAAATTCTGCTTAGAATTCTCCTCTTCAAAGTTATACTTTCTTTTTTAAAAAGTATATCTGGAAGAAACCTTTTGTGAAAATTTCCATTTCACAATTTCTTTGTATTATATCCATTCTCTGAACATATGCTTTCTTACAACATGAATAAAAGTACTTCACACAACATTTTTATTGATATTTGCTGATTTTTCTTGTACTGAATATCACAGTTTCTTTTGATGCACTTTGTCAATACTTTCTTCATATATGTATATATTTGTAATAAAAATACATAAACAAACAAGTATATGTATATGAAATTTAGAATCAAGACCTATTATCGTAAAGAAACGTCAATGAACCAAAATAGAAAAATGTTATGATTTCTAAAGTTTAATTATTTAGTTTGTGTGTGTATATTTAGTTTTTACTAAACTAAATGGCTTTTACTTTTGTTTTTAATTAAAGTTTAGTAATCTAGTTCAGTTATCTAGTTTAGTAATCTAGCTACAGTTAGAATATATCTTAAAATTATATTTAAAGTAGATCCATGTATTATATATATATAGGTACTTTATACAAAGACAATTAAAAAAGTTTTGTATTGGTTATGTAATGCTTTATGTATGTGTGTATATAAGTTTTTACGTAACTTTAATATAATTTACTTATAACGATAGTATAATAATCTGTAGACCTAGTCTCCCTACTCGTCCTTTAGTATCTTAGACTGTGCATGATTTTTTTTTTTTTTTTACGTAAACTGTTGAAGCTCTCTGTTGAACTGCTGAAGTAGTCGGATTTCATATATCCTGCATTTAATTCGTTTTCATATTTTGGTTTGGTAGCCACTCGTGTAGAGAAATATTTTTCTCTTAATTATATTGTTCTGGATGGCATTAAAATGTTTATAGTTATGTGAAAAATTCTGCGTATTTTGCATGAACTTGCAACCTAAACTTTAGGCTCTGTTCGTGCTTAAATTTAGATTTTAGCATCGAATTTATTGATATATCCATACTTTGTTGTCTCTACTTCATTGTAGGTGTTATTCCTACGAATGTAAAAAGGCGTGCTTTCCATTAGAAAACTTGTTTTGTGCAAAACATTGTACCAAGTAGTACAAAATTATTTCGTGGAACCCAGAACAACAAACAATAGTATACTTACAATGTACTATAAAAAAACTTTTAATATTTGTTTTTATTATATTATAATAAAAGTTTAAAAAGAATCACAAAAGATGAAGTTATGTTTAAATAAAATTTTCGGTTTTAATGACTGGGATGAGCTTCAGATACTTGTGTGAATCCCTTTTGCATACGCATTTATAATTTTGTTTCGATTTTTTATTGTGACTCGTAGAACCCCTGGGTATGCCTCGTGCAATCCCAGGGTTCTGTTCAACACAATTTGAAGACTACCCATCTAGTTATCAGTCATTGAAAAAAAATAATGTGCCAATTTTTTCTTCCTTCATTTTCAACTTTACTGGGTTTTTTTTTTTCTTTTTTAAACGCTTAGTTTCTGACTCGTTATACAGATGGCGCCATAACTATTAATTTTATCCTGTTTATTGTCATTTCAATACACAGTACACATTTTCTCTATGTTTTGTTACACTTGACTCTTCTCTTTAATTTGAAGCTTTTTAATTTTTTTAAAAAAAGTTCAGTTATGTTTATCAAATTTGTCCTTGCTTTTTTGCTTTTTTCAATTCCTACTATTAGCTCACACTGTCTATATATTTATTTATTTATATATTTGTATATTTATTTATTTATCTTAGTAGAATTTTCAATCGTTAATAAAATACATTTTAAAGAGCTGAATTGAGCTGAAATTTTATATACAAGATCATTTTGGATGACAATACAATAATTTAATTATAATTAATAAAAATTAATTTATTAAAACTAATTATTTAAAGAATTACAAATACAGCTACGTTGCGACCCTTTTGGCGACTTGTGTCAAAACTTGAAAAGGTTTTTTTTCTCACGTTGAAAGAATTCAGTTGGACTGAAATTTAAAGGACAATACGATACTTTAATGATAATTAAAAAAACTAATTACCACTTAATTTTGTGATTCTGTCCCATGTATATACATATTTATATTAATTGCAACTATTTAATAAAAAGTAGTTAAAATAAATTTTTTCGTTGTTGATCAAAGTAGGAATTGACTTAAAAACTATTTTTTTAGATTACTTGTTAAAATTGTTTTCCTTTTATGCACTTATTTCATTTTATATAATATTACTCCAATTTCATTATATTTTTCTGCAAGAGATATGGGCAAACTTAAGACCTGAATGATTTTCAATCTCGGATTCTACCCTTTATTAGTACTCTATAAAGAAAGTAACCCTATTTCGCTCATGTCCTAAATCAGTGACATAATGACAGCTTTAGTAAACATAATAGTCTTCTATTTCCAGTGATTTTTTCTGATTACAATAGTTCTCATTTTCTTGGCTTCAAATTTAAGAATATTATCTCTTTCTGATGTGTAGGGTATTAAATGTAACACCTTCATTCGACTGATTTATGATAGTTATATTTTCAAGCATTAAGAACTCACAGGACTCTTAAATTGCTAATTTTTAAATTTTTTGAAAAAAAATATATGTTACAGCCTTAACAATTTTGAGCATTTTAATACCAAAATTGTGTTGATACTGTGAAAACTTCAAAAGTTATTGAGAAATAACTATTGAAACTTATGTAAAAACCCTATCTCTTTCTTATCTTTAACTTCCTTTTTCTCTAAACAAAAAATTTTAGCTTCCACGCAGAATTTCTCAGAAACTATTTATGATATTAGTTTGAAATTTCATACACATATTCAAAATAAGGCTTTTCATAACTTATACATCAATTTTCAAAATAAAAATTAATAGAATTTTTTTATTTGACTTTTAATTAATTTTTTTCTTAAAATTTTAAAATTTTCGTTTTAATTGTATTTAAAATATATATTTTTTTCTCTAAATTTCTTCAAAGTTAGCATAACTTTAGAAGTGAACATCTGTATACCAAGTAAAACTAATTTTGTCTATTTTTATTAATTTTGTACTTCAGAATTATGCGCGGTGTAAATTACTGATTTTCATATTTTTGAAAAATTGCCCAATTTATATTTCTTTATAACTTTTTAAAGTTTTTCTCAAATTCTCTGAAAATTTGAAAGTAATGTAAATATATATGATTATCATATAGTAAAATTTCAAATTATTGTTTTGTTTTGTTGCTAAGTTACATTGGTTTGAAGAAGGATGTTTTTTTCGAGTGCACTGATATCGGTTAAGAGTCCTGTGACCCCTTAACGTAGGTGAATCGTGCTAATTTATGACGGAACAAACTGATCACCGAGTATTTCTCATATGTTACTTACTAGCTATATATTTGGATACGAGAATTATTTTTAATACGAAGGTTCAAAGTTGAATACATTTCGCAATTTTAAAGGTACGTGAGAATAAGTGTACACTAAGACTCCCAGCATAATTGAGCATAATCCACACCACTTACATTGAAGTTTCCAGTCTATATGTTTCCTAATGGCAGGCCAAACTGTGTAAGAAAATCGAACGCTGTGTCAACTGTGAAATACGACCAATGGCCAGGTTCTTAACAGCACAAAAAACCTAAAATTGAAGGATATTTACCGTTAAGTATAAGAGGTGTACGGCGACAATGCTGTGAGTGACAATAAAGTGCGAAAATGGGTGAAATTGTTCAAGTTAGGTCGTAAAAACGTCCTCAGAGAATCAGGCTCTGGTCGGCCATCCGTAATCACTGATGATTTGGTAACGGTAGTTAAGAACCAACTTTACTCATGACTTCCTTCGCTATCTGAAGAGCTTCCTGAACCCCAAGCGCTTAGACCAGTGTTTCTCAAACTGTGGGGCGCGCCTCCCTTGGGGGGGGGACGTGATAACCTTACAAGGGGGGCGCAAGCATATCAAAAAGTCAAAAATAAAAGATTTGAAAAATTGCAAATTTACTGTAAGGAAGCAAAACAAAATACATTCTGACATAATAAGAAAGTAAAATACACATTTACATTGATATAATATACTTATAAATGCATCTGCACTGCATAATGTATTAGATAATTAATTTATCAATACTAATTTAAAAGCAAAATTAATAACTACTGTGACTCCCATGGGCTTGTCATGTACAAATTTATACACAAAATTTAATACTTATCTTAATAATTTGTACGGTTTATAATTAAAGTCATATTGTGGCTTTAGCATGTAGCTTTTAGTGCGTTATTTTTGAAATCAATGCATTGTTATTTTATGGAGGGGGCGCGTTGAAAATTATGATTGAAGATTGGGTCGCAAATATTGAAAGTTTGAGAAGCACTGGCTTAGACACTGATGGGCAAATGAAAACGACCATGCATATCTGTTTATCATCAAAAGAGAAAGAGTCCTTTAAAGTGAGTATCCAAAAATACACTGTTCGTTATGACAGATATTTAAGCCAACCAGGTCATTATATCAAAAATAGAAAAATGTAAACAAATTTACAAAATAAATGTAGCTTTGAAATAGTATTACAAGTTTCCTCTTGAAAGATAAATGGACTTCACAAACAACTCTAGTATGTGTGTTTTTATGTATGCATACATGTTAGAGTTATTTGTATTTATGTATCATTGCTAAGTAAGTAATGTTATAATTTCACCTAAATGCACAGTGGTATAGAATAATATGGCAAACCAGTGCATTAAAATAAAATCGGTAGCAAAATCTTCGGCTTAGGACTAAGATAGCAAGACAAAATAAAGTTTAAATAAATAAAAATTGAAATCAATTTCTAAAAACGTAATCCCCTATATTTTTACCACCAAAAAGTAATGTTCTAGCTTAGAAATGGGCAAGAAATTCAAAAATTTTACAATTTATTTGAAAAATGTAATCAGTGGTAATCGATATAATAAAAATACAGTATGCCAATCTTCCCGTGCATAATCAAAAACTATTACGTCTTCAGAATACCATTTAATGATGAAATCATTCATAAATATATTTGAAAAAATATAACAAAATAAAACTATTTTAAAACATAAAAAAACTTTAAGTGTAGAATTTTAAATTTAAAAAACTTCTTTAAACTCAAAAAAAAAAAAAAAAAGTACTTTACATGTTTACTGATGGCACCATTTACATTGAATTACAGAGATGTGTAGCAATTAGGATATAACGGAAGAAAATCTTATATCAAATCAATAACATTAAACAGTATAAAAACATGCATGAAAAAAATTAATAGGATAGTCATGTTCCAAAAAGCATTTTATAAATCTTTAAGCATTTTATCACTTTTTTACGAACCAAATCAGTATAAACCTGCAAATAATTTTCTTATAAATGGTTATACAGATATTACTTTTCCAAAAAAGAATTTTCATAAGCATCTTTTTATAACAAAAAAAATATTATTGTTTTAATTTATGTGTGAAAAGAATTCATCACAACACATCAGCAAATACATATACGTGCTAAAAATGCATATATATATATATTAATTGCAATATAACTATCTAGTATATAATTATCCAAGTAAATTTACTTTTAAATATATATCTATTTGATATTATCTAATCTTAACTTTGTTCACATTATTTTATTTAAAATTTCTTATGTTTAGTTTATTTTAAAATATCTTAGTGGTTAGTTTGTGACGTCTCTCGCGTTCTTCTTCTAACATAACTCCTAAGTTCTTTGACGGCCACGATTAATGGCAAAACTTTTCCAACCCAATACCAAGAAGAGAAACAGGACGAATATGCAAATGGGATATACTTTAAAAGGATAGAGGGTTTGGTGAGATAGGACGGCAAGCCTAGAGATAACTTAGTACGGAATCGTTCGGAACAAGTGTTAGATGACCTACAACCCAGGAAGAAGGATACGCTCATCGTCATTAATAATATTAATTATAAGAAGGATTAATAAGGCCTGAGTATTCGCACCTACAAATAGCATAATAGGAGTGTCTTCAACTAAGGAAGGAAGGTGACTCTATAAAAGGTAATATTTTGTATAGGAAGTTAGATTAGGCAGATAGTTAAATATAATTAAGATAAGTGATCTAGTCGTGCGATCTGACTTGAATATTCAGTTTAATTGGTGGCTTATTCTCACTTAAAGAAAGTTGTTATTTAGAATTAAGTAATTTAAGTTATTCTTAATAAAAGTTGTGTTAAGAATCACAAAATGTCTCATCATTTAGATAATCCCACACCTCTAGCTTACGCGGATCCCACTAGACATAGCTATCGCAGGATGGCTATGTCTCAAGTTTACTTGCAAAATAACTATCCAGGTGGCGCCCTGGTTTTTTCCTTCTTTTGTTGATGTTCCAATCCTTTAAGTCATTTTGCGTGGGATATTAACGTAGAAGGTTGATTTTTTGATTTCCAAAAAAATTTTTATTTTACATGTAAGTTTTTATCCTAATTTTTTGTATAATTTTTTTTTTATTATTCCTTTCCTTGAGAGATTCATTTTTGTTCTCTTTTCTTGATTTCATTTTACTATATTGTCAGGTTCATCATCCACTTGGTAGAAATAGGCTTAACTTTTCAACATGGCTCTCTATTTTTTTTCCTATTATGTCAAAAATTTCTGCTGTACGGGGAAGGTTGGATCCATAAAGCATTGCTAACCCTAAATCTCTGGCCTAATTCAGCGAGAGCTTTAGAAATCCTAATAGGTCTCCAGTTTAGTCCAAAGACATTTTTGTATCTACATTTGTTGTGTCTAGTGAATTCCAATTTCTTCCTTCTTTAGCACTGTAGGTTCTAGAACTTCTTCACTTTTATTTTATTATACTATATATATATATA
>BMAV01024394.1:184579-202551 GCA_019973955.1 Trichonephila inaurata madagascariensis | reverse complement strand
AATTTCTTATGTTTAGTTTATTTTAAAATATCTTAGTGGTTAGTTTACTTGCAAAATAACTATCCAGGTGGCGCCCTGGTTTTTTCCTTCTTGTGTTGATGTTCCAATCCTTTAAGTCATTTTGCGTGGGATATTAACGTAGAAGGTTGATTTTTTTGATTTCCAAAAAAAAATTTTATTTTACATGTAAGTTTTTATCCTAATTTTTTGTATAAAATTTTTTCTTATTATTCCTTTCCTTGAGAGATTCATTTTTGTTCTCTTTTCTTAATTTCATTTTACTATATTGTCAGGTTCATCATCCACTTGGTAGAAATAGGCTTAACTTTTCAACATGGCTCCCTATTTTTTTTTTCCTATTATGTCAAAAAATTCTGCTGTACGGGAAAGGTTGGATCCATAAAGCATTGCTAATCCTAAATCACTGGCCTAATTCAGCGACAGCTTTAGAAATCCTAATAGGTCTCCAGTTTAGTCCAAAGACTTTTTTGTATCTACATTTGTTGTGTCTAGTGAATTCCAATTTCTTCCTTCTTTAGCACTGTAGGTTCTAGAACTTCTTCACTTTTTTTTTTTTATTCTATATATATATATATATATATATATATATATCATTTAATTTAACACTATATTGACTAAATTACAAAATCTTCTTTGCCTGTTCAAATCAATAGTTTTTTCTAACACGCTACAAGACATTTTTTTTCCAATGTCGGCTAATTACCTTGAGTTCCTTAATTACGATGAACCGAAAATAGGATGTATACACATACTTTCATACCCCCCTCAAGAAAAACAGAATAGAAGGTAAGTCAGCCTGCTATAGATGCTACAGTTTAAAAAAAGAGAGAGAAAAAAAAACAACATGCTATCTAAAAATTTAAAAACCTCGTTCTTTAATGGCTAGATTAAAAAGCCTTGTTCGAACAATCTGAGAGATACTTATTTTTTTCAACCAATAGCGAGCCATCTATTGCACCCCGCGAAGAATTATCCCCCCTCGTTCCGCCGGTGTTAATTAAGGATGACGGAATGATCTTCTTGGCCAGGAAATAGTGCCTAGGATTCATTATCAGCGTGAAGCAGTCGCTGGAGACCACAATCGCTTTTCCGTTGGATCGTTATCTCTAATCAGGAATGACAAGTTCTGCGGAAACCTCCATATCTGAACGTGATCTCGACATCGATACAGTCACGGCTTTATGTATCGATGATCGAATCGATTATGCGCTATCAATGCGTGGGTGGATAGCGAATTTCACATTCAGGAAGTATAGCTGAGGTCTCGGAAGTTGAATAAATTGTTTCACATTTTTGTATCTATTTCTTAAAATGTCGTTTGATTAAGTAGGGGTGGACTTTATTATGAAAGTAAGGCCTATATTTGAAATAAATACTTGATAATTAAATTTTCAATGTGTTTTTAAATGGAACAGAATGTTCTGGAAAATTTTTTAAATTTTTAACAGTTAATGTTTTTATACTAAATTGAGGTATACTCGAGAGTTGAAATCTTCGTGTTAAAAGTTACGAATTTTATTTATTTATTTTTTTTAACTTTTTATATATTTTTCATCCATGCTTGGCTATTTACAGATGTTAAGAGTTTATGAAAGTAGCATTGTATTCTATTGCGTTTAAAAATTGTAAAAGTGATGTAGTGTTTAAATGTTTATTTTTAAATATAATTTTTACATTTTTACGCTGTAATGGATTACAGACAAATAAAACTTTTCCATTTCCTACAATTCACTCTAGAAGAAGACTTGTAGTTGACTTATAGAAAAATGTATTACTTCTTCTTTTTTGTGAAATTTATGTTTTTAAATATTTTTCTTAGTGATTAATATTGTTAATTTCTTAATCTCAATGGAACATATTCAAAACATATTTGTTCAAGGAAATGGTTTTCAAGTAACACATTTTAGATAGAAAAGGGTGGAAAAGATATATTTCTTTCAATGTTTAATAAGAAGTAGGTAATAGTTACATAAAAAATGATTTAAACACATTAAACCTATGTATCGTAACTTCTTAATTATGATAAAATTTTTAAAAAAATTTGTGAGTAAGATTCTTACTTTGATATAAATTTTTAATGGGTTTAACTTTTTTTTTGAATTTTTCAAACTTCTTGCAATGTTGCTATTTAAATAAACCAATATTCTATATAAAATAACTATTCAAATTATTAAATTAAAGATAGGGGTATTAAGTATTCTTGAATGTAACAATAATATGTAAACATGGATTAAAATGTAATGCAATCAGTTTTAAAAACTCAATTTTACAATTTTTATAATGGAATATATTTACGTTTATTAACGAATTAATTTCTTTGGAATGCTAATATAATAATGAATGAATATTATTTGAAACATGAGAGACATAAAATGATTGAATTATTTAAGATACATACACATTTTTTTTAATTCACAAAATAATGATATTTTTACGTTTATAACTGAGAAGAATTCCTTTTTAGTAAAAAATAATTTAAAGGGAAATATCAACAGTAATTTCTTGTTTGTTTTGTTTGTTTCTTATTACGGATAATATATGATAGGCTTCATATCAAACTCTATTTTTGTGCATAGAACACAAATAAATTTTCATTTATTATACTCTGTACTTGATTTAATCTCGTTTCTTTGTCATTTTATGCAATAATATTTACATCAAATTTCTAAAATTAGAATAAATTGTTAAGTGTTTATATTTTAGAGTTGCATTCATATAACTTTTTTTATAAAAGATCCAGATAAAAAAGTAAACTTATTCCACATGAACGCAAGATAATACAAAATATATTAAACGTAATATAGTATTCTACTTTACATTCTTGAAAATCTGTTTTACTAAAATTTTACATTTAAAACTAATTTACTAACAAAAATATTTATTTTACGATTAGTTTCAAATAGATTTAAATATTTTAATGTTACACCTGAAATTACTAAAGCAGCACGTAGCGAATTTTAAAAATGCAAACGTTGTAAATATTATCTTTAAAATATTAGGAAAAAAACATGAAAACACACACACCGATTTTGGAATTTATTGTTTATTAAAAGCAATAATTTTAAAATAACTTTACTCAAGTAAAACACAAAAGTAAAAGGGAAATTTAAATTCCACAAATTTCATTGAATCTCATATATACACATAAATTGTAAGTTCTTTGATATTCAGTAAAAGAATTTTTTTTTTCAAAAATATAAGATTCAATTCTTAATTTGGTGATAAATTTAATTTTCATTCATCAGTTTCTTAATAACGCTTCATTATGAAATATTTTTAGTATAATTTGGAACACGCACCGCACTTGAAACAATAATATCATCAAGTTAAAAAGCATTGTCCCTGCCTTTTAGAACTTAAAACATTTTTTTGTAAAAAAAAATTACTTCTTTTCTGTGAGGAAATAAAATTGTGCATCATTCTTGAATTTTACTGTCTCTTTTTCTTAAATTCAATCTTACTTAAGTAATGCATAAATGCCTTAGGTTTAATAAGTATATTTCAAGAAAAATTTGTGTATTTTCAGATCAAAACTTTTTTTACGAGATTATTTTAATAAACATTCAATATATCATAAATTTAAACGAAAATAAGCTATTTTCAGCAACATTTAAATGCATATTGTTTTCAATTTAAAAATCCCATGAGTTAAAAATTAAGGTACTTTTCCGTTTCGCCGGCGTTGGCGTTATTGATGACAACACACAATATACACATAAAAATATTTGTTCTCGTTTGTTTTTCATCCATTTTTGATGTATTATGAAAAAGATGTTACTGACAAAAAAAGATTACCACTTGTTTTGATATGTGTTGGTTAAAGACTACCAGCGAGAATATTTCGTTTGGCGTCGGATGTATAATTCTTGGCGACTTTACTGCCGTCTCCACCGTCAAAACGGAAAAGTACCAAAATAATTGTCAACTCTCTGTTGAGTTAAAAAGCAAGATATATTTTACGGCAATTTTTTTAATAATATTTTGTATTTGGACGAAACTACAGCTATATTGGAATTGTTGCTATTGTACATATAGCGTTTAAAATGTTTTTGGTCTATTTTTTAACAACAAAAACGCAAAGCACATGCAATAGTAATTTGATGTTTGAGGGAAAATAAATCTACAAATTTTGGTAGACCAATTGAACGAAAGAGGCAAACTTATGTTCTTAAAGAAAAAATCCTAATACCAAGTTTAGTTGAAATGCAATTACTTTTTTAAAATTAACAACGAATAATTCGAATTCCAAACATTACTTACACGCACGTTCTTTCATGTATTAATTTGAAAGACCTTAATGAACTTATTTTACTTACAATTACTTACAATTTTCAGAAAATGCATGAAACAAAAACTTAAAGTTAGAAAATCAATGGAAAATGATCTAAAAATATGAAGAATGAAAATTTTTAATTCACATAAAATAATTTAATGAAAAAAAAATGTCTATAACTTAATTTTTTTCCTCCGAACAAGTAATCTTGATAAAAAAATAAATAAAAACAGGAAATAATGTATGAAAATAAATGTATTCTTAAAAAGGAAATTTTAATGCAATTTTCTTGAAACTGAATTAATTTGAAGATTAGTTTGAAAGAATGGAAACGAAAATTAAAAAACATTTTAACCTTCACCTTTTTGATTATTTTTACAATACGAATTTAAGATTTAAAAAAACATGTTCTTCAAATTATTCTAAGTAGTTTAATTCAATCATCATATATTTTTAAAATTTCATTCTAAATAGAATTCTAAGAAGTTCTTTTTAATATTTGGAAAAACAAAAGTAATTAGTGAATTGTTTATCCTGTTAAAGAAGAAATGAATAATTATTTTCTGCAAATTATGATTTTAGAAATGTTCCGAATGAGGTAAAGTTTAATAGAACTCGAAAATTTTATTAATTTTATAATTTGTTAATAGGTTTTTGTGTTTAAAATCAATTTAGAGCGTAAAACTATTTTTAGATGCAAATAGAGCAAAATATAGCTCTTATTTCCTTAAAAAATAATATAAATTTGATTATTTCAAAGTTTACAAATCTGACAAACTTCTAAATTTATTTCTAACTTGTATATATTTCAAATGTTTTTATTATAGCTAAGTTCTTAAAAGTTATTTGGTGAAGTATTCACAAATTTTTCTGATTCATTGAACATATAAGATCTCATTGCTTTTTGTTTGAAAAAGGAGTCAGATAAAAAACAATCAAATGGCTCAAAAAATTGCAAGAAAAAAAACATACTTAAATTAAATAGTTTGTTCTTGTTGCTTTAAATTATTCCTGGTTGCTTTCTATTCTTGTTCAAAAATTTGTTCTTTCCAAACACAGCCAGTTTTTATAAGCAAAAACTGAAAAAAAAGTTACTATTTTTTATTAAATTTGAAAGAACATAGTTTTACCAAAACGGTGCTACAGTTAATCATAATCTTAAAAATGATACCTTTCGAAACAGCCATAAAAATGTACATAGATTTAAGAAAGAAAGAGGAAAAAAAGCGATTAAATTTTTAATTTTTTGCCTGAGTGAGCAAAATATTTTACCGCTAACAATCTCTCCAGTACTGCTTAGATGAAAACTCAAGCTTTGAAAAGAATATTAACAGTACACTTCAGGACCAACATGGCGTGTAATTACAGGTTGTGAAAGAATCACAAAAAACTAGGCTTGCACTTTTAGAATAGAAGAAAAAAAATTAGAAGAAAAATGAAGCATCTTGGAAGAGGGGACCAGCGTCGATTTTATTACTGCCAATTATATGCAACTATAAAAATGCGGTAAATGTTTTAATGTTTCCTTGTCATTTGAAATCTGGGGAAAAAACTATTTATGTTTTTATAAAACTCATGCTCTAGTTAAGTATGATAAATTGCATTATGACGACAGATGTTTCTTTAGTTAGCGCATATGTGTGCCAATTATTTTCATGCGCATTAAAACTAATAAGTGTAAGACGGGACAAACTTCCGAAAGAATGTATTAATAATCTTTTTGTGTACGGTGAAAAATGCATAGATAATTTTTACTGTGCGCTGTTTGAAAAGAAATGTAATTTGTCATTTAAACAAAGAACTGTTTCTGAAAGAATTGAAACTGTTTCTTTCGAACGTATTAATTCTCTTATCTCGTTTAAACAGTATTTTTTTTTCAAAAAAGGGATAACATTAAAAATGGAGAATGTATAAATGAAAAACAAACGTAATCTATTATTAATCACTTTGCCAGAAAGAGTTTCACATTTCTTTGCGATTCTATCGTATATAAAATAAAAATTTGAAAAGTATCTGTTTTTTACAATAATTTTTTGATCGTTTTTTCTGAATCCTATGAGTTAGAGATAATGTTTTAAACAATTTCATATTAATACACAATTTCAAAGGAATATGGGAAAGAAAAATGAGAAAAAATTATTTGTAATCTGTTGATGAAAAAACTAACTTAACTCTGAGTTAAAACATTCACAAACGGTCAAACTACTTTAAAAAATAGCACACTAAAACATTAAAAAAACCTTTTTGGAGATTAGTACCAATAAATATTAATATTTAATAATCAATACCTAGAATAAATTATCGAAATCTTCAGAAAAATCTCAATTATAAATGAAATTTTAGCAATTTTTTTTTTAAAAAAATTTCAATGTAGTTAGAGACAAAAGAAATAATCTTATACCAATAAAAATATTGTTTAAATAAACTACTTACATTTATCTAGAGAATGTGTTAAAATTGTAATTGTTTTATTAAAATATAAAAGTTTTAGAACTGATAGGATAAAAATTATAGGAAATGTATCATAATAAAGTATAAGGCAGTTTTTGAAACAGCAGGTCTTAAATCAGAAAAATACCCCCACAGTAAGAATTAATTTAATTCATTCCATAGAAAATCATATAAATATCAGGTTCAAAAAGTTTTATAGAAGACCATTTAAAATATTTTTAGTTATCAGGCTCGCCATGATAGATTTTGAACAATTTAAATGTCAAAAAATTAAGGAGCAATTAAAAACGCATTTCTTGTTTTTTCTAATTTGAAGTAATTTATTGTTGCTGAATCTGTATGTAACGTAGAAACAAAATAATATATGTTTTGTAAAGTCAAAAGATTGCAGTAATTAAAGACTGAAAAACATGCAAAAAAAAATGTGTGTTTTAATCGAAATTGGCCATTTTGATGTGTTGCGATCCCTTAAGTTTTTTTTTCCCCTTTCTTTTGTAATGTGAGCAATTAAGGGAACCCGGACATCCTACACAGTTAAAAAATCGGTTTTTCAATTTTAGTATTAAAAAGTTGATAAAATAACCTTAACCCTTAACTTCGCAATTTTTTTAATTTCTATGAAAAAATTATATCAGCTAGTTCTCAAGTAATAATAAAAAGGAAAAATATAAAGAAAAAATTAAAGCAGTTTTAAAATTTATTTCTGTTTTTTTTTTTTTTTTTGTTTGTTGCAGAAGTCCAATATTGCGCAGTAATGCTGTAAATTACATAACTTTTTTTTATATGATTCATTTATATTCATCATAAAACGTTTAAAGTTCTTGCCTGGTAATTTATTTCGTCAATAAACAATTGGAAGCATAAAATATAATGGATTCTTTTTATAGCAAAAACACAGTTCTTGAGGCATCAGAGATTTTTATAATTGACGTGATTTCTGGAAAAAATGTACTTCCATCTAGTGACAAAATTAGCTTGTATTTCGTTTCAGTAATCTTTTTTTGTCTCAGATAAGTGATTTGTAGGTAATTGAAAAATTACTGAGTCTGTTAAATTAAAATAAAGCATATGTTGCAGAAATGCAACAGTGCAAAGTTAAGGGTTAAAATATGAAAACAGTAATTGACAAAAATATAAACAAACGTTTGCAAATGTTTAGTTCTTTCATTTTCCCCCCAAAATATAATTTTTGCTTTTAAGTACACTTAAAAAAAAACTATCACACTATATGGTCCCGAATATTTTATACTTCTATACAGGATACCTGTTTATATAGTGAACCTATTTTTTAGTCGAAGTAGTACACAATTTTTTTCAAATAGTTTTATATAATAAAAAGGGGGAAAATTAGAAATATTCAAAATAACAAAGTCTTATAATTTTTTTAAAGAAACTATCTTTATATTTTACTAAAAAAATAAGTTAACTATGTTTTGTGTATTGTTTTATATTTGTGCAATAAATATTTGACATGTTTAAGAGATACCTTTTTTTAAAAAAGGTACCTAAACATAACCCTGTATTATGAGATCTGAAAGATTATGTACAACTTAAATTATACAGAATAAAAAATTTAACTAAACAATAATATTTTTTATTTCTACGGAATGATTAAAATATTTTTAAGATCACAGAAACATCTAAGCTCAATTGGAAATTTTTAAAGATATATGTCCCATAAACAAAGAGTCCTATTTTGGGCATTTTATTACTTCGAGTATGTCCTAGTACCCTTAAATTCAAAAACAAAATTTTTGCAAATATGCTTGGGAATTTATTAAAAAAGAAAGTAGTTGAGTCTCCATCATTCATTTTAAAAATATATTTAGACAGACATTAAAAACACTATTTTAGGATAATAAATTTATTCACTACCCTATTTGGTATCAAAAAAAATAAATAAAAGAAACGGGACATAAACGCTTTGTTTCTTCAAAGGAAGTTGAGAGTTGTTAAGGAAATGGCTAGTTCCGGACTATTTTCTGTAAATGGACACTGGCTGATTATTTATTTGCATTCTACATTTAAAATAAAAAAACGTGAGTCATCAATAAAGGAAGTGCTTGGCATTATCATCATTATTGACGTCAATTGTGTTTTTGCGTCTTTAAATATCGTACATCCGTTTCAGCACCAAATTAAGCAATGGAAATCAAATATTTGTAATATTGATTACAAATTAAGTTATGCAATATATTAATTCGGTTCACTTTTCAGAAGACTGAAATTTTTTTAAAAAACGAATTACTGTTAAACCGTGATCTATTTTAATAGCTTATTATCAATGTTTAAGATAATAAAGAACGAGTATGTATATGTTATCAAGTACAGAAATTAGTTAATCTGCACATTAGATACTCCATTAAAGTACAGAAAACTGTTTTATTTTTCAAAATACTTAATAGAGACTCATTAATCTGCACATTACCTGCTAGACACTCGTTAAAGTGAAAATTAGATCTTTGGTGGAACAACAGCAACGTTTTTGTATGCCTAACTTAAATGTTGTTTATTTTTTTGACAACTGAAGAATCAAGTAAATAAAATCAAAAAACCAACACATTTATTGTTAGAATCAATCTCCAATTAATTGAGAAACTACAATACAAACAAAAGAAAAATTTAACAATATTATTTAAATTAAGAAAATTGACATGATGTTATTTGTTTCGTTTCAATATCTGCATAATTAATCAAGCCAACAACAAACTAGTTGAAGGAACCAATCATCAATCAGTTGGAAAACAATAATGTAAGGTATTAAATGGCGTATGGTCTTAGCCGTCCAGGCAAAAAAAAAAATTAGGCTATAATGAGGCTAAATTGTTGTTGCTATTGCAGTTAAGGTATCCGACAACGTTCGGAACCATGATTTTGAAAAAGCGTATAAATGGATATTATTTATGATATTTCGTGTCACTTAGATTAAAAAATGTATATAAAATTGTTTTAAGAATAGTATTAAAATAAAAAATTATTTAAGTACAATATTTTGACAAAAAATGAACATAGAATGACCCATTTTCAAAATATTCTCCTTGTGTGTAAAGTGCTTCTATGATAATAATATTTTGCCTGTATATAGCTCAGACCACTGTACAGAGGCTCAATTAGAATTTTTGAAATATATAACTTAGAAGTGGGTTTACCCATGTTTTATGACAACAGAGGCGAAAAATTTTAAGAAAAAATTGCCGATAATTATTTCAATTCGTTGTAACTCTGAAAATAATTTGAATTTTTCAAAACAAAAAAAAAATAATTCAGACTCTCTGGAAAAGTCTCGTTTATATAAGCACACAAAATATTATTATTTTAGAAGAATTTCTTACAAAAGGAGAAAATTTTGAAAACGTTTATTATAAGTTAGTTTTTTGCCGAAATATTGTATTTAAATAATTTTTTTTGTCAAAATGTCCTTAAAACAATTTTATACATGTATTCTAATCTAAGTCTAATATCATGAAAATTATCCATTTATGAGCTTTTTTAAAATCACAGTTCCGAACGTAGTAGGACACCTTAAAATGAGGGTATAATTTCTTTTATCATGGTTACGACTGCTATATTGGTATGTGTAACTAGATTTTATAATATTGAAACTTTAAACATTTGTTTTATTTTCAGAAGATGCAGATATTCGTAATTAAATTCATTATTAATTACCTCAAAAAGTAGTTTAATATATTTACTGTCTCTACCACTCAGTTTCTAAATTCTTAGGATAAATTATTATGGGGTGAGTCAACGTTCAATCAAAATTCCTAACAGAAAGGAAATGGAAGAAATAAACTTTTGAACTCTTTAATGATACGGAGACCGCTAATATGAAGATCCCCTAGTCAAAATGAGGAAAACTCTTGATTCCGTACTTAAACGGAGCAAATTAGTTAATCTGTAGATTAGTCAGGTAATCTGCACATTAACCGATTTCTAGCTTTAACACAACGTACATCAAACAAGGACAGTAAAATATACATTGTTATTTTAAACTTTACTATACAGACATTGCAAATTCAATTACCATACTTCAGAAATATGAATTAAAGATAATATAATAAATTTGTTAATTCACACAATCAATCTCTTGACGCAGAAATTTTCAGGCATTCAAAATTATCTATCAAATTTAGATTTAAGGTATACGACTGCGTTCGGAACCGTGATTTGCAAAAGTGTATAAATGGATAATATTTCTGATATTTAGTGTCACTTAGATTAAAAAATGTATATAAAATTGTTTTAAGAATAGTATTACAATAAAAAGTTATTTAAGTACATTATTTTGACAAAAAATGAACATAGAATGACCCAGCTTCAAAATATTCTACTTTTGTAAGAAATACTTCTATTATAATAATATTTTGCCTGTGTATAGCTCAGACCTCTGTACAGAGGCTCAACTAGAATTTTTGAAATATATAATTTAGAAGTGGTTTTATCCATATTTTATGACAACAGAGGGGAGAAATTTTAAGAAAAAAACGCTGATAATTATTTCAATGGATTGTAACTCTGAAAATAATGTGAATCTTTCAAATTTCATAGTTCAGCCTCTGTACAGACGTTTGAGCAATATTATACAGGCAAAATATTACTACAATAGAAGCATTTTTCACCAAAGGAGAACATTTTGAAAAACGGTTATTCTAAGTTAATTTTTTGCTAAAATATCGTATTTAAATAATTTTTTTGTCAAAATGTCCTTAAAAACAATTTTATACATTTATTCTAATCTAAGTGACACTAAATATCATGAAAATTATCCATTTATGCGCTTTTTTAAAATCACGGTTCCGAACGTAGTCGGATACCTTAATATGCGAAATAAAGAACTACTATATTTATGATTTAATTGTTCAAATATAGCTAAGTTCTATTTACTTTTTCACATTAAGTTATAGAATTGCATTTCTGTTTCTTTAAAACTAGTATAGAAAGAGGCAACTTTTACTCTGATCGAGATAAATTTAAAGTTGGAGCAGTAAAAATGTATCTTAAACAATACATTATTTGACAATTTCTCAACAGTAATGGATTGTCCAACATCTTGGAGACAGTAAAAGATGTGCTGACGGTCGAGCTTCCATTCCTAAAAATTGATCGTTCCATCTTTTAGGAAGGGATGAGCTATAACTATGACATCAATGCTCCAGTGATGAAAATGAATAGGTTCTTTTGAAAGTTAAATATTGAGTCCTTGATATTTTTATGATTTTATTTCTCCCATAAAAGTTAACGGACAGCGCTTTTGATGGGTGCAATTTCTGGCGAATAGATGGGAAAAAATGACTGAACAGTTCAGAAGGAGTCAGAGGAAGTCGTTTACAGAAAATGACTACATCGAAAGTAGCAGGAATTTATTTTTTCTTCTTCTTAAACTCAGATTCGGATTGATGTTGTTACGTGGAATGTCTTTTCGCCTGGTTTGATGAAGTAATTTGAGCTAGAAATGCATTTTATGAAAGCTTGTTTCTTCCTTTAAATTGTTTTGACTCGAATTCGAAATGGATAAGTTTTTCCTGATTGCTTACTGCATTGCAAAACATATACAATTTTATGTGTATCGGTTAAAGAAGTTGTCAAACAAAATATTTGCTACTCAAGAAATTTAGGGTACATCTACATAAATAGTATTTCCAATCAAAGCGAGATATACTTCTAATAAATATTAGTTTTGAACGTACCAAATATATTTTAATTTGAATTGATTTGAGAACTTATAATCTTGATTGAATATGTAAATATTTTGCTAAACAAACCATCTAAAAGGTAACGTTTTGCTTATGCATTATTTTTTTAATGTTTTTTTCCATATCGAAATGCATCTTTCTTAAAAATAGTATTTGTTTATACACACAAAACATGTTTATCCGAACAATCATTCTAATAGTTTTAATGGGTGAATGAGTTAATGCTCTGAACGTCGTAATATAAAGCATTACGAAGGCTATTGGAGACTGACCTCGTAATTGTGAACCGTTGTCAAGTTACGGATGACACCAGAGCTGACCACACCCTCTCAGATTTCTCACTCCACGCCAATGTACGGACTTTGAACCTCAATAGATTTCATCTATATCAGCCCCTCCACACTGCGGGTCTTTAGCAGCTCAAGGACTCGAACCCTCGACCCTCCGACCACGAGTTTCTGACCATTAACACTATACTTCCGGGCCACTATGTGATGTGGGGAAAATTCATACTAATCAAATATTCATTTAAATATGAGTAGTTATAATGAATATTCAGTTTCAGGTATCCGACTACGTTTGCGCCGTGGTTTTGCAAAAGCGTATAAATGGATAATATTTATACACTTGATTATTACGTAATAGTAGTTCTGATTGGATAGAATGGGTGGGACAGGGATTTTGGACTAGCCGATTACGATTAAGATTACAACGTTATTTTTAAACTAAAGAATTAAAATTATTTTAAATATTAGTACAAAGAGTTAATAAAAAGGATACTAGAAGGAATTTTTACATACATATATATTAATATTAAGAAAGAGTTAATAATATATAAATTAGAGAGTTTCTTATAACATTTGCTTCATCTAACTTATAAGAATATTTTGTATGTGTTTTTTGAAGAATGATATTTTTATGATAATTTGTGCACAATAAACGGAATATCTCCCAAACAATCCAATTAAATTTAATGAAATTTATAACATTGACGCAGAAATCTCTTAAGAGAGTAATGAACCACAGGTTTTAACATAGTTTTATTTAATCACATTTTACAGCAATTTTTAGCTTGGAACAAACACAGTAATTTTGACAAAAAATCATTATTATCAGATTTAAAGGCTTATAAAATAAATATTTCTAAAAACATTTTTTACCTTACAGTTTGTGACACTTCAGATGGATCAAGAAATACTTGTAAATGAATGAAATTAAAACTTCATTATGTGCATTGTATTTTTATTTATAGCATTTTTCTTAATTGTAAAATTTTTTTTTGCGAAAATTTGATAAAAATATTTTTTTAAAAAACAAAAAGGATGATACATATAATTTACTTAATAATTATGACTCTTTAAGCCTTTTTATCTTCTTTAAAAGAATAAAATTCCTATGAAAATCAATTTTTTTAAAAATTGGTTTCCGGACCTAGTTGGATGCCAGTCTGAAACATTATATGCTAAATCAATATATCATCTATATGTATATTATTGAATTTCCAGAAAGGGGACTCGTTTGTACTTCGTATAAACTGTACTTTTTTAAAGAAAAGAATTACTTTGCTTGATTAAAGATTACTACGATACAATTTTTACTCCATTTATTTAATTTCTTCTACTTGTGTGAGTGAACTAAACTAAACTCAGTGCCGCAACAGCCCATAGAGGGCCAGGACCTGCTGTGCACGTATCAGTTTACGTAACCTTGGGCGCTGAGGTGCATAAGCAGATGTCCTGATCAGGTGGTTAGTCTGAAGCGAAACCCCCAATGTTTAGTTCCCGAGCAAGCTTGGTACTCATTTATCGAACTACTGAAGAAATGAAAGGTTGACTCGACCTAGCTCAGTCTAGGGTTGGAACCCCGGACCTGTGGCGTCGAAGCACGAAATGCTACCATTCAGCCACTGGGCTTCGTGTGATTGGACACACTTATATAATCGAAGCGTGTGTATCATTTTGAAAAGAAGTCTAATCAATTAAGATGTATTAAGTTTTGATTAACAATATATTCTTTAATAGGGCACATAAGTTTAACTTATTCTACATTGTTTAGGGTGAAGTGTAATGCGAATATTCTAAAAAAAGATTAATTAAATCCATAAGTATTACTAGGAGATAACAGTTACGGGATTCTAAATGTCTGAAATTAGTATCCAAAAGCTAATTCTAGAATAAATTATAATTGGAAGAAAAATTTAAAATTAATTGATGAATTCAAACAAAATCTCGAATGCGCTTTTTTGCAGAGAAATAATTACATTTGAAGTGTACAGGAGCTTTAAATTAAATATTAATCCAATATGGTGAATACTTCAAAAAAAATTGCATTAATGAAAAAAAAATTATTAATTAGAGTCCCGTGCAATGATAATCTGAAGCCAATTGTGGGATTGAATTATAAAAATTATTCAGAACAAAATCCCGAAAAATAAGAAAGAAAAAAAAAACACTCGCTTAGCTTTAATTTACAATATAATCTCCTTAAAATACTGAAAATTGCGAAAACGGTTTTATTTTAAGTAAAATAATTTTATTTATAATTAATCCCTCAGTAAAATTTTAATTTCATAAACAATCACTATGCAAATTTTTAAAACGAAAACAATTGTTTTAATGATATCCTTATTTCTCATGTTATAAACCTGTGTTCTAACTAAAACAACAGTATTCTATTGAAAATGATAAGAATAGATAAGTTTTTTGTAGATGAGTCGAACTAAAAAGTTTCTTTTAGAAAATCAGGGATTATCATAGCATATTTGAAATGAAAATATATTTCCTGAAAAAGCTTTATAAAGATAATTTCATGATTGCGTTTCTCTCATATGATAATTATTATTTTTAAATTCTAGATTCTTTTGTACACACAGACTCATTTATTTATTCTTTGTGTAATTAATTTTGATTCCTCAGTTAATTAATTGTTCATTTATGGTTTCTGAGTATATCAGCAGGAAGCTTAAGAATTCAATTTTGAAAGAGTAATAAGTGTAGAAGAATAGAAATTATGGAAAAAGGAATTCGTTTTTGAAGACAAATTATTCAATGTAAATAGCAAACTGTTAGATGATAATGCAACGGAATTTTTAAAATTGATTATTTTAAATTGATAATATTTTTACAAAATAAATGATAAAGACATAATGTTTAGATAATGCATAGTACTTACATAAACACTGTAAATAAGAACGTATAAAAGTCCAAAGAACAGTGTTTTCGTTTATAACTGTACGCGTACTTCAAGTTTGAAACATTGTCTTTTATATCATTTATAAAAACTTTTTACAGACAATTCTTTTAAACATATATAAACACAGCTAAACACTAACATTAACTTTTATTAGCTTATTTAAATTTTGACATTTTAATTATCAGGCTAATACAGGTGTATAAAAAATAAAAAAGGGGGTACTAAATTTATATTCCAATTCCATCTACTTTTTTATATATATTTAGGTATACATGTTTGTAAAAACTTAAGAGATCATTTTTGACTCTGATTCCCTCTGAGACGCATTCTGACAAATCAGTCATAAAATAGATTTATAATTTTCAGCAGTATTTTCATTAAAAAGCTACGAAAATGTACATTCAAAACAGAAGCTTAATCACCCTACTTAAATATCTTGCACAGTTTATGATATATATATATATATGTTGGCGAAAATTCTTTTGTATAGATTTGGCTCCGAGCCAACTACTTCAACTTTTTCTCAATTCCTACTAATAGCTCACACTCTCTCTCTATATATTTTGCTTAGTCAAATTTTCAATCGTTAATAAAATATTTTCTATTCATCCAATCAAGTTCAAATACATTTTTTAAACTTGTACTGGATGACACTTGATGTTAATACAGTTTTTTTTTTCAAATAATAATTCAGCAATTAAATTTAATTAAATTAATTACCGGTTTTCACCACCAACTTAGATTCGTCTCCATTGTTATAACAATGTAAAAACAATGACAAAAGTTGGCGTCAAAAACCTGTTTTTCAGCCAATTTAGCCAAACCAGGTGTGCATTGTTACAACAATGCAGAGAAATCGTGCTGTTTTTTCAATTCCTACTATTAGTTCACTCTTTCCTTATATATATGTGTATATATTTTATAAATAAATACAGGGATAAATATGTATATATGTATTTTTTGTTTTACTTGTTTCTAATCAGTTCGAAAATATAGTAATCCCGTATGGTTAAGATTCGTTTTGTTTATTAAAATTTGCGGAATTTACAGTCCGTTTAATTATTTTAGTCAACAATATATCTATATAGAGAAATTAGTAACTGAAGAAAAATTCCATTGTTAAAGTTTACGTGTAACAAGCACTTTCAGTTTGAGATATAATTTTATTTAACGTTACTTTATAACTTGTGAACACGTAAATAGTCAGCTACTTTTAAGTTGTAAAGTTTCAATAAACTCAATTATTTATTTGAAGAAAAGGTCTTTTTTAAATTATAAAATCATTAAAATATACCAACAAATTTTTTAACCAGTTAAAAGTGAATCATATATTCAATTCAAATCAATTTATGGCAGAAAAGTCTTTTTATCAGTTATGTTTCTATAATTTTATTCATATATATATATATATATATATATATATATATATATATATATATATATATATATATAAACTTTGAATTTACGCGAATTAAATACTAGATTCATTTATAATTTCCATCATAACTGAAATTAAAACTAGCTTCAACAGCTAATAGGAAGTCAATAGAAAAGACATAAAAATGATACATCATGTTCTTAATACTGCCTTTAAACTAATAATTTATTGAATATTGAGTTTAGATTAAATGTCGATGCAATTTAATTAAATATATACTCATAACATGCAAACGAACTTCGAGTACATTTCTGTAAGGCAAAATAAAATATAAAAAAGGGGTTGGATTCACATAAACCACTGCTCCGTATCACCCTAAAAGAAAAGATTGCAGGTGGTGTGGTAAAGAGTCTTTAACGCAATTACTGGAAGAATGAACCATTTAGTTGTGAAATGTCCAAGGGGAAAAGAAGTCTTCATCCCTCCAACAGCTCAGATATCGATTATGGGACTAGTGGGGCTGTGACTGACATCCCTTCGCCCTCAGGCCCCGGACCTAAATTAAACGTGAAAGATGCAAAGTGGTTTCGTGAATCTAAGGCCAAATTTGTGACTGGGCATAAATGAACTAAAAATGGGGAAATGGTTTCTGCGGGTGCGAGAATTAAATTGGGTATGAAAGGTTGTCGGTTTCTGTGATCACAAACTTTTAGATGGGGCATATTGTGGTGAGAAGAGTGTTTTCTGTGTCAAAAAGTTTCGTTTTATAATTATGAAAGGGAGTGGGTTATTAAACTGGAGTAAAATGTTGTCATTAATTTGGTGTGCTGAATATTTTTTATCATATGGAGTGTTTTAATACATCTACAATAAAATATGATCATATCTACTATAAATAATGGTGTTTGGTTTTTATCTGAAAAATTCTTCAGAATTCTTCGATTAAAGATAGATACATTTTAAT
>BMAV01024394.1:137056-163895 GCA_019973955.1 Trichonephila inaurata madagascariensis | reverse complement strand
AAAAGCTAATCAACACATCTGGATTTTCTCATCTCTTTTGAAAGTAAGAAGTGACATTTCTGAGGTTGATATTTTACAACTAGTTCCTTCCTGTCTTTTCGATCTCTTACGCAAAATTACTCATTTTTACTTTAAAAAAAAACTATTATGATTAATTTCTAAATTGACTGAATAAATTTCAAAGATTTTAAATAAATAAAATCATTTACTTTATAATGGTTTAAAAGGAAATAACTGAAAAGAAAAACAGAATAAAAAAAAAGAATAATTTGAAAATTCATTTAAGGTAATCTACAACCTGAGGCTATGAATGAACCCTAGCTTTGAAAAAGAATTTAAAATATCTTGTACAAATTTGATGTTGAAAAACACAATCGTTTTACAAAAAAGCTAGACGCATGTTGTAAATTGTACCTTAAAATTAGTTTACGTCTATTTTAATAATGTGGTAGTCACTTTATTTGATTACAACTGTGTAGAAGATTAGGGATTCATCCAGATACTAATTGGGAAATGCAATAATGAAGGATTTCTTTTTAAAATTTGAATACATCCCCCGAAATTATTAAATTTACATACGTATATTAGATAAGATATTTCCAAGGAACATAGTTTAATTAAACCCAGTGTTTCTCAAACTGTGAGGCGCGCCCCCCTTGGAGGGCGTGACAACTTTACAAGGGAGGCGAGAGCACATTGAAAAGTCGAAAACAAGACTATTTAAAAAAATTATTAATTTACTGAAAGTAAACAAACAAAATACATTCTGACATATTAAAAAATAAAATACACATTTACACTTATAAATGTATCAGTGCTATACCCAATTTATTTTACAATTAATTTAACAATACTAAGTTAAGAACAAATTTAATAATTACCAGTGACCCCATTTGATTGTCATATATAAAATTATATACAAAAATTAACACTTGCATGATATTTTGTACGGTTTATAATTATCCTTAACTACTGATTAAAAGTTACACGATTCCTCCCTAAGGCCAACAGTTTTCCACGTAGGCGCGCGTATGTGATGCATTGAGGGGTGGGGGAAGGAATAAAGAAGCAAATAATCTGAAATAAGTAAATCTTTCTCAAACATTGTCAAGGTCCTTTTATTGCATTCCAAAACCTTCGGAAAAATTTTATGGTTAGCAGTGCGCAGAAAAGATCGTTCTTCGGAAAGACGTATATATACGTCCGAGAAAATAAACACGTTGACTTAGCGAGACGTTTATATACGCGGCAGCACTCTTACGAGGTAACAGTCGTATAGTAGTTTTAGCGTCAAAGTATGTAATTATTGAATTCAATACATTGTTATTGTATGAGAAGGGGGGGGCGATGAAAATTATATGATTGAATATTGGGTCGCGAATGCGTCGAAAAAACTTTGAGAATCACTGAATTAAACCAATTGTTTCAACATCATTAACTGAATTTCGTATTTAAACACTAATATGTTAAATTGGCCGTGGTAGCTGATACTTTGTGGCCAATATTGTCGAGTCGTGGCTCCAGCCCTGATACCATTGAAGATTTGCCACATGAAGGGACGTTAAATCTGTCAAGTTTCAAAGCCCAACTCGTTAGTGTGGTGTGGAAAAGTGAGGTTCCATCTTCCGGCTATTGACGGGGTTCAAAATTATAAGATCTGTCGTCAATAGTCATAGTGTAGCTTCAAAGAGTGACGTTCAAAAAATTTGGAAATTTTCTTAAAATAGAATTCATTGCAAAAATGTTTCTTTCTCTGTCTCTTTATAAATATTTCTTAACGCACAAAGGGAACAATGTACAGTATTGTGCAAATTAATTGGGACAAACATATTTTTTAAGAAAATTGTTCCTTTTTCGGGTTTTTTTTCCTAAAACCGGTTTCAAATACATTTTTTTTACAACTCTCGACTGCCTCTGACTAGTCTAAACTGGTTTGAACTCGTGATCATGACTTGTCGAAAATTTTTCCCTTCAGTTGCTGAAAGAAGTAGTCGCTTGGGTGAATTGTCTCCTCCTGACTTCTGTTTAAAAATATGGATAACACTCCAAGGAAAAGGACTAGAATTGTTACCCTTCTACGTCAGCATACTTCTATGCTTGTGAGGGATATTGCTGCTGCAGTTGGAGTTGGGAAACCTAGTGTTTCTAGGATTATTAATCAGTAAAAGAATTTTGGGGCAGTGTCTCCAACACGAAAGAGTAAGTGTGGACGCAAACGTAAGACCACATCACTAACAGACAAATTTCTTGTACGTAATAGTGCAATGCATCCTTACAAAACAAGTAGAGAATTATTAGCTGCTGGTGTGAGCTTGGATTCATTGACAGTTCGATGAAGGCTTATTAAAGCTGGGAGATTTGGAAGAATAGCAATCGAAAAACAGTTATCAACACCTGCAATGAAGAAAAAGCTTTTGGATTGTGCCAGGAAATATCAGTCTTGGATTGCACAAGATTGTAAGAAGGTTGTATTCAGCGATGAAATGCATTTTTTGTGCAAATGTTTCGACCAAAATTTGTCAGGTGATGTGGTGGAGAACCTATCAGGGAACAACATCTTATTCAAACAGCTAAGCACCCTCAGAAACAGATGTTTTAGGGTTATTTTACTTCTGGAGGACCTGAAAGCTTGATACCAGTTGAAGGAACTCTAAAAATATATATCTATAATAGAAAGTAAAATTGTGCCTATGATGCAAACGCTCGCCTGTGGTGTTGGTATCTTTCAACAAGATCTTGCTCCATGCCATACTTCTAAGATAACGATTTTTTTTTCAAAAATAGAAAATACCAGTTTTGAATTGGCCTGGTAATTCTCCTGATGTAAATGCCATGGAAAATTTGTGGAGCATTGTAAAGAGACGTGTGAGTAAAATTGACTGCTCAGAAAAAAAAATGATGATTGAGAATGCTGTAAAAATTTGGTTTCATGACGAGATCAAAAATGTATGTATTAATTTAGTGGAATCCTTGCCAAATCGTGTACGGAATCTCATCCAAGCTAGAGGAGGACATATTTGTATTAGATGTATTAAGTTAACTTATACTAATATTAAACAACATTTGTAAAAAAATTTGTGTTTGTCCCAATTAATTGTCACTGTACTGTATAAAGCTGTTTATAAGCTGATTATACAGAGTAAGTCAAAATGAATATAGCGATTACAAACAGTTATAACTAGTTAATGCAAAAGAATTTATCGATAAGGTTTTCTCAGAATGTAGACGGAATTTCAAAATTTTGTATGTATACGTCGTAATTGCTCTATGTGACTTTTCTTGGTCCCACGGACAACATCTAGGTATTTCGCCATTTCACGGCATACATTCTGAAGCATTTGTGCAGTCATCGACGCAAGCGCATTACAAATGCGTACTTTCAGATCATCAATTGTTTTACACATGGGAAGCATATAACGGAAGACGTAGGCAGAGATAAATCTTTAACATGTCATGTCCGAAACAATGACATGACATGTTAAAGATTTATGTATTCCTTTATATGCTTCCCATATCTAAAACAATTGATGGTCTGAAAGTACGCATTTGTAATGCGCTTGCGTCGATGACTGCACAAATGCTTCAGAATGTATGTCGTGAAATGGAGAAACGACTAGATGTTGTCCGTGTGACCAAGGAAAATCGCATAGACCATCTATGACATACACATACAAAATTTTGAAATTCCATCTACATTCTGAGAAAATCTTATTGATAAAGTCTTTTCCGTTAAATAGTTATTGCGGTTTGTAATCGCTCTATATTCATTTTGACTTATCCTTTAGTTTCCTTTAAAAATTAGTACATTGATCAAATTGTACATTCAATTTGTTGAAATTTGTACATCACTTAAGCAAAATTCTCTTTAGTTTATTGCCAATTCTTGGTTCGAAGCAATTTTCGTTTATTATTGTGGGAAATTTATACAACATTATTCCTTCATTCATACAACGTAAAGAAAAAAATATGGGCTTTCAAGTAAATATAGTACTATGTATTCATTGATTAGTTGTGGCAAAATCAAAAACCATATATTTTTTCGGTTAAAAAGTACCAATTTTTATCAGTGTTTTTCATCGCCATACTTACCAAGAAGTAGCCATTTTCCTCTTGACAATCTCATTTTATGGATCTTTTATTCTATACTCTCATTCTTTATTCAAATAAAAATAAAACGAAAACTTTAGGCAATTACAGAACATTTCTTATTCCACCCTTACTCTTTCCCAGAAAACCTCCCCCACTCAAGTTCCAAATCTCAAAAGAAATCGAATCGATATCGTCCAATAAGAGCTATTACCGAAAACAACACAACTGCCCGGAGGCCAAAGCACTCGTCCCCGAATATCGAGGAGTGGGGCACGAGCGTTCCCCTTCTCTGGGCCCCAAACCTGTAATAAGTCCGTGTCACGCTAAGCCTGAAGGGGGTGGGGCCCGCCGTGATGCGGAGCAAAGGGCAATCGATACAGTCAGGCTCCTGAAGGTATCGATTATTCTGCTCAACCCAAGGAGGGTCTGTTAAGCTATGGCGTCTGCTTCCCTTTTTGGGGTGGTCCTTGGACCTTTTGGAACGGGCCTCCCCAGCTGCATGCAAATGAACGATAATGAATTTTCCACCCCTTTTCACACAATGCACAGAGAGGAGAAGGAATGCAAATATGGAATTCCTTGGAGAAAGTGTTGGTCCTACCTTTGTTGAGGGTGGTTCTGGGGATTTTCAAGGTGTAACAGGCAGAACACGCGAATTTATAATCGTTTTTAAGATTAATTTGGTTGAACACAGCAATAAGATTATATTCGACAAGTTAGAGCAAATTAGTTGGAGATAAATTAAAAGTTCTTACGGGTCCCATAAGTGAATATTTAGAGTCACAAACTAGTTATAAAGTCAGGTAGCATTGTCCGAAATTTTTTTTTTTTTTTGTTTTGTATAAAATAATGGAGCGGAAAAAATTGCTGCTACACTGTTTAAAACTTTTTTTTCGAAAAACACCAAAATAAGAATTACACAAGAATTTACGCATAACAATTATGGAAAATCAATGCCTTACTTGTTAAGAAAATTTACATACATCAAAATAATATATATGTAGATAAATCGTGTTTATAAACTTTTTATTTTCACGCAATGTTCTTTAAGGATATTTTATAGTATATTAATGATTTTATTCCATAAAACGTGTTTAATTGAAATGAATAAAAGGTTTTTGCTTAATATTATCAAAATCCTCTCGTAAACTCCCCATCTTTGCACATTGTATTATAAAAGGGTACTTATATGTAAATAATACAACTTTTATGCAATTTATTTTGGAACTTTAATAAGATTGATTCAGATATTACATTCATGTACTTCGTGTGTGTTAAAGAAGATTCAGTTTTAAGTATAGAACAGAAAATATGTACTTTGTTTGATTCTACTAAAATTTAAAATGTTTGTTATACATTTGTGCAAAAAATTACTTTACAACAATAATGCTTTTTAACTTAATTGCAATTATTCCATATTAATTATGAATATGAATTCGATATTAATTCAATATGTTGAAACTACTTTTCAAGAAAATTTCCATTGCTGGCACGCAAATATTTATTTAAACTTATTACTCATATGCTAAGTTGCTAGTGAAGAGTTTTTCAAAATCTTTCATTGAGCATTGGACCAGAATGTAATATATTTTATATGTCTTATAATAGACTGAAGCAATTTTTGTACTTTATTTAAGGTATCCGACTACGTTCGGAACCATGATTTTAAAAAAGCGCATAAATGCATAGTTTTCATGATATTTAGTGTCAGTTAGATTAGAATACATGTATAAAATTGTTTTGAGGACATTTTGACAAAAGAAATTATTTAAATGCATTATCTCGGCAAAAAATTAACTTAGAATAACCCTTTTTCAAAATGTTCTCCTTTAGTGAAAAATGCTTCCATTACAATAATATTTTGCCTGTATATTGCTCAGATCTTTGTACAGAGGTACAACTATGATGATTTTTGAAAGATTCACATTATTTTCAGAGTTACAACTCATTGAAATATATATAATGATCGGCGTTTTTTTCTTAAAATTGCTCCCCTCTGTGGTCGTAAAACATGGATAAACCCACTTTTAAGTCATATATTTCGAAAATTCTAGTTGAGCCTCTGTACAGAGGTCTGAGCTACAAACAGGCAAAATATTATTATAATAGAAGCATTTTTCACAAAAGGAGAATATTTTGAAAATGGGTCATTCTATGTTCATTTTTTGTNAAAAATTAACTTAGAATTACCTTTTTTCCAAATGTTCTCCTTTTGTAAAAAGTGCTTCTATTGTATTGATATTTTGCCTGTATATAGCTCAAACCTCAGTACAGTGGCTCAACTATGATTTTTGAAAAATTCAAACTATTTTCAGAGTTACAACCATTTGAAATAATTATCGCCGTATTTTCTTAAAATTTCTCCCTTCTGTTTTCGTAAAACATGGATAAACCAACTTCCGAGTTATGCATTTCAAAAATTCAAATATCATAAATATTATCCATTTACACGCTTTTGCAAAATCACGGTTCCGAAAGTAGTCGAATACCTTAAAATAAAAAATAAATTATATATATATTTAAAAAAAAAAAAACTAAAAAACATGCCTTTATAGTGAATCGAACTAAAAAGTAAAAAAATAATTATTAATATAAGAATAAAATGATTAACGAGAAAATTAATGTCATTGGGGTAAAAGCGTGGGATGTGCGTGCTTTGTACTACATTTTTACACTAACTCAGAATTTCGGAATAGAACTAGTAAGAAATTATAACAATTAATATAGAGAACCCCACGCTTTTACCCCAATGACATTAATTTTCCAGTTAATTATTTTATTCTTATATTAAGAATTATTTTTTTACTTTTTAGTTCGATTCACTAAAAAGGCGTGTTTTTTACTTTTTTTTTACACTATAATTTATTACGAAGAAACCTGAAGTATATGTGTGCAATGCTCTTGTGTTTTGAAGACATTTATTCGAGGTATCATTCCAAACTTTAGAAAAAGTAGTGTGTTTTTCTAGAACTAAAACCCTTTCACTTCATAAGCAGTGTTTCGATATATGTAGAAGTCTAATTTGTTATATGTTCCTCAATTTTTTATTTATTTTTAAAGCTCTCATATTATACCCGGCTTATAACGCGCACCCGTAAATTTCGATCTTACAGTATGTGTTTTTATTATTCTGCTTATGAACTAAATTTTTTGGTTATGTGTTGATCAGTGTGAACTCTGCATTTATTACTTTGTAGTTAGTAACTGAAATAATTTCTGTTGTTTTAGATTTATATATATATATACAATGGTTTATTTTTCTAATTAGTTTTCATGAACAAATAATTTTGTTGTTAGTTATTTTTACTAGAGCAAAAAAGTAAATTTTGACGAAAATGACAATTTTTTTTTTATTTCAAATTTTAAATATTTGAATTTTTTCTTTTTAAAATACCTTACCTTTTTTGCACTCAAATTATTTACGAAGTTGTAGCTGTATTTGTGTCAAGTGAGAAGAACAAAAACGAACTGAAAGTTAGATATCGTAACCGAAAGTGTTTGCTTTTTAATAGTTCTTTACTCTTTTTTTTGGTGTTTTATTGAATTTATTTAAAAAAATATTAATTTTGGTAAGATAATTATGCGACTTGGTGAAATTTTTTTTAAAAATTTTTTATAATTTTTTAGTAAAATTTGGTAATAACTTCACACATTTGTGGTTATTTTTCGATTTGCTTATAATCTTGTATCTCGATTTTTCTTTTCATATTTATCTTCTGATTTTGATATATTTGATAGAAAACTTTCTTTTCAAAGACAAAACATTAAAGATATATGCCTAAAGCAAGACCTGAAAGGTCTAAGAAGTGCCAATTTAATGGATTTTGCTTGATCATTGGTGCTATCATTAAAGAGAATGCTAAAGCAACTAATGCCAATAATACTGAGTCTGGAGCCAAAAAAGTTAAAATCTATCCATAAGGATTTGGAAATTTACTCAGAAAGCATTTCTTAATAACATTGTATGAAGTATTTTACATAAAGAGACAATTATTATACTTGAAACATTACGCTTAGGTGCATTATTAACGCAAATTCCTTTTAGTTTGAGATGTATTGGTTTATTACCATTAATTAAAAATGCAAATACTTCCTTTACTGAAAGTCTTGTACGTGAATTAGTAAAATTTGACACATTTTAACTTCTGCAAGACACTCCTTAAAATTTGTAAAATTGTCTCGGAAAAAAAGAAAAACTGCACAAAAAACAAAATTACTAATGATGAAAAAAAAGCAAAGTATATTCAAATGGAAGGTTTAAAAGCCCTTCTTTATATATATGATTTTTATTATAATTTATGATAATTATTATAATTTATGATAATAAACAATATTTTTTTAAGAAAAAAGTTTTCGGGAATATTTACTGACAAAAAATAACACATAAAAATATATTTTATGTTACATATTTTTAAGGTCTAAGATACTAAAAAGGAAAATATACCTGTTTTTCTATGTAAAAATTATTATTTTTTAATGCAATCAAGTTTTTCTAGTGTGCTTTTTACATGTCTCTAATTTGTATTTTAACAATCTACGTATTTAGACGTTAAGAAAAACATTTTTGACCATAAAATTGATACAAAAAAGTAAAAAAACAAGAATTTAAAACAAATATATAATACTGATATGTGTTTAGAAAAGGTTTATTCTTTTGATATAAAGATGTTTTAGGTTGTTTTAGCAGTGTAATTTTTTAAGATTTGATTTTAAATTTTTAGATGCATTTTTCTCTGAAACAGATTTTTCCATATTTTACAGCTCGATGAACTTTATATCTCTCAAAAAGTTTCTTGAGATAATTGCCTGAAGTTTTGCATCATTGTTTTTTATTATAGTATACATGTTTTGAACTACAGATTAAGAAAAAATAACAGTACATTTACCATTTTTATGATTGTTGTTATTTGTGATAAATGCAAAATTTTTGAAAAATTTGCTTCTTTTTGATCCTTTTTTAATATTTTGTGACAAATTTAAATCATTCAAAGATGATTGTTCATAGGTAACTGTTTTCTGACAAGGAGAAGGCATGACTAAGGAAATTCATTTGGGGACGAGACTTTGTGTAACAGTAATACTGCTATAGGGTATTCAAACCCTAATGTGTGTAATTCCGTTGAATGGGCGGTCAATTCCGAGAAAACAGCGTTCGAAATTCATACTAAGCTTATATACAAGTTATTTTCCCTGATACAACGTTGACGGGGCACGATCGTCAGCGTATCGGAATGCTATCCAATGGACTGGGGTTCGATTCGCGCGAGCGCCAAAATCGTTTTTATTTTTTTCTCTCCAATTTATTTTCAGAATAGGATAATTTTATTTTTTAAAAAAAAAGATTCATTGATTTTTAAATGATATTCTGTATAATTATAGTAACTATTTTCCTTTTTTAAAAAACAAAACAACTAATTGTTGTGATAATAATACTTATAAATAAAAAGTAAAAAATAAATTAAATAATAATAAATAAAGTTAAATAAATATAAATTAAAAGTAAAAATAAATTAAATTATATTAAATAAAGTTAAATAAATATAAGTAAAAGGTTAACTTTGTCTTACATATTTTTTTTATTATCTGAACCTGAGTGTGTGTGTGTGATAATTATCATAAAAATAATATGTTTTTTCACACACATCTTCACTATAAAATATTCAAACTATTTATATTATATGTGATCTGTGTAAAATAATATATATCGAAACACTATACGAAATCTTAAAAATCCAGAAATAAACTAACAAGGTTATGTTGTAGATCAAAATCCGTTATCCTACTGATTTCACATTTTATTGGAACATTCTTTGTTTTTAAAAGAGAAATCTTTGTTCTTAAAAGAAAACACCTGCTCTTTAAAAACAGCTGCCTTTCTCTTGAACAAAATCGTTTTGTCAAAAACGGAAGTAAAATTTTATGGCCATTTAGATATAAGAAATAATTTTAAAAATACAATTAATTAGATTTTAATGACAGAAGTAATTTTAGTTATACTATATATTAGTTGTTTTTGGGTTTTAAAAAAGTAAAATAGTTACTATAATTATATAGAATATCATTTAAAAATCAATGAATCTTTTTTAAAAAATAGAATTATTTAATTCTGAAAATAAATTGGAGAGGAAAAATAAAAAACAAGTTGGCGCTCGCGCGATTCGAAACCCGGTCCATTGGATAGCACTCCGATACGCTGACGATCGTGCCCGTCTATGTTGTATAAAGGAGAAAATAACTTGTATATAAGCTTAGTACGAATTTCGAACGCTGTTTTCTCGAAATTGTCTGGTCATTCGGCGGAATTACATTGGGGTTTGAATACCCTATAGAGAGCAGTACTACTGATACACAGAGTCTCGTCCCCAAATGAATTTCCTTAGCCGTGCCCTCCCCTTGTGAGTAAAATCCTAGAATTTTTTTTTATTTTGTGAAATAGAATTTATTTTATAGTGTTTGCCTAGATGTGCAAAAAAATGTCCAATTTTAATATAATATATATATATCCTAAAATTTCCCATTTCTGTAAAAAAATGCATTCGAAGGATTTTTTTCTTTGCTACTTTTATACGTTTTCAGTTATAATTAAGCAAAAAATGAGTTTAAAGGTAAATTTTCAGCAATATTTTTAAAATGTTCTCACAACTGGTCCAATACCTTATAAAGTATAACTTAACAGAGTTCTAAAAAATAAACAACGTTTAACAAAGCCTTAATACTTTAATAACAAAATCTAAAAAATACAAACTTTAAAATTTAATGGACATTCAGACGCTCCAAAACGTGCTGAAGAAATTCATTTAGCAGTTTTGTATAACTAAGTTTACAAAAACAAAACTACACATTATTTTTTAAAAAAATTTTTTTTTTAATTTAAATAATTAAAAGACAATAAAAAAAATAATTGAAGAAGTAATCAATTTTTAAAATGTTTAATATTTCATTGAATTCGTGTTTTAAATCTAAAAAATTCACTTAATTGACGTCACTAGAGTCAAATTTTAACTATAAAATAGGGAAGACGCACATAAAAAACGGTTGAACAAAAGCTTTCTTTACTAGCTCTAATTTAGGCAAAACTAGCAATAAATTAGTTATTGTTTAAAGGATTTTAAAAAATGCCAAATAAAGTATGCCTTTGGTATATAAATACTACAGTCAAAAGATACAGTTATCAGCATTTTAAAAAGAACAGTGAGTCTAAGTAACATATTTTTTTTTCCCTTTACTTACAAAATGAAAGTTCTTTGTGCTATTTTTATCGTCTGCTTTGTTGCAGCAGTAAGTAAAAAAAAAGGTTTTTAAATTATATCATATATTATTGCTTATTTTTAAGGAATTTATATTTTACAAGGGTTAACTATATCTGTTAATCAATTTTATGCGTCTGACTTGTTCAAAGCTTCCTTTTTCATAACTGTGTGTATACGCAAATTTGTCTTACCATATTTCAATCTGAGAAATTAAGCACATAAAAGAGTTTACCACTGATTAAATTAATGAAGAAAGTCAGACGATTTCTTGCTTCAAGGTTCAAAATAATCACTGAGATTTTTTTTCTTCAATTAGTAAATATATCGGTAAATGCAGAAACTCTTTCAATGTAAATCTAAATTAGATCTACTTCGGTTTCAGTAAATCATAGTTTAAAAAAATTGCATATGTTCTAATACTAGGGATAAAAAATATGCATACGGTTGTTGCTGATGCCGTCTGACTCTGGCGGTGTCAGATCGAGGCCCACGAAATACATCACGGCAAAGGGCTAGTTGTATGCCTGTCGTTACCCGTAGTTTTGAGCACCATTCAGGCGAAGGTATGATTTAGCTCGATTTACCCCAATTTTGAGGTAGAACAACCTGGAGATGGTCATTCACCTCCCATCTCTCTTCCCCTTCTAACCTCACAAGAGGATTTGCGGCTCGACGACTATTTAGAGCACCCCATGTCGTACAGGCGTTATACTATTGCCTTCTTCATGCATCCATACCTTCTCAGGGATTCGAACCCTGGCCCCACGGCTCAGCAGTCAGCGTCGCTAACCACTGTACCAGATGAGGAAAATGCGTAAACAACTAATTTCTAAGAGAGCTATTGCATTTAAACTTTATCATTGGCTTCAATAAATTCACTTCCGGTTTGAGATTTTTTAATAGCTTTATACACACACTTGGACATGTATAGACTCGTACGCGTAAGCATCTCCGGTGAATACTGAATACAATAATTGTTTTTATTTCACAAAGCATTTGTTATTAATTTAATTAATACAAATCTCAACAAACTATTTGCCAAACAAATTCATATGCATCAAACAAATATAATGATGAACGTGAATTTTTATTACATGTGAAGTATTTAATTTTAAAGATTATTCCAATTATGTTATTCGTAACAGTCTATATATTTTTTCAGTAACTTCAAGTTTTCAGAGCTTTTAGTAGCATTAGTTGAGCTACAATACATTTTTCTGACTATAAATAATTATTTCGATGTTTTACAAAATTAAAAAAAAATTGAATTGCCCACCGTATTTTATAAAAATTATATGAATACTTAAATACGAATAACGTAATAAAATAAAAATAAATTCAAAGGATAGAAAAGTAAAATTTTGTTTATTCTAATAATTTTGTTGTAATTTCTTTTAAGAGTATCAAGACATGGTCAAAAGAGTAAAATTCCAAAAATAAGACTCATTGTTTATGGGACATATATCGTTAAAAATTTCCAATAAATCTTAGATTTTTTGTGACCTTGATTAAGTTATTTTAATCATTCTGTATAAATGCATAAATAATTTTTTACTTAAAATTTTTTTTTTCTGTTTTATTTAATTTGGACATAATTTCTGAGACCTCATAATACATACTTAAGTTTAAATACCATTTTTTAAAAAAGTATTCTGTAAATATGTAAAATATTTTTTGCACAAATTTGAAATCATACACAAAATATAGTGAACTTACCTTTTTAGTAAAATAATAAAATAGTTTTTTTAAAAAAATTATAAAACTTTGTGATTATGAAAATATTTCTATTTTCTACCCTCTTTTATATATAAAACTATTTTTTTAAAAATTATGTACTACTTCCACTAAAAAAAAAAACAGGTTCAGTACGTGTGCAGGTATCCTGTATAGAAGTATAAAAAATTTGGAACCCATATAGTGCCATACATTTTTATAAAAGTGTATCTAAAACAAAAAAATTATGTTTTCTAGAAAAAGCGAAAAATACTAAACATTTGTAAAGGTTTGTTTACATTTTTGTTCTTTACTTGTTTCACATTTTAAGATAATTTTATCAACGAACATATAAATTTAGATTCAGAAAATATACACTATTTTTAATGCTAAAATTTAAAACTCGATTTTTTGAATGTGTATGATGTCCTGGTGAACCCCAGTGGCTGAGGGGTTAGTGCACTTCCCCACCACAGGTCCGAGGTTCGAACTCCGGACTAGGCAAGGGGTTGACTTAGCCTTTATCCCTTCAGTGGATCGATAAACGAGTACCAAGCTTGCTTGGGAACTTAACACTGGGAGTTTCGTGTCAGACTGACCACCCGACCTAAACATCTGCTCATGCACCTCAGGGCCCAAGGTCGCGTATATGGGTACTGTAGGCCTTGGCCCTCATGGGCTGTCGCACCACTGAGTTAAGTTATGATGTCCTAGTTTCCTTAAGCTCTTCCGCTTTTGATTAATGTTATACTTAAGATTTAAAATAATTATTTTTTTGTTTCTGTTTATTTTAACTTGTTAAATTTATTTATTAGATTTTCTTAAGATTTTTTCCTTATTAATGCTACTTTTATTTTCTGCTTTCTATTCCATATTATCACCCGAGGCTCTTGGACTTGCTGGGTGATTCTGATTATGTCAATTTAAATACTCAGCGTAATTCTCGGTTTTTCCGCGTGTAATTTCTTTTATTAAAAAGTGGATACTTTAAAGCAATCTTAAATGCACGCTTTTTGTTTTTTCTGATGATATTGTAAATAAGTAACAAAAATTGTTTCCTTTAGGTTGTGAATGCTGGATATTGTCCTGATCATCCATGTCCTGGTGGTCAGTACTGTGTTCGTGTGATGGGAACCCATAACTGCGTGAAGGCTGCAAAGCAAGGTAATTTGTGAGCTTAATTTCTCCGTCACTTCTCATTCCTATATACTCATTCTGTTTTTCATATTTCAAGAAGAATTACAACTGTTTCTAATTACCACGCTTTTTAGAAAAATGTATCTTGAATAAATATTATCACGAGACTTATTTTATGTATACGTAGGTAATCTAGAAACGAAAGTTCTGTTTAGCAACACGCACACACAAGAAAGCAAATAACCATTTTGAACTATAACTTGAAACTAATAATGATCAGACTTTTTCGATATGGGTACCATCACTGTTTACGCATTTGTAGTAGCGGATACCCAAGATTTTGAACACCTTTCCCTGACCTAATACTCTTGATCGAAATGCATGTTCTTTCATTGATGGGGGGGGGGGGCATTTAGTACTATAGTCTAGGACAGGGGTCGGTAACCTTTTGAGTCGTAAGACCCGAAAGTTACAATTTACAAAATTTCTAAGTTTTTAAAGAGCCACGAATTTTTTTCTTGCCAACAATAAGTAGTACTTGAAGGAATAAAGTTTTTTGATTAAAAAAAACTAATCTTATTCCTAAGAAAGATATCTATTTATTCATGTATAAGTAGTGTTTTTTCACAACGAATTAGATAATATATATATGGCATTATTAAATAATTACTTATTCTTTACGTAAAAAGTTAAAACAATTAAACATTTACTTTTACAACACTAACTTGTGCTTTAATAACAAACAATTGAGCAAACAAATTCAAAGGAAGCGATGACTTTGCGTGGTTATTTAAGCAGAAAATTTAAACTTTACTAAACAATGTAACTTGTACTTAAAAATAAAAAAAAAAACAAAAAATAACATACATTTGAGCAAACAAATTCAATAGGAGAGTTCGCCTTGCATGGTTTTAGAAAGTTTTGATAAATTTAGCTCATAACTTGTTGCTTTAAGTTTCAATCACGAATCTAAATTTTCGTTTGTTATAGTTGGCTTCTTACTTTTTTAAAAATTATATTCACGCAAGAGAACGCTTGCTCGTACGAATATGTCAATCCTAAGATAGTCAGACCTCCAAATGCCAACTTTTCCACCCCACTGTAGCAATCTGGAAGACTATTCCAAGCGTCGAATATAAGTGTCTGAACTCGCGGCATTTTTTTAAAGCTGTCAACTTTTGTTGCGTTACGTACTTACATTTGTGGACCTCCAATTCTTTCAACTTGCTTTTCAACTCTGTAAATTTTCTACTTCACAAAGCTTTACTCTTTAAATCGATCAATTACATTTTTAGAGATCCAGTATCAATTCCAAATGGCTCAATGTAGATTTCGTTACTATTTTTGTTGAGAGGATCTACTATGAATGCTAAAGTGGTTTTGATTTGCTCAAATCTGTCAGCAAATTCATCTTTAATTTTTTTTTATTACTGTGCTGACTGAAGTAATTCGTGTCAACAGTTGCACTGGTTTTATCACGATATTGCTTTAGAAATCGAAAATGAAGTAATTTACTGCTCTGAATATCTTCTGTAAAAACAATTAATTTTTCTTCGAAACAAACCAATTCTTCTACCAAAACATAGGCTGGGTTTCTTTTTTCCTTGCAATTATAGATTCAGCTCATTTAATCTCGCTCTGATATCCTCCATAAAAAAAAATTGCTACCATTTGTCGTTCTCTAATTCAGGGTGACTAATGCCATTTTCATTGAGGAATGTATTTATTTCATTCAAGCACAAAGCAAAACATTTCAACACCTTACCTTTGGAAAGCCATCGCACTTTATTGTGAAGAAGAAGGTCGGAATACTAAGTCGCCATTTCGCTGAAGAATTCTTTAAACTGACAATGGGGTAGAGTGCTTTTGACAAGATGCTGTTAACAATCTTGTGTGATTAGCAAATTCTTGACCTCAACTATTTTAGCCGGAAAGGTTTGGGCACAAAATGCTTCTTGGTGTATTATGCAGTGAAACGTAAGAATTTCGTGGTTTATTTTGCTCTGAAGAATCGTTGTTGCCCCTTTATTTTTTTTTTCCTTCTGGCTTCATCAGTTGTTATTGAAGCGATTTTATTTAAATCGATCTTATTGTTTTCAAGGCACTTTTGCACGGCATTCGCTATATCTACCCCTCTAGTTTGTCCCGAGAGCGGTAGCAATCTTAAAAGTTCTTCTTTTGGACCTTGGGAAGACATAGACCTGACAAAAAGGGCAAGTTGTGCCATGTCTTTCGTGTCGCAAGACTCATCTATAGCAAGTGATTAGGCAGAAGAAAGTTGAAACACCTGGAAATATGTTACATTCGAAGATATTTTAGCCATTCTATCTTGTACTGTTTTGGCGGATAGTGGCAAATCTTTGATTTTTTTTCAAGATTTCTGGTTTGTTTTTGTTCAGTTCTCTAGATGCACGTATGAAGCAATTCTTTGACATACCATCTGTTAATGATTTGCCTCTTTTTGCAATTTCTAGTGATACCAGGGAGTTTTCCAGATTAACATCACTTGTAGATTGCGTCCAGTTGCTTAACATGAAATTTGATTGCGATTTTTTTTTTTTTTTTCTGAGCTTGTTGACAGCTTTTTTTCGTTCTTCGCTGGCTGGATATTTACTAACAAACTGAGTATGCTTTGTAGTTAAATGTGTCTCTAAATTTATTTCTTATTGTGCGCGAGTTTTTCCTGGCAAATGAGACACGCCGGAAGGCCATCTGAGTTGCATATGAAAGTGAGCTACTCCGTCCAATCTCGATTGAATTCTCGATGCTCTTCTTCAATTCTTCTCTTTTTTTTCTCTCTCTCTCTCTCTTTTTTTTTTTTTTTTTTCTTCTTTTTTTTGTAAATGCCATGTTTGCGGTGAAGCCGTAATAAAGAAGTTTTAAAATTATTATTTAGGTATCCAAAACAGCAGATGACAAGCTTTGCAATTATTTACTATGTCAACGTATTCCTTTAAATACGTACGAGAAGCTGGGCATAATGAAATATAATTTATCAAAAAACATTTTACAATGATATTTCCCAATTAAAAATACGTACCTATATAAAATAAATAATTCTCTAATAATTTAATTATTAAAATAAATAGTTTAGGCACGAAACATTGTTTGTCTCACTCTCTCACGTACTGATTGACTATGAGTAGATGCCTAGTTTCGTCTCATCTATGGTCGCCTTCCGTGTGCAGTGATCGCCGACAGGCACGTTTATCACTCCACAGTCAGCACTTTTAGTGTTTTTCCCTTTTTAATTTTGGCAAATATTAGATACTTAGTTTACGAGTAAAGGTGTCATTCCCAGCTATACCGAAATCAATGAAAACATTGATTAACAATAACATTGTTAATCAATTGTTAAACATATAAGCAATCTAAAACTGCAAATACTTTGATCACCTACTTTGATCCTCAGAGTTCGAAAATAGGTTTATTAAATAGCAATTAATAGGTACTTACACTTATAGTTATTATTTTAACGCTAATTTTTAAATAATAAAAGCTATAAAATAGATAAATAATAAAATAGGTAATTTATTAAATGTATATTTTAATAAAAACACTTTTGCGGGGTAATATCCAACAGTAGTGCTTTGTTTCTTTTTTGACAATTCTTATTGACTTAAAAAAAGTAGTTAGGTATCTTATTTGAAAAAAATAGGTATAATATGTATTTTAAAAATATAATATTTATTATGTTACCTACCCTTACTTTGATTTATTATTATTATTATATGTGTACATACATACCTTTGAGAAGATAATTCGTTTCCAACTCTTCTACTTGAAACAACAAACTATACGTACGTACTCCTTTTTTCACAGTTCCTACTATATTAGTTCACTCTCTCTCCTTATATATATATATATTTATTTATTTATTTATATGTATATATATCTTGTTCAAATTTTCAATCGTTAATAAAATATTTTTTATTCATCCACTCAAGTTCAAATACATATTTTTAAGCTTGTAGTGGTTGACACTTGATATTAATGCAGTTTTTCAAATATTAGTTCATTAATTAAATTTAATGAATTAATTTTAATTTTATATAGGAGAAAAAATTAAATTGTTCCGAATGAAGGCAATAGATGGTGACAGTGTACGTTGATTACTCCAAGGAAATATGCTTTTTTTTCTTTGCCACTTAATATTGTGATATTGGCGTGTGTATGTACATATTTATAGTAATTGTAAAAATTTAATGAAAAATAACTAAAATAAATTTTTTCTTTGCTGACCAAAGTAGGAATTGACTTAAAAGTTATATATATATATATTACTTTTTTACTGTCTGTTCACGAATGAACACTATTTTTAACATTTTCTAAGAATTAAACATTCAAAAAATTATTTAAAAAACAATTTTGTATCGTCTATTTATATACTATAATTTTACCGTTGATTAAAAACAGCCCCCCTACCTAACTCCTCATGATTGATTGAATATTAACGTCGCACTGTTCAGCTACACGAGGGCTTTTGGCGACGGACCACGTAATTTTGAACCATGGTCAAGTGACGTGGACGACACCTGAGCTGGCACCACCCTCTTCTAACTACCACACCACACCAACGGGAGGACGTTTCAGCTCTCGACAGATTTAACGTGCATCGCTGCCCTACACGGCGGGTCTTTAGTGGTACTGGGCTCGAACTCGTGACAAGGCAAGTCACGATCCGATACCTATACCACTCGGCTACCGCGGCCACCCCCCATCTCCTACCACACCAACAAGAGGACGTTTGAGCTCTCGACAGATTTAATGTGCATCGCTTCCCTACATGGTGGGTCTTTAGTAGTAATGGGCTCAAATTCATGACATGCCTGCCATGATCCAATACCTTGACCACTGGGCTACGTAGCCCGAGACTGACCAGGCCTCTCCGGCATATTCCTAATTTCTTGATTTTTACTATTAATGAGGTTTAAGGAAATTCTATTTTATTTTGGATTGGCGATTTTATTGGCGATTTTTGATTTTATGGAGATGGTGCAGCTAAGCTACACCATCTGAGATAAGAAACACAACAAGAACAAAAATACTCCATATAAAAACTCTAGGAATTAAATCCAAAAATTTTTACGACCAAATGTGTAGAAAGGGTGGTGAACCAAAAATCTGTCGCGTTTCAATGAAGTTCAATGAGTGAGTGATTATTAACGTCGCACTGTTCAGCCACTTGAGGGCTTTTGGCGACGGACCACGTAATTTTGAACCATGGCCAAGAGACGTGGACGACACCTGAGCTGGCACTCTCTCTCCTAACTACCACACCACACCAACGGGGGGACGTTTCAGCTCTCGACAGATTTAACGTGCATCGCTGCCCTACACGTCGGGTCTTTAGGGGTACTGGACTCGAACTCAAGACATGCTTGCCATGATCCGATACTTTGACCACTGGGCTACCTCAACCCTCAACAGTTGGGAGGGGCGAAACTCATGTGTCATCCTTTTTACGTGAACGTAGTTAAAAATTGCGAGATTCGTCACCAATAGTCTCCTTGTGTTTCTTCGAAATGAAGCGTCAATAAAAAAAATCAATCAACCGAAATTTGTTTCTTAAAAGGTTCATTTCCACAATGCGGTCGCTTGGTGGTCATGGTCACAAACTCGTGACTGACATGTCATGGGTTTGAATCCTGGTACCATCGAAGATTCGCCGTTTAGAGGAGCTGTCGACGTTAAATCTGTCGAAGCTCAAAGTCTTTACGGTAGCGCGTTATGGAAATTAGGAGAGTGGGATCCAGCTCAGATTTCGTCGTTGTCCCTTGACCGTGGTTTAAACTTTTTAGGTACGTTAGCAGTAGTTTCAAAATTCTCGTGTTGCGTGGTGTGAATGAGTGAATATTAACGTCGTACTGTTTAGCTACACGACTTTTGGTGGAGGATCTCGGAATTTTGAACTATGGTCAAGTGACGAGGACGACACCTGAGCTGGCAACTCCCTCTCCTAACTACTATACCACACCAATAAATACCGTGGCTTGATTGATTGAAATTAATGTCGCACTGTTCAGCTACACGAGGGCTTTTGGTGACGGACCACGTAATTTTTAACCATGGTCAAGTGTCGTGGACGACACTTGAGCTGGCTCCCCTCTCCTAACTACCACACCAACGAGAGAACGTTTCAGCTCTCGACAGATTTAATGTGCATCGCTGCCCTACACGGTGGGTTTTTAGTGGTACTGGGCTCGAACTCGTGACAAGGCAAGCCACGATCCGATACCTATACCACTCGGCTACCGCGGCCACATAAATTCCGTGGCAGAAGTAACTTAGAAGTGGCATGAAATAATTTTTTTTCAAATCACTAATGGCAACATTTTTGTAAGTCTTAGTAATTCTTTATATACTTGACCTTTCGTAGTTAAATGCGCTGATTTTGACATCATTTCTTACAAGTTTTGTATGTTTTAGAATATTAAAAAGAATCGTGCAAGAAAAGGTTTCCGAAGGGTAATATTTATTTTATTATTATTTTGCATGAATTTTCATTTATTTAATTTATTTTTCCAGTGATAATAATGTTTTTAATAACGGAAATTGATTTATCTTTCTTAAATGTATTTTAACGAAACGGAATTACTTATTCTATCATCAAAGGGAAATGAAACTGAATTTTAGTGAACTATAATTCCCATTAATGTCCCGTGTAAGTTGTAGCCTGATCTAAAGGTTCTTCGTCATTTTGAAGTTGAACAGTATCTCTTCAAATATTAAAAAACAAACATTTTGTTCACTCTGTTTATGTAGAGAGAGCAGGATAGTCTCTAGTAATGTTAGTATGTATGTAGCAGGTGAATAGTATGTTAGATTCCCCCGTTATACAACCTCAGCTTTACAACCTCAATTGTATGCTTTCAGTCAGCTTGACAGGGAAACTCATTATTTTTTTTTTTTTTAATCTAGCCTCGTTACACTATTTTAAATATTTGGTTCGGTCTCAGGGGTGTTAATTTTGTCTCGAGGGCTGAAAATATAAACAATCTTCGTGCTAATTTGATATCGGGGGTAGTAGCGCCAAGCTTTTTATGTTCGCCAAGATGAGCGATAATATTACAATATGGTTACCGTAATACTTTTATCGTCTGTCGATGTGGTTGCTATGAGGATAAGGTATATTAGAAATAACTTTAATTCGTTTTTTCCCGCTCTGTAACCCTTTACTTCCAGACGATATTAATAAAAATTTATTTATATTGCAAGCTTTCACTACTATGTAATTGATATTCTAAATTACTTTTAACATATATTATGTAATTATTTTATTCATAATGAAAAAAATGCAATTATTACTATGGGTAATCCTATAATTATTTATAATTGTTTCTTTTAGCATTTATTTATAAATATTATCACATTTTGTTATTTATTTATAATTAATAGTTATATATTTTATAATTGTTATTTAATTACAATTATTATCTTATTTATTTCTATTTCTGTTTATTTATAACTATTTTTATGTTTATTTATAGTTATGTATTACGAGTTCTCTTATGCATTATTTTTATTTTTTTACAATTCGACACTTATTCTTTTTAACAATTACTATTTAATTATATTATATGATTGTTTCTAATAACCGTTATAAAATCGTACTATGTGAATATTATATATAATTACGATAAAATAATATTTTCAGATTATTATATGCTGCTTATAATATTACTACATATTACTTTTATTAGATAATATTATTCATTATTTATTGATTGATCTAGTTTACTATGAATCTCTTCCTATATCCTTTATTTTAAATACATTTAAATGTATTTCAAAACAATTCTTTTAAATTATTGTGTACCATTAATTACCGCTAGGACGCCATATTGGATTTCAATCCAGCAACAAGAAGCGCTGCTTGGCGTGATCCTTATCACGCCAAGCAAAACTTGGCGCAATTACTCCCGTTATCAAATTAGTTCCACAATCTTCAAATAAATCTAATTCTTTGAAATTAAAATTAGAAAATTCGAATCTCTTGCCCTTTATTGAAACTTCATATCTTTATAAATAAAATAAAAAAACGTTTTAAATACATAATTTTAAAACTTATAAGCTTATGAAAATTGAAACATTTCTGTAATAAATGTAAAGTAATTTTTACGTTGCGCGTGCTTTTTCTGAAATAGTAGCCTCTGATGTATGAAACTTCTTAGAATAAAAAAAAATGTTTCGTATTCTTTTTAAGCCTTGCCTAAATTTAGTATTGGGTTTTATTTCAAAGTGTTTGAAAAATATTTTAATTCTTTTTTAAAAACCTTAAATGTAGTCTTATTTTTTAAAAATTCTATTTAAAAATGGCTACAGTGTAATAAGAGGATACATTTAACTTTATAAATCGGCTTATTGCTAGTAATGGCGTTGCACTATTTTAGAAAACATCACGCGCGACGTGAAATTTAACATTTCTTACAGAAAAGCTTCCTATTTCCATATGCTTATTTTTAAATTTGATTACAATTTAAACATCTTTCACTTTGAAGCTTTATTCTTTTATAAATAACATGTTAAATATTAGAATTATTTGAAATTGTAATTAAATTCGATCTATATTATAAAACTGTTTATATTTTCAGCCCTCGAGACAAAGTTAACACCCTTGAGACCCCTGTCGAATTCGCGTAAATTGGTGTTTGACTTCCCGTATAAATTACTTTTATTTCGAGCCGGAGACTAAATAAAATAATATTGAAGAAAAAATGTTAAATAAAATATCTTCGATAACACAAATATATAAAATCGCAAGCCGAAGTTACTTTGTTATAGAAGGTCTTATAAAATCTAACAAAGTAGTCTGCCGCCTCAAAGATTTTTCTTCTCGCCAAATTTCTCCTTGGCATGCTTATCTTTTTTATTCCTGGTTTCATTGAAAAAAGTAAATCGTTGGAGTCTATATCCTGAAGTTTGCACAACCCTCTTTTTCAATTGAACAGACGTTTTCTGTCGAATTCCCTACTGTCTGGGTCAAAAGATTAAAGTTCTTCTATGTCTTGCTCATGCATTTCCACGAGTTCATCAGTTGTCAACTCTTGATTCTGAGAATTCAGTAGCTCTTGAATGAAATCCCTAACACCCCCTGCTAATTTTGCCTGGCAAGATCAACAACTTCAGTCACACTGTCGATTTCCTCAAACTCTGACACAGATTCTTCCCGAGTTTCAACGATGAAAAAAGCTACTTTTACTAATTTATTTTCCTAACAAAAGACAAATTGACAATATCGCGATCAAAATAAGTATTCAACATGAAAAGATTTCTGCGAATATTGACTTTAAACTTTATTATGCAACAACGAAATAGTGTTTCGTTATTTGTTGCATATAACGGTTCAGTTTCTAATGTAAAAGTTTTTGTATTTACAAAAACAAACCTAAGCAAAAAATCGCAGTTTTAATTTTCAAAAGCAGTTTAGCAAGGAAAATAATTATTCGACATAGAAGACTTCGATAAATTTTTGTACCAGAAGCAAAATTATCGTTAAGTGTGGTAGCAAATTTTTGTAATTCGTAGCATTTGGATTATTTCTGAGGGCATTTAGAAGGTTTTATTTAAGCAATGAGCATAATAGTCCTAAAACGGGGACAGTTGTCAATGGAAATTAAAAATTTAATCATAATGCACTTTAAAATTGGTTTATAGGAAATCAAAACTTTGGTTATTGTAAATAGGCTAAGAACAAGCGTACACTATATAATTAAAGTATAAGCAGCAAAAATCGGTTGATAACAAGCAAAGATTTGGTTGATCAAAAAGATTTTTCGGAGCGATGACTTAAAAAGGACCCCAAACCCAATGCATAAATTTAGCAAAAGTTACCAAGGATTGTGTTTGAACACAGATGTTACGCTCCAAGCCGTTAGAAATCACCTGAATAATAATGGATTTAAGGCTAGAACTACTCGAAAGAAGCCATATATTTCCAAAAAGAACTAAGTGCAAAGACTTGAATTTCCTAGAAAATACGCAAACAAGCCAATAGAATTCTGGCACAATGTAATTTTTCTAGACAAGAGCAAATTTATTTTTTTGGATTCGATGGCAGAAGTATAGTGTACAGAAAACGCAACGCTGAGTTGGAAGAACGAAATATAGTGTCCACAATAAAGCATGGAGGAGGTGCAATGGTTGGGGGAGGTATGGAGGCTTCAGGAGTGAGAAATATTGTCGCAATTATAACGGCATAATGGGCCATCTGTACTGCATGTTGATTTTAAAAGAAAATTTGCCTACCAGTGCCGAAAAACCCGGAATTGAGGACTACCAGTTTTACCTAGGCAATGACCCCAAACACTCAGCTCGCAACACAAGGCTTTAACTGCTATACAAATGCCCCAAAGTTATAAAATCACCCGCTCAAAGTCCATACCTGAACCTAATTGAGCACCTGTGGAGCATATTGAGGAAAAGTGTTACGAGAGCGCCATTTTTCTAACATCAAATGGAGATCTTTAAAGATGAATGGGCGAAAATTGACAAAGAGGTGCCACAAAATTTGGTTAAATTTGATGCCACAGCCTTTAAAAGAAGTCATCCGTTGGAGAGGAAGAGCAACTAGATATATTAGTTTTATATTATGTGAATTGTTTTCACTTGTGTTTTGTCGCGAATACTTTTTATTTAACTGCCTTTGAATGAGATAATGGGGGATTTTGTTAATTTATTACATTTTATGTTTTGTTTATTTTGGTTTATTACAATGTATAGCAAAAGATGGTACATTTAATACTTTAAGAGTTTTGGTTTAAAATCAATAAGAATTTTGTTTATTTAGTTTTCATTGTGTTACAATGTGTGCAGAAATCTTCGCATGTGGAATACTTATTTTGACCGCTGTATTTGAAAATCGCGTAACCCCAGGTTACGCGTAAATCGGGGTAACGCAAGTCGAGGTATTACATACTTCAGTAAAAGTCCGTAATGCGCTCAAAAGCAAACCCGCCTAAACTAGAGATTTTCCAAGTATCCTCCAAACATTTTATTTTTTAATTGTAACTCGCAATTCTGAATTCTATAACTTTTAGTGTTTTTTGTGACGATCAGTCTTCATTCTTCGCGTACTACTATTGTTGCTAAATGTTCATTTCGGTTTACAATTGAAGCCTTATTCAAATGATTTAGATTTCATGTACATCGGTAAGCAATTCGGAGCTATGCGCGTCCATTTTAAAATCTTGATCTAATGCGAAAATATTTTCATATAACTCGGTTTTTCTATTTTTAGACATTTTATTCACTCACTCACTTTTCTTAAAATTTAAATTTTATAATTTTCATTTCTGTTGAAGTTTTAACTTGTAAATGTATATCCACTTTCAACATGAAGTAATCTAATCGTACTGAAAGTTTTGATTCTCAATGATTTTTACAGTAGAAAAGTTTCTCAATTCCAATATTTTTACAGTAGAAAAACTTATTCTGCAGTTCAACATTCAAAAGTGAGAGATTAGTTACTCCAAGCTTATGAAAAAAATTGTTTCTAGAAGATTTTAACTGAATTATATATATATGTACCTCTTGTGGGTATTTAACCTTTGACTTGACTATTTAGATGAGATTCTTGAGAACAATCGCAAGTAATGAGACTTTCCTTTTTGTGCTCTTAACTTTGAATTCTTTCGCCTATCACGGTAGCCACAGTATCCCGGTGTCATGTCACCAAAATGTCAGGGGTTCGAGTTCAGGTGTCGCTGAGGGCCCAGTTGTGACTTCTTCGATTGGGGTGAACCTCACCCTCCATTCATTCTAAGTTTTATGGCTCCGAACAGGTGTGAGTGACAAGTGCATTTGGAGTGACGGGTGCACGTGGCCGTGAGGTCAGTGCTTATTGTCTGACCTCGAGCAAACGCCGAACACCCGATCTAGGAGTATAATGGTCAAAGAAAGCCGGAACCCCATTGACAATAGGTGAAGCCTGTATGAAAGAAACCTGTCGCCTCGGCCGGTGTCGAGAGAATGGGTTTATAGAACCCAGGTGGTGTGATGAATAAGGGTGTTCAGAAGTTAAATAAGAATTATAGCGCCCTTAGTTTCCAGACGGACCAGGAATGTATTTGTGTTTGCCGCACAAATGGTACACGAATGTGGCCCGGGGACGAGGGTGTACTTTTGTGGCCTGCCAATGTGAAGAGACGAGGAGCGTGTTGTGGACCCACCCCTGGTGTTTAAAAGGGTTTTTTAGGAGACGAGGAATAGAGCCCTGGATGGAGAACTGGAGAGGAGCCCTGAAAAGGGATTGGAGAGGAACGGAAAGCCGGTGGCGTTGAGAGATGAGCGAGTGCTTTCGGGGAAAGGATTGAACTCCCTTGAAATAGACTGCACCGGCTTGGCATATTAATTGGACTTTTTTAATTCATATTTAGTAACCTATAAAGCAAATACTATTTTAAATTTAAAATGAGACTGACGATTTTTCTGGGTTTGTTGTCTACTCGCGACGTTACACAGTATAGAGGGGGCCGATGCACGTTATCAAAATTGAGATTCAAAACTATCTCGTTGGGATGGTGTAGAAATTTGGAGAGCGAAGTATCACCTGAATTGTCGCGCGTCCTTGTCACATCACCGTGGTTCAGATTTGAGCTCGGTCACCAATAGCTCCCGTTCAGATTCAGAGTTCTATCTCCGGTATAATA